>CM037881.1:111419335-111765800 GCA_021292165.1 Shinisaurus crocodilurus
CCAAGAAAGAGATCTTGGGGTTGTGGTGTACAGATCGATGAAAATGTCGACCCATCAATTATTAGACTATGTATTAATAAAGGGGAAGGGGAGTATGTCTTGTCAGAATATGTTATATTTTTGGAATGTGGAATTTAATTGATTAAGGGGATGGATGGATGTATATTAGTTGGTCCCTAGGCGGGTGGGGGGTGCACCTTATGATTTATTTTAGCTGTATGTTTGCGTTTTATAGTTTTGTATGTAGTTTATAATAACTACGGTAAGTAAAATTTATTTTTAAAAAGAAAGAAAGAAAATGTCGACCCAGTGTGTGGCTGCGTTGAAAAAGGCAAACTCCATGTTAGGAATAATAAGGAAAGGAATCGAAAATAAAACTGCCAATATCATACTTCCCTTATACAAATCTATGGTGCAACTGCACTTAGTTAGAATACTGTGTACAGTTCTGGTCACTGCACCAGGAAAAGGATATTGTAGAGTTGGAAAAAGGGCAGAAAAGGGCAAATAAAATGATCAAGAGGCTGGAGCAACTCCCCTATGAAGAAAGGTTACAACAGCTGGGATTGTTTCGCTTAGAGAAAAGGCGAGCAAGGGGAGACATGATAGAGGTCTCCAAAATTATGCATGGTGTGGAGAAAGTGGATAGGGAGGCATTTTTCTCCCTCTCTCATAATACTAGAGCCCGGGGTACTTCTCAAGCTGATTGGAGGGAGATTCACAGGACAGATAGAAGGAAGTACTTCTTCACACACCACATAGTTAAACTATGGAATTGACTTCCACAAGATGTACTGATGGCCACCAATTTGGAGGGCTTTAAAAGGGGATTGGACAAATTCCTGCAGGAGAAGGCTATCAATGGCTACTATCCTGATAGCATTGGCTATATGCTGCCTCCAGTATCAGAGGCAGTATGCCTATGTACACCAGTTGCTGGGGAACATGAACGGGAT
Organism: Shinisaurus crocodilurus; assembly: GCA_021292165.1. NCBI lineage: Eukaryota > Metazoa > Chordata > Lepidosauria > Squamata > Shinisauridae > Shinisaurus > Shinisaurus crocodilurus. The sequence goes on from CM037881.1 coordinate 111,420,292, forward strand.
GGTGCTGTTGTACTCATGTCCTGCTTGTGGGATCCTGTGGGCAGCTGGTTGGCCACTGTGTGAACAGAATGTTGGACTAGATGGACCCTTAGTCTTATCCAGCATGGCTCTTCTTATGTTCTAAACTATTTTTTTCTATGAAACAAAGTAAAGTCAGTCAGGTGATCACTCATGACAGAGTAAGATTGTCTTCCAGGATAAAAAAAAAAAAAGAAAATTTACAAAAAGGAGATTTTAAAAGGAGGAAAATTCTAAAGAAAATTGTGTAGACTCTAGCGATGGGTCCGTAAGTGACTGTGGAGGCCAATTCTAGATCCACACAGCTTCCCACAGTGAGGACACAGGTTACCAGATGTAAGATGGTCCTGTAAAGGATTTATTTGACGTGCTTTTCGCTTAGCACGTTTCTCCCTTTCACCTTGCACTCGAGCTTCTTCAAAGTCCATAGAACCTTTGTGAAAGGCCAACCTCCAGTTAAATCGTTCATGGGCCAGAGCTTCCCAGTTTTTGATGGTTATATTGCATTTTTTAAAATTAGCCTTAAGAACATCTTTAAACCTCTTATATTGACCACCGATATTCCGCTTTCCATCCTTGAGTTGGGAATAAAGTAACTGCTTTGGGAGACGGCAGTCAGACATTCGAACAACATGACCGGTCCACTGAAGTTGGCGTTGAAGGATCATTTTTTCAATGCTAGTAGTCTTTGCTTCTTCCAGTACACTGACATTTGTTCGCCTATCTTCCCAAGTAATTCACAGGATTTTCCGGAGGCAACGTTGATGAAATCTTTCAAGGAGTTGGAGGTGACGTTTATAGATAGTCCATGTTTCGCAGGCATACAATAACGTTGGTAATACAATGGCTTCATAAACCAGTGTTTTGGTCTTCTTACAAATATCCCGATCCTCGAACACTCTATGTTTCATTCGAGAAAACGCGGCACTTGTGGAGCTCAGACGATGCTGGATTTCACTGTCGATGTTAGCTGTAACAGAAAGATAGCTGCCAAGATAGAGAAAATGATCGACATTTTCCAGTATTGTCCCGCCAAGCTGGATAGATGGCATCACCAAAGAGTTAGCTTGCACTTGCTGATGAAGCACTTTGGTTTCATCAGCAAGTAAAATACCACATATGGAAACATGGTACTGATTTTGATATTAAAATTGTTCTTGGATGTTTATACTAAGTTTCATTTTAAAATAAAGGCTTTCAAAAGCTGGCATAAACATAATATATGTTTGTCGTTTATTTCTGCCCTAGTAGACTGCACCTTCTAACAGCGGGTAAATGGTAGGGCAATGCTTGTTGGTAATGAGCATTTTCTTCCTCCCTCTCAATCCCCTTCTCTTATCTGTTATGTCTTTTAGATTGTAAGTCTGTGGGCAGGGATTGTCTTATTATTGACCTTTTTTTAAAGCCACTCTGGTAACCTTTTCTTGGCTGAAGGGCGGGATAGAAAATACTTTAAATAGATAAAATAATAATAGTAATTTTTGTGCTTTGTGCTATTGCAAGTATAGTATAAAATTAAGGGCACTGAAAGTAAGAATTGCTCACTTTGCTTTTCCTTGCTCTTTGGCATTGAAATAGTCAAATCTTATGCTCTAGCAGTTCTTAATGGAGTGGTTTGTGCACTAATTATAACATTGATTTTATTACAATTGTTATTATTTGCAACCAGTATTGATATTGTGCTGTCTGGCTACCTGTGAAGAGACAGGAATATCAGTAGGCAGGTTGGAGATGGTACAGGCCAAGGGTCATGACTTTTATGAACCAGTTCCATTATTAATCCATTGAGGGCACAATCCTATGCAAATTTAGACAGAAAAAAGTCCTACAACTAGCCCGCATGCTGAGAGTTATAGGCCTTTTTTTCTGTCCAAACTTGTATAGGATTGTGCCTTGAAGAGATTTTACTATCTCCCCATAAACAGACTCTAGATACAACTTTGTAGCCCCCTTTGGCTATAATGACAGGGGCCCGAATTACATTCCACAATAACAAAAGGATTTATATACCCACTAAACATTCAGATGGAAAGGTTGTTGTTACCAGTGTTGATGATAAACATTGCCATAAAATGAACGCAAAGAATGCAAGACCGTTTCCAAATGTTGGACACCTTGTAATAGGGCTAAATTGCCAATCACTGAGCCCTAATAATATTCTTATTTCCCTTTTACAAAAACAAAAAGCTGTGCCTGTAGGTTCTGTGATATCTAATTCCATAAAATCAGGGAAGGAATCACCTTGACTTCATAGAGTCATTTTGGCCTGTGACAGGTAAGGCACCAGCAGTTTCTGATGAAATGGAAAGAGATAAAACGCTTGATTCTGGTGACCGGAGTGACACTGCAGCCATTGAGGTGTTTTTATGGCCACCGCATCATCTGCTGCCGTTGTTGTCATGCCAGTTAGAAGACAAATTCCACTGACTGAGCTTGTTGGCGATAGGTCGTGTGTCATAAAATGAAATGCATGTATGTGAGATATGACAGGTGAGGATTCTTACAGCAACAATGATGTCTTTGGACACTATTGGCTGGAGTTCACAATAATAATAATAATAATAATAATAATAATAATAATAATAATAATAATACACACCACTATGTTATATTGACTTGTTGCCCCTTGGAGCAAAGAGGCAGTTAAAGGCAAGTTGGTTGTAAATTTTTTCCAAGTTGAAAACAATTGAGAAGCAGGGAGTACATGCTATGAGGTAGTTCTTCAGTTGTGCTCTTAGAGCTGTCTTGGCACAGAAAACATGGCGAGCAGGTTTCAGAGACTGTAATTGAGAGAGAGAGAGAGAGAGAGACCGCTCTTGCAGACAATTCAATGTCATTTTGCTGGTGACCTCAATTTGAGAAATTGATGCATAACCCATTACTGACTGGCACTTTACTTTTGTGTCTAGGTGTGAACCAATTTTCCACGTGTGTGTGTGTGTGTTAACATTTGCGTGTTTGATGATGGGGAACTTTTCATCATGGCAATCAAAGGTGTTTCTTTGCCTTGCATCCAAGCCATTGGCATTAGCAACAGAACAAGACCCCAAAATCTGGTTTTTAAGGTTCCAGGGTACTGGGCTGACCAAGCTTCTGAAAGCTCCCCCACAACTGACTGACTGAGCTAACAGCTTAGGCTGCCCCTTCACATACTCACTGTAAGCTTTCTCTAAGTCTGTGCAACTGGTGAGCTGGGCTAAGACACAGAGCACCACGCAAGGAACCTGGTGCCCTCCAAATGTTTTGGACTACAACTCCCATAAGCCCTAGCCAGCATGGCCAGTGGTCAGGGATTGTGGGAGTTGTAGTCCTAAACATCTGGAGGGAACCATGTTGCCTATCCCTGGCCCAGAGCCTTAAAGAATTGCCCTTTGCATACTTTCTTTGGGAATCCAGGATACAAAACAAACTAACAACTCCCATTGATTTCAGTGGGGCTACTCTTAAGCATGACTAAATCTGGATCCAACCTAAGAACTAAAGCAAAAAACAAAAACCCTGTTTTGACTGACCTCTAGACTGGCCATTTCTAGTTTACATGGTCTTAGGGCTTCTCTACATGAGCCGGTGACCCCGCTGCCTTTCCGAAGCTTCTTCTTCCGTTTTCTTTGCCGGAGTAAGAGTGCCTTGGTTACACATGGTTCTTTTCCGAGTTTTCCATTCTCTGCCTTTTTATATATTCTATTAACCAAGCACAAGGTGGTGCTGCGGTATAGCTGTGGTATGCCGGAATTCCTGCTGTAAACGAGGCCTTTGTTCTGGTTTAAAATTTAATAGCTGATTTTCCTCGCTCTAAAAAAAAGCTGAGAAAACGGCTGGAAAGCCCAGGAGAAGCCCTGGAGGATGACGACATCGTGAAAAGGCCCCACAAACTTCCGTGAGTGAGGGATCACAAGCGCACAATAAATGCCTTGTGTAGAACAGCGCTTAGTGATACTGCAATGATAGGTTGCTGCTCATCCATTTCAGTTATGCCGGGGAGATGTATAGGGTGGCCACTTACAAAGCAAGAAAAAAGAGGAAACGGATCACCCACAAAGAGGAGAAAAGAGGGCACGGATTTGCATAAATTTTGTCTATGCCGATTTATATGTGTAAGTGCAAATGTAGAAATAATTATTATTATTTAAATAGAAATAAATACATTTCACCATAGTGGGAAGACTGTGACCAGGTGTCCTGTCTGCTGATCACTACAAGGGGCTCTCCTTCCATTCGGTTCTTTCTCTTGAAGATGGAATTGGCCTGGACAGATTTTCACAGATAGGACTGTCCTCTGTAAAGGATGCACTTGGCCACCCTAAAGATGCAGCTGCTTCTATCCTAAGCATTCCAGGCAAAGCAGCTTTGAAGAAACTGTCAAAAGTGTTCTGGGATTCAGGCTAACTACGTCTGACAGAAATCCCTGGCTACACTCTCCTTATCAAAGGTACCTTCCTCTCGTCAGCACTACCTTCTTTGCTGGGGAGCCATTACCTGCCCGAAATGGAGCAAAGGAATAACCAGAGCAACTAGGGAATAATTAGCTGCAGGACAATTAGAGGATTTGGTCAAAACAGAAGCATCATATTTAACCCAGAATGTATTATTATGGGAGTAGAAGCAGTTGGAGTTATTTTGAGGGAAAAATGTATGTGATAACTCTTCAAACTCAGTCTGCCTCTGTATCACACACTGCGGTGATACTAATTTAATTAAGACCAAAGTTTCCTTCAGCCACTAACTGCCAAAACAGCACATGGCAAACGAGAATGTAAAAACAGAAAACCAACTTCTGTTAGCAAATGTTTGCCAGAGCTATTGCAGTACTTTGGTGCCCACACGCCCAACAGCTGAGAAATGGAAGACAGGCCTACAGGCTACTCAGTCTAAGCATCTCTTGCTGCAGTCCTATACACATTTAGCGGGGAATATGTCTCATTGAACTCAATGGGGCTTATTTCTGAGTAGACAGTGAGCAGTATCGCACAGTGAGCCATTCTTTACCTACCTACCTAGTAGTACTTTATCTTGTTGATGTAGGGCTAGTCTACTTCTTTGCCAGTTGTCTGCTGTGTGGATTTCCCAAATGGCACTCATGGAATCTGAGAAAAAAACACAAGTCTCAAGAGTTCCTCTCGGCTCAATTACTGAAATGTTTGTGTTGTATGTGTTTATATTTTTTTAAAAAAATACCCAGCAAAAATAGCTGGGAGGGGGAGATTTGGAACTGAGAGAACCATTCTGTTGAAGGAAAGGGTTAGTTTACTACCAGAATCCTTTTCACAGAGTGAAACTCTTCTTTATGTGGGACTGGATAGAGCAGGGGTGAACAACTTTTGGGTCCTGGGATCCTCTTTCCACCTTTAAGCCCCCCCACACCAGGGATGGGGACTCGGACTCGAGGACTCGACTCGTGAGTCGGACTGAGTCCCCCCTCTGACTCGACTCGGACTCGAGTCCCAATATTTTTAATGGGACTCGAGACTCGACTCGGGACTCGAGACCAAGGACTCTTCAACATCCCTGGGCTGTGCCAGAAGGAGTGGAGAGGAGCGTGATTGCCGGTGAAGAGCACATGGAAGCGAGGTGTGCCGCTGCTCGGCCACTATGGACGGCTACCAGGAGTGCAGCCCCAACAGTGTGTCAAGATTTATTTTGATTGATGTGTTGCGTACTTGGAAGAGGCAGAAGAAGGACCTGAGATTACTCTGTGTGGCTGCTCTGTGTGTGTTTCTTGTTCCAGCAAGTTCATCACCAGTGGAGCGGGTGTTCAGTGAGGGTGGAATTGTGATGAGATCTCACCGTTCCAGAATGGGGGCCAAACATTTAGAAAAAATCATGTTCCTCAAATGCCACATGGATAAGTTTTAGGAAGTACAGCAAGTTTATTTTTTAAAACCATTTTTCTGAAATGCAACCTTTCAGACATTTTGGGTTTGGCTGCCTCTGCCTGCCTGTCAGGGGTTCCCAGCCTCCTCTGCCTGCCTGGTCTCTTCTTGACCAGTTCAACAGTTGAATTATCCAAGACAAAGGCCTCTGCCTGCCTGCTTTGGGGTTCCCTGACTCCTCTGCCTGCCTGGTTATTTTGGGTTTGTCTGCCTGGTCTGTTCTTGCCAAAATCAGTTGCAGAGTTTTGAAATAAAAAGGCACACTTGTGCCTAGAATTTATTTAAGCCACACATCTGAAGTAGCCTTATTTTGTTGGGAAAACCCCCATTGATTTTAATAGGGACTCGTGGAGTCAGCTTTGGGAGTGACTCGGGACTCTGGACTCGGGAGTCACCATTTTGGACCAAGGACTCGGACTCGAGTCCAAAGACTCGTAACTCGACTCGTGACTTGAGACCAAGGACTCTTCAACATCCCTGCCCCACACACACACACAAAGAGGTTGTGCTCCTGCTGTTCCCACTGCCACACCACCAGCAAAATTATCGGCAGTTGCCGCCAAAGTACAGTGGCAAACCGCAATAGGTGCTGCAAAGGGATTGATATGGTTTGTTTTCCGGCTACATTTGTCCCTTTTAAGCCTCTGACATGGTTTGCTATTGAAATTTGGTGGCAAACCACTGAGTTTTTGGGTGATGCTGCTCCACCAAATGTTGGTGGCGCAGGGGCAGCAGTGGAAACAGCCGCTGGCACAGAAATTCATGAAGGAGAATTGTTGTTTGAAACAGTACAGAACATTAGAGACGGGTATGTAACCAGTCACTTTCTCTCAACCTAACCTACCTCACAGTGTTGTGAAGATAAAAGGAGGGCCCACCAAAACGCACTACTCTGAGCTCCTTGGACATGGGGTGGCCATGTGCCCTACTAGCCCTCTATTTGAAGGGCTGTACAATCCAAGCCCAGTTTAAAGATAGAGAATCCATCAGAAGGGAAAACAGGGGCCTTGAAGATGCGCACCAACAGTGAGCAGGGATGTTGAAGAGTCCTTGGTCTCGAGTCACGAGTCGAGTCACGAGTCTTTGGACCCGAGTCTCGAGTCCGAGTCTGAGTCCTTGGTCCAAAATGGTGACTCACGAGTCACGAGTCCTGAGTTACTCCCAAAACTGACTCCACGTGTCCCTATTAAAATCAATGGGGTTTTCCCCCAACAAAATAAGGCTACTTCAGATGTGTGGCTTAAATAAATTCTAGGCACAAGTGTGCCTTTTTATTTCAAAACTCTGCAACTGATTTTGGCAAGAACAGACCAGGCAGACAAAGCCAAAATAACCAGGCAGGCAGAGGAGGCAGGGAACCCCAAAGCAGGCAGGCAGAGGCCTTTGTCTTGGACAATTCAACTGCTGAACAGGTCAAGAAGAGACCAGGCAGGCAGAGGAGGCTGGGAACCCCAAACAGGCAGGCAGAGGCAGCCAAACCCAAAATGTCTGACCCTAACCCAACCCCCCCACAACAACACATCAATCAAAATAAATCTCAACACATCGTTGGGGCTGCGCTCCTGGTAGCTGTCCATAGTGGCCGAGCAGCGGCGCGCCTCGCTTCCATGCGCTCTTCACCGGTGATTGCGCTCCTTCTGGCACAGCCAGAAGACTCGTCAACAGCCCAGGGATGTTGACGAGTCCTTGGTCTCGAGTCCCGAGTCGAGTCTCGAGTCCCATTAAAAATATTGGGACTCGAGTCCGAGTCGAGTCAGAGGGGGGACTCAGTCCGACTCACGAGTCGAGTCCTCGAGTCCGAGTCCCCATCCCTGACAGTGAGCACCCGCACAACAGACCGAGCTGGCAGGTCACCTGACCACAGTCTTCCCCACTATGGTGAGATATATTGTATTTCTATTTAGATTATACTAATTATTTCTAAATGTGCATCTGTACATATACATTAGCATACACACATTTTATGCAAATCTGTCTTCTTTTTCATTCCCTTCTTTGGTGTTGCATTCCTCTTTTTTAGCAAGTGTAAGTGGCCAATCTACTTGGAGGAAGGCTGGGGGCAAAATGTGATAAAAACACAATCCTTCAATTTGTCTCCAATCTCTTGGGACAGTCATGGGTAATATCAGAGATTTGGTGTGTGAGTGTGTGTTTGAAATGGGTGGATTTTTCATGATCAACGTCTGTCATGAAAAATGCCAAACAGCAGGGTGATCCTTACTCCAGCAATATGCTCTGTGTACACAACACTTTATTATATTCCAGCTGTATGGTACTTTTGACAAACTGGAGTTCATTTCATTACAAAGATCATAAAGGACAACCCAGGGGTATGTTTCCTCAAACACCTATTCTAAAATTAATTTTAACTTGTAACCGGTTAATGGATGTACTTGTAATTCCATTACACTTTCCAAATAGAAGTGTCATAATGCATTTTTACAAAGTGTTTTAAAAAGCCCTAGTTTGGATGCAAAATGCTACACAATCTCTGTTATAATAAAGCCACAACTGGCACCTCAATAATGGATATGTAGAGATATTAAAATGCATTAACACACAATTCTCAATCCCTCAGGGTTTTAAAATGATGAGCGGGGGAAACCAAAAAGGGGGTCGCCAGTCAATTCTAACTGAGATAAAATGCCTTGAATACAGGGCAATCTGAAGCTACTAATTGCAAATCAGATGGCCAAAGACTGGATTAACACAAACCTCAAACCATGAGATTTGAGAAAACAAAGAAAACATCACATTTTCTTTGCATCACCTGATCTTTTATATCCTTTGGGTTGACAGCAGACTACTAATCAGCATTAACTGCAGGCACACCTTCATGCTACTTCATCCATCGATCTATTAAAACATCAACACCGCGGCTTCAGTTTGTCAGTGTATTTTAAGAGTACATTCCTGCTATCACTTATAAATGCACAGGCTAATGTAACATCATGGTTAAGAAAATGGGCTTAGACCCAGAAAATATTTGCTTGCAAACTCATCTCTGTCAAAACTTATTGACTGGCTTCAATCAAGCAACTATCCCTCAGCTTCATATACACACACATCTGCAAGATATGGATACGAGTAGAAAACTGGCCTTTCCGTATTTAGCCTTTGCAGGGGCTTGCTGAAATCATGTAAGTGAAATACTCTGACATTTTTTAAAAAGTGCATTATACGTACATGCAGTGCAAGAAATCCTATGCATGTTTACTCAGAGGTAAGTCCCATTGAGCTCAGTGGACAGTACTCCCTACTCACTGCGCTTAGGACTGCAGCCTATTAGTGCTGTGCCAAAAATTTCTCCCACATTTTTCAACCATTCTCATTCAGTTTGATAGGAAAGAAATTGCTTTCAAAAAGAAATTCAAAGAAGAAGAAATTTCAGACAAATTCTCATGGGTTTGGTTCAGGGCTCCTGTGCTTACCTTATTTATGAGGTGGCTGTGGAGTGTGTGCGAGTGTCCTGTCTTTCATTGTACAATCCTCTCTCCGGCAGCCTCCTTGGCTTCCCACACTTCCTGCCTAGGGGAAGACACCATGAGGTAATTCCTCCCATGGGGGCTTTTTCAGATGAGGAAGTGCAAGCAGCCTGGGAGACTGCAGAGCAATGGAGAGACATGTGATGTAATAGAAAGGAAGACACACACACACACAGTACCCTCAGCCACCTCACACAGTAATTATATAAGCTCAAAAAGACCACGAAAAATAAATTCTAAATAAATTCTAAAATGCCCTGAGAATGAGGCAGAAAAATGGAAGCCTCTTTCATGGGGGAAGAAAACTTTCAGGAAATTGGAGGTCAGATTTTGGCACAGCACTAACTCTACCTCTTTCCTGGAGCTGGATGCAACACTGCCCCCCACCCCACCCCACCCCACCCCCAACACCTACTACAGGGCTTGCAGGGAAGGAGTGCTATTATCAGCAGCACCTGCATTAGAGACAAGATGTATCCACAATCATCCCTTAGAAATTTAACATTTGGAAGACCCTGGGAAAGGTGCTGAACCCACAAAAATGACAGGTGGAGCGGAGACAAAATTTCTGAGAAGACTTTTTTTGTCAGAAAAGTCCTGAGATGTTCCTTTCCTTACCTCCCCCTAGAAATAAAAGGCCACTGTGTAGAATGTTCTCCAAATTGTCTTCACCATTAATTTTTGTGGTGGCTGCATCCCACCCCGCAAGATTCTCCCTGTTGTCAATGCAGTCAATGTTCAGTGCCAGTGCATCTTCTGATCAGCAGACTCAGCCCAACAGATACTACTAGCAAAGGTGATGCAACAGGAGGATAAAATTGGCCAGGTTACTCAGTGAGAACAGTTTTGACTAATCAGAGCTTTAAATTAAAATTTGAGATCAAACTAAGAAATCAGTTGATAATGCAGGTCAGTTGATTCATGCTTTAATTACTAAGATTTATCTTTAGTTTTAGGGTGGCCATGCGTCTTTTTTTTTTTTTTTTACAAAGGCCAGTCCTCTCTTTGAAGGGCAGTCCTGTCCAATTCCGGTTTCAGGATAAAGAACCATAAGGACTGTGGCCCATCAACACTTAAGCACCTGAACAGCAGACTGAACAGGCAAGATCTGGTCAAAGTCGGGCGGGGGGACACATGGAATCTCATAACGAAAATTGTGGGGAGGAAGCTCAAACCCTTCTCTCCCAAAGTACCATGGCCCTGACCCATGCACACTTGCAGGAGAGACAATCACCCATAGCTGAGCTATGTGTGAAGAGCGCAATCCTATGCATGTCTCGATGGGGGGGGATAGTCCTACAACTCCCAGCATGCCTCAGCCAGCATTGCTGGCTGGGGAATCCTGAGACTTGTAGGACCTTTTTCTGTCTAAACATGCATAGGATTGCCAGGGATGTTGAAGAGTCCTTGGTCTCGAGTCACGAATCTTTGGACCCGAGTCTCAAGTCCGAGTCCGAGTCCTTGGTCCAAAATGGTGACTCACGAGTCACAAGTCACTCCCAAAGCAGACTCCACGAGTCCCTATTAAAATCAATGGGGTTTTTTCCCCAACAAAATAAGGCTACTTCAGATGTGTGGTTTAAATAAATTCTAGGCACAAGTGTGCCTTTTTATTTCAAAACTCTGCAACTGATTTGGCAAGAACAGACCAGGCAGAAAAACCCAAAATAACCAGGCAGGCAGAGGAGGCAGGGAACCCCAAAGCAGGCAGGCAGAGGCCTTTGTCTTGGACAATTCAACTGTTGAACTGGTCAAGAAGAGACCAGGCAGGCAGAGGAGGCTGGGAACCCCAGACAGGCAGGCAGAGGCAGCCAAACCCAAAATGTCTGAAAGGTTGCATTTTAGAAAAATGATTTTAAAAAATAAACTTGCTGTACTTCCTAAAACTTATCCATGTTGCATTTGAGGAACATGATTTTTTCTAAATGTTTGGCCCCCATTCTGGAACGGTGAGATCTCATCACAATTCCACCCTCACTGAACACCCGCTCCACTGGTGATGAACTTGCTGGAACCAAAAACACACTCAGAGCAGCCACACAGAGTAATCTCAGGTCCTTCTTCTACCTCTCCCAAGTACGCAACACATCAATCAAAATAAATCTTGACACACTGTTGGGGCTGCACTCCTGGTAGCCGTCCATAGTGGCCGAGCAGCGGCACACTTCGCTTCCATGTGCTCTTCACCGGCAGTCACGCTCCTCTCCACTCCTTCTGGCACAGCCCAGGGATGTTGAAGAGTCCTTGATCTTGAGTCCCGAGTCGAGTCTCGAGTCCCATTAAAAATATTGGGACTCGAGTCCGAGTCGAGTCAGAGGGGGGACTCAGTCCGACTCACAAGTCGAGTCCTCGAGTCCGAGTCCCCATCCCTGAGGATTGCACCCTTAAGGAACATTTAGTTTTGGGGTGAGGGCCTGTCCAGTGGCTGCCCCTAGGCTCTGCAACTCCCTTCCAAGGAGGCCTATTTCACTTCCTAATTAGTGGCCTTCTGAAAGATGGTGAAGACCTTCCTTTTTAGGAACATATTTAATATATAATTTTAATGTGCTGTTTTGATCTATGTCTGTGTTTTGAATATTTTAAGTATTTTGACTGGTGGTGTAGTTTTATCATCTGCTGCTGTTTCTGTGTTTTAATGTTAAGTGATTTTTATTTTTTTTAAGAAAAGTGTAAGGATGTTCTTAATTGTTAAATTTATGCTTGCTGTTCTTCGCCACCCTGAGCTTACAGGAGGAAACATGGGGTAAAAACTGTTTTAAAACAAGTCAACATGAAAATAGAGCAATCATGCCTCCAGGAAAACAATATTAGTGGGAACAAATGGCATTTTATAAGCAGCAAACAATTAAGATGATTGTTTGATATATATGCTCAGCTGGGCATGTAGAAAGGGAAGAATACAACCTCTTCCCCTCATCCATGAAGTTTAAATTCAAGTCTCGTCTAATATAAGGCATTCGTTAATGATCTAATCTTGACACTTTGGATACAACTTTAAAAAATAAAAAAATAAGATGATTGATAGATAGATAGATAGATAGATAGATAGAAACACTAATTAATTGATTCATACTTTTGGTCCTGATATATTGACTGTCCAGTTACTGCACTGTTCGAGCCTTACTAATTTCTATTTTCAGGCTGGTTTAACTATTGTGAGAATGACAATATTAAAGGGAGGGAGAAAGCTAGTGAAAAACTAATGTATATGTGTATGAATGAGATACACTCAGTGACTCTTGACATTTACTGATCATTCTTAATATCATGGGGAGGAGGGGGAGAAAATCGTGGCATTTACCAGTATATCTCAAGACTGATAAAATGTTTTTGATAAATTACCAAAGTTCATCTGTAGATCCATAATTTAGGTAAAGGGCAATAGTTTCCATGGCCTGGTTGTAAGTATCCAGAATAAGCTTCATGACACAAATATTTCTGACATGTACCAGTATACATTTCAAGGATAACTGAGTGTCTTCAGTAAAAGATCAAATTTCACCCATATTTTCATCCATTACCAGTAAAAGACCATACATTGGGTGTAAATGAGAAAAAACAGCCCATGTAAATAAACATTTTCTTGATTTTCACCAGTTCATACTATGCAATGCCAAGTGTCTTCAATAAATGACCTAATTTAACTCTATGCAGCAAATTTATCTGTAGTTTTTCAATTTTTACTAGTAAATGTCAGCTTTTTTCAGTATACACCTGGAAATGGCTGGAACATTGAAGAAATTAATTTTTTGCCATTGGGTTGCATGTTTTAGGATGATATTTAACAAACAGCATTAAAAGTATTCTTGCTGCCTCGTTGTAAGGATATTGTACTCCAAATGTAAGCGTTTCGTGAAACTTGGGGGGGGGGGCGCGACGGCTCTTCTTGTCCTCCCGAACTCCTAAATTTTTTTCTTAGTTATTTCATCCCAGTCACCATACAGCAAAAATTAGTAAAAGTAGCTTTATGCAACTGTTACTGAATTCAAACACAAAGAGAAAAGCATGAAATTGGGTGGGTTTGCTCCTCCTTTGTCATCCCCCCTGCCTCCTCTGAGATCAAGTCTGAGAGTGGAGAATAAAAATAGTTATAGAGGCAAAACAATGATCTTTGTTCTTTTACAAACATATCAATACAAAGATTTCTGAGCTAGAATTAATGAAGATGGAGTCTGCATTATGAATTGCATTCTTTCTTGTCACAGTGGGAACCACAGAAGGAATCCTCTCTGCTGTAGCCGCTCACAGTTTGCCACAAAACCCCAGTGCTTTATCTTTTCTGCCAGTATTCTCTTGAAATGTAAATAAATAAAGGCAAAAACATACTAATGAGACCCCAGGGCTAAGAAAGGGGGGAAATCCACCATCATGTTTTCTTGGCCTGTGCTACTGAAAAAAAGCCAGACGAGTAGTTGCCTAAGAAGCAATTAGAGTCTCATTTCCTCAAACACAGAAGCCTGGACATACTCTGGAGAAACAGCAGTGGACAGACTAAGGAACGAATACAAATGGTGACCCAAAGGTTCATGCAAGGACTTCCTTAGTCAATCTCTAGGTCCCTGCTGACAAATAAGTGAAACCAGCCTCCTAGTCTGGTTCCCTGGAAATGGGTTAACAGGCAAGAGTTCTTTCTCCCTCCCCCTTCCCCTTGGCTATTTCAAAGGCTTTCCGAGGTTTCGTGGTTTTCAGAATAGCTGCCAACGCAAAAACATTCAACAAGCTGTCATGAAAGCCTCTGGAAGAAACCACACACTAGTGTTTTAACTAGAGGACAAGCAATCACAGTACAAAGAATGGGAGACTGCATGGAGCTTACCAGTATAGTACTAGTTAGTAGAAATTTGTGATCACCCTCCTGCTCACCCTGAAAGTGCTTGGGACTTTTCACGTGTTGCAGTCACACTCAAACGCTTGTGCATTCAGTTGGAATTCTTGAACAGCCCCACAGAGTGCCTGACACCACCTCTGCTGCCTCCTCCCCTTCTCTAAGGCAAAAATATTAATCTTGAACAAAGGGAGCTGGGCATGGTGGTGGTAGCCATTCCCAACGATATGTGGAGTGCTTTCTTTTCCCGCTGAGGAAGTCCCAGGATCCCTGACAGGAAATGACACTATGTGCATCATTTGTCACTGAGGAGGAGGAGGACCCACAGGGCCTCCTCATCAGCAGGAACTAACACAGGGCGCATCTTTTCTTGGCAGCATTCCTAAGACCAGATCCCTGATCAGAAAAGATGTTCCATGTATGACACTGCTGCCCCCTCCCCCAGCGTGAGGGTTTTCTTAACCTGAGGGAGGGGAAAGAGAAGGAAGGACTGGGTGCTCCAGAGATGCAAGCAGAATCGAGGCTGGGGTCCAGCTGACAGCAGGCTGTGCCTGCCTCGATTCTGCTCACAGGAATTCAGCTCATAAGATTCTGCTCACAAGAATTCCATTTCAAATTCTCACTGCAACCCTACTAGGGATGGGCAAAGCAGTCTACATCTGGTCCATGTCAGTTTCTCATGTAAGTCCATTCCATCCAAATTCCACGTCAGTCTCCATTTTAAAATGAACTGCACCTTTCCTAATGTACATATTTTGCACACTACTTTCCTTAACACACACATTTATATATACAACGTTCAACTATTTTTGTATTCAACTTCCCCTAATATATGTACGTTTGTATGTAATTTTGGAGCATCACAAAATTCAGAGAAGTGCACAATTCAAAGGATAACTGTGGTCTGATCTCCATATTAGTCTTGGAAGTGCAAATTAGGTTTGTGCACTTAAAAATGTGGACCAAATGACATTCTCACCCATCCCTCCCTACCTACAACCCTCTAGTGGGCAACAAAGCCATTGGTTCCCAACTGTTAACGCCATGTTATTCTCTAGGCCACCCCGTCTCTTTTCTTCATTTCCATTCATTTTTAGTCACACCTCCCAACTAACTAATGCCAGCGATTTGAATTTGGCCTCAAACTCTGAAGGAAGCCAGTGCAGATTGGAGCATTGGTGTACTGTGCTCCTAGCAACTCACACACATCAGAAGCAGAATAGATGTGTCTTTTACCAAGTAGACATAATGATCACTTCACCCCAAACAGGTATATTTTAGAAGTCATGTTTTGTGGTTATAAAGCGTAGGCATGAATAAAGAGGCTCCCTTTACACATGTCAACCAGTGGTGTAGTGGTAAATTTGTAAATGCAGGCACTCATCATTATAGACCCCATAGAGACGTCCTCCAAGGAGAGTCCAAGAATTCAGGCAACCAGTTCTAGCGGTTTTCATCTCTTCCAGGAGCAGGACTTTTGTGAAGCTAATGTGTCTTAACTGCCCACTCAGGACCAAGCCTCCCCAAAATACTTCACATTTTAACAGCGATCAATATATTGTTGCTGGTAGAATTCATTTCTGTGAGGATTGCAGATAAGCTCAGCGGGAACAGGGAAGTCTGATGGGATGGCAGATGACATCAGCATCCCTGCTAATAAAAAATAAAAAAAAACCGGTGCTGCGTCTCTGTGAACCCTGGATCCACTACGCCACTGAATTCAATAGATGCTTGCTTGTCCTATGCCCCCACCTCTACTAGCACATATAGCAGTCAGACCATATGATTTTCGACATGTTACTTGTTGTTCTGACCCACTAGCCACAGCTGGCTGATACGAGGCTTGCACTATGGAGGAAGTGTTTCCATGAAAGAGCAATGGTTGTAACTAATTGAGACTTCTTCATGGAAATGTGAAGTTTTGCTAAATTAAAGTAAATTATGGGTTTATTACATTATTCTTAAACGTAAGCTGAGATGCACCGTAACTGCTGCAGCGTCAATTGCTAAGAATATGCTGAATTATAAAAGGGTGACCAGTCCTTTTTTGGCCCAGACAGTCCACTTTGGTTTTGTGCTTTATTTTTTGCTCTCCTCTTTGGAGAAGATTTATCTCTATGGATTTAGATCACATTGGAGCCAGAGCACACTGCATTCTGGGAGCTGGAGTTCTCTTCCGATTGCCATCAATCCTTCTATCTCCGCAGCAAACTACACATTTCAGCAAGCCCTGGGAGTTGGAGGGGAGCACAAAGGCCTTCCAGCCACATTGATTGGTTGATCATTAAGGAAAGGGAGGGGAGAAACACGGAAGCGGCAGTGTGGTTGCTGCTCACTTGCAGGAATGGTATCAATGCCCCCTCCCCAGTGCTTTTTTTCTGGAGAAAAGGGTACCGGAACTCTTGGATTACATTTCCTCGGGAGTAGATGGCGATTAAATTGTAATGCAATTAATAGAAGAAAAGGTGCTGGAACTCAGTTCCGGTGAGTTCCACCAGAAAAAAAGCCCTGCCCCTCCCCCATCTTTCAGCATCTGCCTGTTCTGGGACTCATTTGGGCAGCAGGGCCCTGAGCCAGCAGCGGGGGGGGGGGATGTATGTGTGTATTTGTAGATAAAGAATGTATGAGAGAGGGAAGAAACAGCGAGTACAAGCAAGAAAGGAAGGCTGTGGGATTTGGTGGTAGGGAGGAATTGTGCACAAACTTACATACTACAACATATGGCAAAAAAATTATGTCTAGGTTCACCTTAGTTCCTTTGGTTTTGAGGGGGCCTATGTCTTTGGACTTACATTTCTATTTAAATCATATTATTTCTAAGTGTGCATATATACTAGGGGTGCAGGACCTCTTTCAGATCAAGGGCCAAATTCAATTTCAGAGAAACTTCTGGGGGTTACATTCCAGTGGAGGGTGGAGCGGGGAAAGAACCCAGAATAATTTAGCTTAAATTTACTTCTTACTGGAAGTAACTCAACCTTAGGAGAGGCATCTCAACCTTTTAGGATGGGGGGGGACTGCACAAAAGCCCGGACACCACCAAATGATTGGTGGTTGGGAGAAAGGGGGTGGAGCCAGGGGAAGGGGGCGTGGCCATCTGGGGAACCCTGGAGGGCCAGTTTGGGACTCCAGGAGGGCTCGGTTTAGCCCCCGGGCCTGAGGTTCTGCACCCCTGATATAGACATATATATTAATACATATGCAATTGTGTGTCCATTTTTGTCTTCTTTTTTGGTGATGCACTATTATTTGGCAGGAAGTAAGTGGGCATCTTACATTATAATAAGGTCCCGTATGCAGCTCCAATTCATTCACTGAAGAGGCCAAAGAGGAAAGCACTTAGTTGCTCTGGCAAAGGTTAACATGAACTGTTTCCCACTGATTTCCCTCTGCTGCTCATTAATTCTTTCTCAATATATTTATTGAGGAAATTTTGCCTGGGTGCAACCCGCTAAGGTATCTCTTTCCCTCACACCAATTCCAATTATACCACACCATTTCCAATTATAATTTACCATTGTACATTGAAAAGCCCTCGTGTAAAAATAAAAATGGGAAGAAAATCACATTTAAAACAAAAATAAAATTCCTTTCCATTGCTGGCTCTGGGACTTATGTGTGAGAATATAAAATAGAACCTTAGATTTGATGGAGGGTTTGCTATCTCCAAATGCATTCACAATACACTCACATACACCACAAAAATGCAAGTGAGATTTAATCTTTCCATATAAAAATTCATCTTTCACTTCCGGAATGTCTTTTCTCCATTTGCTCAGCACTGCTTAAAAAGGAATAAAAAGTAAGGCCTTGGCTAGCAAAGCTCCTCCATTTACTCAACTTTAAATTAAATGCCTAAATGCCATGGATTTCAATGAAGCCAAACTCATGTTTATTGATGCATTAGATGATGGCCTCTTTTAATTAATATTTAGGACTTTTTCAATGAGTTTTGTGCTGTGTCTTGAAGGAAGAAAGGAAAGAAACAGGAGAAGAAATTCTCAAAACTCGCCAGCGAAGAGGAGAGGGATATGTGAGGAGACAGCACTAGAGCTACAGAATATATTCTCCACTTTTGATTTGTGTGTAGAAGCTAACAATATGTAGGAAATAAATATTTCTGAACAGCATTTTTGGTTGTGCAAATATCACCCTTTCAATCCTATTTGGAATCATTGTTACCCCGGTGGATGCTGCCACTGCTTCGGTACCATTTTAAAATCTGGCTGCTGTTCCTGCTTCCTGGATTACTCACACTGATGATTTCACACAATCACAATTTACACAAGCCCTATTCAGGCATTATGCTGAAAAGAGTAGAAGCAACACATGTGAGAGGGGTGGATCTGTGTATGCTAGACCCTCCAATGTTCTCACATGCCCCCTAAATCCCTGCTCACCCCATGTTGAACAGGGAAGTCTGCCATGTGCTTCTACTCATGTAGAGACCCTTATAAAGCAGAGATTCCAGTCATATGAAGGCTTCTACTCGCATTCAAGCAAATGTGAGAAGCCCAGGGATGTTGAAGAGTCCTTGGTTTCGAGTCACGAGTCGAGTCACGAGTCTTTGGACCTGAGTCTCGAGTCTGAGTCCTTGGTCCAAAATGGTGACTCACGAGTCACAAGTCATGAGTCACTCCCAAAGTTGACTCCGTGAGTCCCTATTAAAATCAATGGGGTTTTTTCCCCAACAAGATAAGGCTATTTCAGATGTGTGGCTTAAATAAATTCTAGGCACAAGTGTGCCTTTTTATTTCAAAACTCTGCAACTGATTTTGGCAAGAACAGACCAGGCAGACAAACCCAAAATAACCAGGCAGGCAGAGGAGGCAGGGAACCCCAAAGCAGGCAGGCAGAGGCCTTTGTCTTGGACAATGCAAACTGTGGAACTGGTCAAGAAGAGACCAGGCAGGCAGAGGAGGCTGGGAACCCCAGACAGGCAGGCAGAGGCAGCCAAACCCAAAATGTCTGAAAGGTTGCATTTTAGGGAAATGATTTTAAAAAATAAACTTGCTGTACTTCCTAAAACCTATCCATGTTGCATTTGAGGAACACGATTTTGGAACACGAGTCTCGAGTCGAGTCCTTGGTCTCGAGTCCCATTAAAAATATTGGGACTCGAGTCTGACTCGAGTCAGAGGGGGGACTCAGTCTGACTCATGAGTCGAGTCCTGGAGTCCGAGTCCCCATCCCTGGAGAAGCCCTCTGCAGACTTTCCCACTCATCACAGGGAGACTTGGGACATTGGGGCCAGGGCCCCACCCTTCTTATTCTTATTGCTTCTACCCCCTTCAGCATAATACCTGAATAGGGCTAGATTGAATGGGATGACATGACTTTACATAGCGCCAGTCAGATTTGGCTCTGTGGCTATGTCACCAAGGATACATAAGGTCAATGTAAATGAATACGTGAACATTTTCTTAAGGAGTACTGAAAACCCAAAATGGGAGTGGGGTTCTTGTACTGCTAAAAATATTCACCAAAAAAAAATAAGTAGCTTTTGCTCAGCTCCAGGCAGTACCATTCAGGTTCAGGGTAAACAAGGAACATTTGTTTGCTGTTCCATCTTTGGAGCATATGCAGTTGCAAATTCGGTGGAGTGTACCAAAAACAACCTCCCTTCCACATTACCAAAGATTATTCCCTTAAGTATTGAACAGAGTTCTTTTGTTCCTAGGAAACAGGAGTGCATGAAAGACGCAAGTAGCGCTTGTAATTCTTTGTGCATCAAGGGCACTATTAATAACTATCTTAGAACTTGTTCACATCAATGCGTACTTCAGAATAATAACCCCTTAATTCATTTAACCTTGCTGTTGTTCACACAATGAGGTTAGAGAAAGTAAGACTTTCTCTTACTTTCTATTTTTGCGGGAATTATTTTGATTTCATATCCATCCCTTCTCAAGAAAGTAAAAGAAAATCACAATAACTCAGTAAATAATGAGCAACTCTTACTTTTTAATTTATTAGGTTATTTTTTTTTAATTTCTAAACCACCCCATCCCAAGAGCCTGGGGTAAACAACAACTCTTAACAGCAATGGGTTGTATTCCGACTTAGGCATGCTTACAGTAGACCCACTGAAATTAATGGGACTTAAGGTAGTTAAGACTAACAAGTCTCATTGATTTCAATGGGTCTATTCTAACATGAATAAGGACTATGCTGGCTGGG
This sequence comes from Shinisaurus crocodilurus, assembly GCA_021292165.1. Lineage (NCBI taxonomy): Eukaryota > Metazoa > Chordata > Lepidosauria > Squamata > Shinisauridae > Shinisaurus > Shinisaurus crocodilurus. Next base: position 111,440,670 of record CM037881.1, read on the forward strand.
GCATGCTGGGAGTTGTAGGCCTTTTTTCTGTCTAAACTTGCATAGAATTGTACTTTAGGGAGCAAACCTATGCATGTTTAGACAAAAAAAATGTTGTACAACTCCCAGAATTCCCCAGCCATCATAGGAGGCGGGGGCACGCTGGAGTTGTAGGACTTTTTTCTGTCTAAACATACGTAGGATTGCGTCCTAGGTCTAGTTCTAACTCAATGACAACAACCACAGCAAGAAAAAAGGAAGGTACTTACAGGACTCAGTTTCTGGAGAAATAGGAGAAAGCTCATTTTTTAATATAGAATTTATTTATTTATTTATTTATTATATTTATTAATCGCCCATCTGGCCGGTCACCCGGCCACCCTGTAGTCAGTTCTGCATGGTAAAATGGCCATGTAAATGCAGCCTTATATAGGCCAGGCCTTTTAGTATAATGCTATCTATGAAAGTATAATAAAGAAACCTTTGACTCATCTTGCCCTTTGAAAGGTGAGTGACATTGTAATCAAATAGCTAGCTTCTCCATTGATGGCTAGCATTGAACATGCAGGGTATTCTTTAAAAGGCTAACTGTGGAAGAACCTTCAAAAATACAAGCCCTACCTTAAAGTTCTGTGAAGGGTGTACTGTATAATTCCTCTGACCATATTAATTGCCCTTGAGAAAACAGCCCCGGAAAGGCAAGAAAGAGTGTCTGGACATGTTCAAAAATGCAATATCTACAGAGAGCTCCTGAGTGAGGCATGTGTCATAGCACTATCATGCTATAATAGTGAGGCATGTGCATAGAATTAGGCATGAGTCTCAGACAGTTCTAGGTAAAGTGATGGAGACTGGAGTGGACAAGAGGAGCAGAGTTCTGTTTCAAAGACAGAATGTGCTGACTTTCTACCATTTCTGGAGTGAATATAGCTGATGGATAATCTGATAGGAAAAAGTTATCAAGGGAAAAATAAATAAAATAAATGAAAGGAGGATAAGATATATCTTAGTGTAGCTATTTAGCATTTATTTTGTTAATTGGTAAATGAAATCTATCAGTTGATTAAATGGTAAATGAAATAAAACTGTTCATAGATGTATTCCTTTTTTCCGCTTTACCATCTAAAGTTACTACTCCTAGTTCTAGATAACTAGTTCTAGAATTACTAGTTCTAGGTAACTAGTTACTCCAACTTTTTAAGTTAATTTATTGTATTTTAATGTTTATAAATCCATTACTTAAACATCTAGGGTTGTTTATGAGTATGATTGCTCTTCTGTCTCTTAAACTATAGGAACTCATTTCCAATATACTAGCTACCTCCTTACTTGCCTATCACTCACTTCTTCTTGGATTTCATTGGCTACTCTTCATAATACTCACCTAAGGGGATTGGCTAAGATATCCCTCATTCCAAGGAATTTAACAATGTGTCAAGATGAAACAGGAATTTCTGAGAAATGTACCGCTTGGATCTTTCCTTCAGTGCCTCTCTTCCAGACATCTAGTACATTACAAGACCACAATGGGAGCAATCCAACTAACTCATCCAACTGATAGAAAAGCTTCTATCAGTGAAATGAGGAGGATGTGATTTTCCCCTCTCCCCCGTGTGCCCCCTCCAATGCACCCTCAAAATCTTACACAATTTACAAATTCCTGCCATGGATGTTTTATAGTGCCCTTGAGCAATTCATATGATTTCAGTTCCATCCTTGCAAAACAAGAACAAGTTTCCTGGTGATGTTAGGTAAATATTTTAAAGGCTTCAAATTGAATCACACTAATATCATAGGCCTTTTCTACACAAATGGCAGATGAAGCGGCAAAACTTTTCTTGCACTGTACCATTTCAGACTGAAGGTGAGGGAATTACAGGACTGACACTCCCCGTATGAAAACTTCCCTTCTCTCTGACATGCTAGTTTCCTGTGCGTAGTGATCCCACCACCCTTGTGGGGGAGATGTTCAAACATGTGACTGACTCTCACCTAAATACCACCGGATGTCTGAAGTGATGTAATCCAGATACAGTTTTACCATCTCATCTGCTGTTTGTGTAATCCAGGCCAGAACAGGCAATTGATCCATGCAGAAAATAGAAAGAATGAAGGTATCATAAAAATGGAAGGCATTTTGATTCTTACACAGCAGAAAACACTATACAGCTCCGTGAATGTCAATGCCCCTTTCTAATAGCGCTGTGCCGCATTTTTCGATCTATTTATTTTGGACCATTTGTGGGGGGGGGGCAGGTAGAAGAGGGCAAAAAGAAACTGCACCTGAAAATCATGAGGGGGAGGGAATTTGGAGGAATTTCTCAGGGTGCAGGGCTTCAGTGCTTACCTTACTGTAAGGAGGTGGCTGAGGGGTCCGTGTGTGATCTTCCTTTTACCATTTTTCTCCTGTTCTGTCCTTGCAGCCTCTCCGGCTGCTTGAGCTTCTTGGAAAGGCCCCTAGAGGGCATAGCCAGGACTTCCCACCTTGGGGCTTCCCTGTGCTGCTGCGCTCCTGAAAGCTGAGCGAGGAATGGTTGCTATTCTTCTTGTTGTTGCTGCTGTTAAAAAAGCACTTTTAACAACAACAAAGCAAAACCAAAGATGCCGCTCTCAGCTTTCAGGCCCTCGGCAGGCAGCAGCACAGGGAAGCCCCACTGCTGAAGTCCTCTAGGGGGCATCCAAGAAGCTCAATCAGCTGGAGAGGCTGCAAGCAGAGAAGGGGGGGCGGGACGGAGAGAGAATGGTAAAAGAAAGAGCACGCACACTCCTCAGCCACCTCCTTACAGTAAGGTAAGCACTGAAGCTCTGCACCCTGAGAAACTTCTCGACGACTCAACGAAAGAGGCAGAAAGATGGCTGCCTCTTTCACAGGGAAACAAAGAGGTTGCGAGAGGGCTGGCCTGGTAAGGTTTCGGCACGCACAGCACTGCTTTCTAATATCCGCTAGGGGTGGTGCAGCAGGAAGAATTCATGTCCACTTACCCATATCTGTCATTTCCAGGACTCACTCGCGTAGCGTTATCCTCAGCAACTGCATTTCTATTCTGGAAAGAGATATTTGCAGATTGCCTCTCACATCTTTCTGTTGAGAACCTGCAAGGTCTGTCAATCCCAGACCCTTCCATTACAAAAACAGCAAATGCACTTAAAGTTACGAAGCCCAGAGTAAGCAAATCTAAAATGTTTAATCTATTATTAATCAGACAGTTGCTGAAGTGATCGGGCTCTGGGGGACTTGAGAAAGGCATCAATATTTATGGGCTCGTTAGCAAATGTTTCTCTCTCGTTTTTCTACTTATCTTTAAAGAGACAGCAGGAGTATGAAGGATGTTTATGTTTTAAGTCATTACATAAGCAGGGAATGTCATGTTTCGGGACAGGAAGATTCAGTACAAGGTTCTGAATATTAATCACAGAAATCAAGTGTTGGAATCTGTACCAAATATCTTCATAGCCTTGTAACCAAGTGCCAGAGTACTTCCAAAGGCAACAGAATATATACTAAGATCAGAAAGTCAAAAAGCAGGTTTTGAAGAAAAAAAATCCAGTACCCATAACTGTAGATGGGATTGAATCTGAGTTGATCTGTGGTTGATGAGTAGAACCTTGGACGTATATAGCAGAAAGGAGCCCAAGCGATCACCTAGACTGGACACTCTATAGCAGGGTGCAGAAACTCTTTCAGTCTGAGGGCCAAATTCCATTTTGGAGCATCTCTTGGGGGGCGGTTACGGTGGTGGTCGGGCCTGGCAAAAGGGGCAAGCCAAAAATACCTGCATATTTTAGCTTACATCACTTACTGGCAGTAGCTAAGCCTTAGGAGAGGCATTTCAATCTTTTAGAATGGTTTAGGAAAAAATGCACAAAAGATGGGAAATCACCAAATGATTGTTGGGTAGGGGAAAGAGGGTGTGGAGGACCAGTTTGGGACCTCAGGAGGGCTGGATTTGACCCCTGGGCCTGAGGTTCTGCCCCCCCATTCTATAGTATAGAGTATCTGTCCAGTTATTGGAGAACTTTGTTTGGGCTTATATCCACACTGGCAATAATAATAATAATAATAATAATAATAATAATAATAATAATAATAGTAGTAGTAGTAGTAGTATATAGCACTTCATTACAAAGTTCTGTACATGAATTTTTTTAAATAAAATACATAGTTACTTTTCCTAAAACAAAACTCAATAACACAATTATGACAATAATCTTAAATAACCCATATAACATAAAAGAATCAGCGTACTTTACCTCCAGCCACCAACCAAAACACTCCCTTACTTAAAAAGGAAGGTTTTCAGACCTTTCTTAAACACCTTCAAAACTCTCAGTGAGCCTTAGTGGTAGGGGAAGAAGGTTCCAAAGTTGTGGAGCAAGCTCCTGGAATACACGGTAATGGGACACCACGACCCATGAGGTAGAACAGGTCAGAAGATCCTGACCCATGTATCTGGTGGCCCAACCTGGAACATATCAGGACAAGAGAGCAGAAAGATAAGCTGGGTAATGCAACTGTAGGGCCTTAAAGGCCAGGACCAAAATCTTATAATGAGCATTCTAGCTGAAATTACGAAGAGTTCTTTATGTATCTATTTAAAGCCTTTGTATACAGCCCTTCGTATCAGATTTCATGGCAGTGTACAGTATAAAAGAAATACAAAAACAAAACAAAACACCACACACATAAAAAAAGAAAATAGCAAACGAAAACTTTAAAATGGATTAGAACATCTTAAGTTAAATCAGGAAAATCTATTTAAAATGCCAAGGTAAATAAAAATGGTTTTGTCTGGCACCTAAATGATTGCAGTTTTAGTGCCAAATGAACCTCTTTGGGGAGGGTATTCCACCAGGATGCCACTGCAAAGAAATCCGTCTCCCTTGTAGATAATCTTCATATATCTGATGGATAAGCCAGATGGAGAATTGCCTTGGCAGGGACAGGCTCATATGGGGATAGTTGTTCCTTCCATTATTTTGGTCCTGAGCCATTTAGGGCTTTAAAGCTAAGTGTGGCATAGTGGTGAGAGTGCTGGACTGGGACTTGGGAGATCCGGGTTCTAGTCCCCGCTCGGCCATGAAACTCACTGGGTGACTTTGGGCCAGTCACTGACTCTCAGCCTAACCTACCTCACAGGGTTGTTGTTGTGAGGATAAGATGGAGAGGAGGAGGAGGATTATGTAAGCCGCCTTGGGTTCCTTGCAGGAAAAAAGGTGGGGTATAAATATAATAAATAAATAAATAAATAAACCCGCCACCTTGAATTGGGCCCAGAAATCAACAGGCAGCCAATGAAGCTCTTTTAAAAATTGGTGTACTATGGGTGAACTGGGTTTCACCTGTCAACATTCTGGTAACCATACTTTGTACTGATCGTTGAAGCTTCCAAACCTTGTTCAGGGGCATCCCCAATTCGAATGCACTGAAGTACATAGGAACCTGCCTTATACTGAGTCAGACCATTGGTCCATCGAGCCCAGTATTGTCAACCCTCTCCAAGGTTTCAGGCAGGAGTTTTTCCAGCTCTACCTGAGATGCCAGGGATTAAACCTAAGACCTTTTGCATGCAAATCATGTGCTCCACCACTGAGCTATGGCCCCTCTAAAGTAATCCAACTGGGCATTTTCTGGTATATGAATCACCACGGGCAGACTCTGTCCAGAAGTGGCCACAGCTGGTGAACTAGCTGCACTTGGAAAAATGAACTCCATGCCACAGAGGGCCCTTCAGCCTGTAGTGACAATGCTGGATCTAGGAGAACTCCCAAGCTGCGAACCTGAGCTCTTAGGGGAAGTGCTGTGCGACCCTATCCAGTATAGTTGAATATCATCTTCATTGACCTGAGAGCCATCTAAACGCAGCACGCCCTTCTTTCCCAGATTCAGCTTCAGCATATTGGCCCTCATCCAGCTCATTATTGAATTAGATGCTCAAAATAGAGTCCAAACATATGAGAGAAACTGGAACCCTCTGTCTGCCACAGCTTACTTAACCTGGATGTGGTTTTTTCCCCTCTCATTCGTAGAGCTCACATCATCCCAAAGCAGCTAATTCCATTGCTGAACCACTCTTATTGTTAGCATACTCTTATCTGGTGTTTATTCTAACTGAAGTTTAACCTAAATCCACCATTGCTTCTCATCTGTGGTCCCTCTCCTTTCTACAATATGTTTAAATACTTTAAAACTGTCAGGATGTCCCTCTTTAACCTTCTTTTATTTTGACTAAACATATCCAAGATATTAAACTGCTGTGCAAGTTTAAACTTGGATACAAAGAGAAGACTCTTTGTACAAAGAGATACAAAGAGCCTTCTACCTGTTCACCGATACCGTTGCAAATCTCACTCATATTTCATGTTTAGATGAGCTCTCTCCAACATCTGCTTCAGAGTTTGGAAACTGATCTCTTTTCAAAATTATGGTGACAGATACAGGGCTTTTTTTAATGTAATTCCATTTGGATTAGCTGAATAAGTCAGGCTATATCAAAAAGAATGCTGGAATGACGTTTACATTCCACAACAAATCCTACTAAGATTACCTTTCTTGATGGAATAAGGTTGCAATCCTATGCAAGTTTAGACAGAAAAAAGGCCTACAACTCCTGTAGGCCTTTTGTAGCCAGCATGACTAATGTCAAGGGATTCTGGGAGCTGTAGTCCAGCAACATCTAGGGACCCAAGGTTGGAGAGCCCTGATCTATAGGCCACTTAGCCATCTCCCTCTCTTCCTGGAATATCCAACTTGCAGTGTTTGCCCTTCTAGTTCTAACTTTCATAACCCATTTTGTTCTTGAATGTCACTGATTGACAATGCCCTATTCCATGAGTGAAAGGGAAAATAGGCAAAATAGTCTGCCACCGCTTCTTTTTTCCCTTCTCTTACTGTCGTCTTTTCTGCAGCTACCAGGTAGAAATCTTTTTCTCTGACTGCCTCAGACTGCCTACCTTATTCAGTAAAATTTAAACAGAAAATTTAAATTTTACTGAATAAAAATGTCATTAGGAGAAAATTTTAGAATCTGAATTGATACACACACACACACACACACACACACACGAGCTATAGGATAATAAAACAACCCGGGATAAACACATCCAGCTAACCTAACTAGACTGTATCCCTATTTTATCCAGGTCCTTATCCAAGCAATATCCTACAGTCATAGGCCCAGCTCTCTCAATCAGTTCTCCAGTTCCAGCAGCTATGACACTTTCTTTCCTCTAGACTCTGAGTCTGGGCTTCTTTCTTTCCTTCTCCCTCTTCTTTCTGCTTCTCTGCCCCTCTGCCTTAATGCCTAGTATTTTATCTTTTAAGGGCACAATTCCGTGGAGATGAGCATTAGCCCCCAACTCAGAGGCTCATGCTCATCCAATGCAGAGCAGGAGGAGCAGTGGAGGCAATCTTCACCTCCCCACGCCACTCCTCTCGCTTTGCATTTTCCCTAGATGGCTATTTTCAGCAATCTAACAATGGCATAGAGCAGGAGGGAAGGAGACTGCAGAGATGCCAGGTTACCTCTGACCTTGGAGCTGGGAATTGGAACTTCAACCTCCCCACTCAGCCCCCCTTCTACTCGGAGAGCAGCTGGTGCAGTTCTTTCCACGCCAGCTGTGATGGGGTGGGTGAGGGGTGGTAGAAGCTCCTATTCCCAGCTCCAAGGTCGGAGTACTGTCTCCAACCTCGAAGTTGGGCATTTGAACTATCCTATGGCCCTTCAGATAATGTCTAGAGGCCATAGGATAGGATCGTTCCCTAAAATTATTATTTTCTCTTCCCCAACTCCAACCAATGAGGAGGGTAGTTTTATGTTCATTTCTGCAAAGTATGTTTCTATTTCTCAAGTTTAAAATCTTTTTTCCCCCCGCTTCCTATGACCTTCCGTTGAGCCTCATGATCTCCTGGCTTCCTGAGCAAGACCTCCTGAGGTCTACATTCCCACGAAGCATTTGAGCTCTAAAATAGTAACCTTTTGGCTGAAACTCAGTAGCACACTAAAAAAAATGTTTAATACCATAATATCTTATAACCTACTAAATACAAAAATGGAGGACAGCTCTATTCCTTCATATTGACAATTTAGGCTGGCATCATTCTCAATGCTATTTCCCCCTTTCATTGTCATTCCTTAATAAGTAATTTCTTATGATCACATGCTTTTTCTTTTCATACAACACTGTTGCATTTTTCATTTAAATTCACCTCAGCTTCTTCCAGGGCTAGAAAGAATCTTCTCGCATTTCTCATATACTTCCTCCCTGAATACCACATTCATGATTATTATTTTATTTCCCCAAATCAATGCAGAATTTGCTCAAAAAGATGCCTGTCTGCAAAAATACAATTTATTTTGTGTGATATATGTAGTGGTAGGAAAACTTAAGACAGAATCACAAAGTACTTGGTTTCCTGAATTGTGAAGTATCTTATTGCACGAATCCCAACGTTGAATGGGTGTGCAGTTGTAGTGGTGCAAATTGACCTGATGGCTCTAAATCTGAAGGGGGAGAGGTGGGGCAATTGCGTGGGGCAGCACAAAATTCCTGACCACATTAATCCTACAAGAGAGAGACATATATGATATATGTCATTTAAGAGAGAGAGATTACACTAATCATATGGGAGAGATGGGTGGAGTACACAATAGTGACAGATGATCATGGGATAGAGTTCAGATTTATTCATTGATTGATGGATTATTATATGTATATCCCAACTTTTTTCCTCCAAGGACCCCAAGGTAGATTCCATAGTCCTCCTCCTCTCCATTTTTTTCCTTACAACAACCCTGTGAGGTAGGTTAGGCTGAGAGTCTGTGACTGGCCCAAAGTCACCCAGTGAGCTTCACAGGCAAGTGGGGACTAGAACCTGGATCTCCTGAGTCCCCAATCCAACACTCTAACCACTACACCACACTGGCTCTCATGTCCCCATTCTATTCCTCCTCATGCAAATCGCAGAAACAGATGATGTGAAAATGCCAAAAGAGACTCAGCCTCTTTCTGACGTACTATCCTGTTTCAGAACAAACATTATTTAGGGAAAGTAGGTAGTCCAATCAAACATTTCTAAGGCTGCAGTTTTATACACATTTTATCTGAGAAGAAGCCTCACTGAGCTCAATGGGACTTACGTTAGAGTAGACAAGCAGAGGATTGTGCTGTAACTGTCTCATCTCCCCAAGGGCTTCATTTTGTTTCACTTAGCCTGTAAAGTAGTTCTGAAAAGCTGAGCATGGCTTGCAGCAGAGAGACCTATTGTTTACTGATTGCATTAACTTGCTACTACGGTCGCTGCTAACACAGCATCTGGACTGCAAAACGTCAGGAATGCCTTCAGCTCTGTTTAGCTTATAAACTGGTTTCTGACCCCTGAGCATAGAAGTCTATTGTTTGCCAATTGAGTCATCTGCTGATGCTGCCTCCCTCAAGGCCTTCTGCTGATATTGTTTTCTGCTGTCTAATGTTCCTCACTGGGTTAGTCATCTATGCTAATATTATACATAAGTATCTTATGCCTACAAAGCACAAGTTTATTATTAACCTCTAAACCTATATAGAGAACTGTTCTCTAGCCCTCCATGTTTGGAGGGTAACAACACAATCTATTGATGGTGAGATGCAGATAAGTAAATCTGTATATCTAAAATTATTTCTAGGCCGCCTTTAAGAGTGGAGCAGTCATAGGAAGTTCTCTTATACCGAGTAAGGCCATTGGTCCGTCTAGCCCAGTATCTAGCCCGTTGCCAGTCAGTTGTCGACACTGACTGGCAACGGCCCTCCATGGTTTCAGGCAAGATCCTTTCCTAGCCCTACCTGGAGATGCCAGGGATTGAACCTGGGACCTTCTGCATGCAAAAGGTTATTTGTTTATTACATTCATATCCCACCTGTGCTCTACTTCTAAGCCACACGTGTGCTCATTGGTGTTGTAATACTCTGCTCATGTTCTGTCTGCACAGGGATGACAAGCAAAGTGCTATGTCTAGGGCCAGAGCTACACAAAATGGCACCCCCTCCATTTATTCGATTTTTGAATGCCTTCTTTTTGGCTATATTTGAAGCCTATTTCACCGTGGGCTGCAGACCCCATTTTGAGGTATGAGTTGCCTGCATGATTCAGCCCTGTCATATAAGAGGATAAATGTGATGCTAGGAACTGTAAGTCTGCATTCATTCAGGCTATATGGACTGTTTGTACTATTTGTTTCAGCTGTCAAGTGGATACTTGAATAGATAGTCCGTGACAGGTATCCCCAGGTCCTGCACCACCACCCCAAGTCTGGTACCTAAGGCAGTCGCCTGGGTTTCCTGCCCCTCAATCCAGTCCTGGATATGTCAGAACTGGTCTTCAAACAGGGAGACTGATGTGCATATTCTAAATTAAACAGTAGGCTTGTTTGTCGTTGTGGAGGAAAGCTAGCTGTATCTGAGAAGTAGAGGGAGAGCCTTCCTATGACACATTTGGGACTGCAGCATGAAACACTCTGAGATGGCTGACACACTGAATGGGGATCTTTTGTGTGCGCATGTCATGCAGCAAGAGGCATTACGATAGCTGTCACTGAGAGAGAAGGATTACTGCACCTGCGACAGTCATGGAAGGATTACTACACCTATGATATGGTGAGGGGGATAAGGGCACCTTTGATGCAGCAGGAAGTTTGACTCTTCACATGCAGAGATGGAAAGATCACCAGGGCTTTTTGTAGGGGTTCTTTATGGCGTAACAGAGAGAGGCTTTTTAGCAGCTTTTCAGCTTCCTTACCTGGGAGATAAGTTTCTGGGAGCTGCAAATTGGGTGGCGATATTACATATTTATTTTTCAGTTTCCCTCATATTTGACACTTTTTCAGGTAGCATCTCCCTATAGTAACAGATACTATTTCCCTTCAATTATACCTTATCTTTTTTTCTCGGTAGCCAAGTGGTAGCTTAAATATAACTCTGGATCACTGTGTGCAGGCATTAGAACAAAGGGGAGGAGGGATTATTCCAGTTCTCCATTCACTCTCACATCTCCACAGACATAAAATGGTTGTCATGGATACCAAGGAGGAGCACTTGAGAAGATTCCTTGATTCCTCCTCAGCAGTTGTCTCCTACCTCCTGTGAACTAATTCCTGCAGTGGTTTGCAGAGATCCACGATGAAGTCATCTGGATTCTTGGAACACATATAGCCACATTTACATGCTACATTTACAAAAATAGATGGTGTTTATGTAGGGGGGGGAGCCCTTACCCCACAGTGGTATATGGTAAATTTCGAAGTGCAGGCACTCATCATGACAGTCCCCATAACCAAACCCCCAAGGAAAGTCCAAAAATTCAGGCTGCTGCATTTATCCGTATCAACAAACCACTTTGTTTGCATCTATAGTAGAAGCAGCTATTTTGTAAAGCTAATGGGTCGCAATCAAATCAATTGCCCAATCATGACCAAGTCACCCCAAAATACTTAGCATTTCAACATGGAATATCTTATTACTGGGAAAATTCACCCCCCCCCCCCAGCTACTGTGAGGAATGCACAGAAGGAACAGGGAATTCTGTGGGGAGTGGGGTGGCAGATGATGTCAGCAGCCCTCTAATCAAAAAGTGCTGGCACTTTGAACCCTACACCACTGGTACCCAGCGAGGATCCATAGATTTCATAGAGTTGGAAGGGGCCTACAAGGCTATCGAGTCCAACCCCCCTGGTCAGTGCAGGAATCCAGGTCAAAGCATCCCTGACAGATGATTGTCCAGCTGCACCTTGAATGCCTCCAGACTGGGAGAGCCCACCACCTCCCTAGGTAGTTTGTCCCATTGTCTTATTGCTCCAACAGTCAGGAAATTTTTCCTGATGTTCAGGTGGAATCTGGGTTCCCTCCACCCTAGCAGTGCCAGGGGATGGAGACAGTGATAACAGAATGCAATGCAAACCGTTAAAATGCAAGCAACAAATATTTCAGAATTTAATTTGCATTTATTAATAACAAATTAGATATGAATGGGGCTCTTTCTTAAATTCCCCCCCCCCTTTCAGATTAAAGGAATGCACATTCCTTCTGTTTGACTTCTTTTCCTTTTGTCAATGCAAATTGCTGGCTGTTCCCTCTATTGATGAGCAGAAGCAGTACCTTTACAGCCTACCCTTTGATGTCTGAGCAGAGGAAATCTGCATATGTACACCTCCTTGCACTTAGGCTTCCGAAGGAGTTGAAAACCTGTGAGATCAGTGTTCCAGGCCCTGTGGAAATCTGTACATTTTGAGGTCTATGTGCAGACGCTTCCCTGCTGTGATACCCATGCGTCACACATGTGGACTTCAGGAGGCTAGGGCCATGGCAGCTGCACAGTATTTGGGCACTGCCCTTTTTTCTAATGCATAGACAATGAATGAATGAATGAATGAAGGGGACACTAGCCACTAAGTAAATAATGCATTCCAGAAGTGAGCCTGTACAAACAAAGCTTCTAGATTGCCATTTTTAGACTAGGTTCAAAATAGCTTTGTCTATGAAGTCACACCATTACCACCACTTCTATCACACTATTAGCTTCAAACTAATTATATTAGGAATGAATAACTAGGGCTCTATTTACAGGAACATCTTGGAAGACACCTTTGAACCAATATAGATATAGATATATATATTTATTTTCCTCATGACAGAATATTTGTGAAGAAGTAGGTATGACAAATGTCTTATCAGAATGCAAAATCCCCATCTGGTTATTGAATTCTGCTGACCCACTTTTCATCATGAATAGTTTTCTGTGAAGAAAAGCAACATTACATTAAAATTGGTCCCTTTATCTGTTTCTTGGATCTCTCCTGAAATATAGTCTTCTAACACTTGTGACCAGTTTAACAGAGTCACTGATTTCAGAAGCAGAAAAGCTTCTCAGTTGTCCTCCAGAATTCAAAGTGTAAATCCCAATAATAATGTAGTTGAGGGAACTACTGACTGTACAAATAATTACTACAGTTTTTGTCCCATAATGGGTGCTTCCAGACGAGGATTTATTGTGCAGTCATCCTGCCTCATTCACAAAATTTAATGGGGGACAAGACATCATCATCTTCAGTTTGTAACATTCCTGTGTTTCCCCACCACGTCTTCCAACTTTTTTCTTACCAGAAAAAAACAAAGATAAAAAGATAGACTAGCTGGTGCGATGCCTTTTGCTTGGTAGCACTAGGAACCTTCTGTCTGGAAAAAAACCCAGTAAATGCATTTCAGTGAAAGGGGACAAATTTGTCATCATTTTGGACTCACTGCCCTGGAATATCTGCTGTGTGGGGTGAAGCAGGCTCTCAGGTCTTTGCAAGGGTCTCCAACTATGTAATCAAGGCTGACATACTGTGAAACAAAAGTGATAACTTGCCTTGGGGCCATTGTGAGGTGTTTATGTGCCACACTGGAACAGATGCTTCAGCTCTCTGAGGAAGAGACCAGAGACAGAGGTAAAGAGTCAGAGCTGAAGAAACTGCCTATTTTCCCTCACCTCAGAAACAGTTCCTTCCTTTACAGACAAATGGAAAATACTGTTTAAGCGACTACAACATACAGGCTTGTTTCCCACAGTTTGTGACCATGTAGCAGGGTTTCTTAGCTTATGTACATAGTTTCCTAGAGTGGAGTGATTATGCAACAGAAATGCCAAGGAAACGTTGTTTGAGTGCTTAGAAGAAGATTATTCCAACTTAGAAGAAGATTATTCCTACAGGGGACCTGAAAATCCTAGGTTCAGTAGGTAGTTCGTTTTCCTCTAGATACGAGCTCTCACCGTTGTCAATGCTCCAAGGGAGCGCCACATCCAATGCTGTGTGAGCCGACGTCCGCTCATGCAGCAGAACATTTCCATGCTTTCCTCCCTGCTGCAGCCCCCCCCTGCACCCCTCAAAGGAAACCCAGAGGCTCCCCCAACCCTCTGGAGCAGATGAGGGAGGAACTCAAGGGCCGCGCAGGGGGGAGGGAGAATCCACTCCACCGTTGGATACTGTTCTGTTGGTGGATGAGCGCAACTGGGTTTCACCCACAGAAATAATATATTGTATACTTACATATTACTATACTATAATATCTATCTATCTATACACACATACCCACATATTGTAATATAAATTGTGTGTGTGTGTTTGTGTGTGTGTGTATAACACTTCACCATGAAATCCATCCTCTTTCATTGCCACTATACTCAACATTTCTTGATCTGGAGAAGCCACCAGATTCCATTCATCTCAAAGTCTTCTATATTTTATTTGATGTTTGTATTTCATCTTATAATATCAAGAAGAGATTCACACTAGGCCAGTAGGTGTTAGAGGGAGCCCTTCTCAAACTAGGGAATAAATTAGCATTTCCTTCTGTGGGTTGGTTCCCCCCCTTCACCCCCTTTCTTTCTGCAGGGGGTTTGCTTAAAATTGGTAGTCTTTGTCTCAGACACAAGAACTGTCTAAATAGTGAAATGGTATTTCATTTCATCAAACTGGCTCCTAATGTGCATGTTTATTGGTGTCAATATGCAATAAATTTCAAATGTCAAATGATAGTTGCCTTCATGCTGTTGTTTGGTTTGGGATTGTGTGTGTGTGTGTGTGTGTGTGTGTGTATACACACACGCACAAACATGTTCAATTGCTAAGAATCTGTATTTCCCAAAAATTAGGGAAAACATGAAAAATTGGGAGAATACCTGGTTCTGTGAAATAGGGGTGTACAGGGGGGGGGGAAGTTGATTTATTATTAAAATGTTTTTTATTATTAGAAACTGCATGTGTTCTATTTGCATTCATTTTGTTATTCATCAGCATTGTTTTTTTAATTTGTTATTCAAGTTTTTCTTTTTTTATTATTTTTCGGGGTGGGGGTTACAAGGTATCTGTCATTTGTGGTGTTGGTAGCAATGGAGCTGACTTTTGTGGCAGTTCCTGGTGGCCACCTTTTTCTCTCCCATAATGCTTCAGGGCATTTAGTATAAAAGGAAACAGGGGAAAAAATGGCACCAAAAAATGGCAGCCCCACTGGCAGCCACTGTTATTTCATTGGAATGCCCTGAATACTGCAATGTTTGGGGCATTCTGGGAGAGAAAATAGCAGCCACCAGGAAGTCAGATCTGCTGCTGCCAAAAACTAGCGCTGTGCTAAAACTCCCTACTTTCAAGAAATGCTTCCTTCCCTGCAAAAGAGGCAGTATTTTCTTCCTCTTTTGCAGAGATGGGGGGAGTTTCAAAGAAATTTCTAAGTAGGGCAGGATTTTCGTTTACCTATTTAAGAGAATGAGGTGGCTGAGCAGTTTTCTGCCTATTTTTACTTTTAAAACACCCCACATGTGCTCTCAGCATCAGCTTTGAGCCTGTAGTACTTCCTGGAATGCCCATGTGACCATGCGATTGCTATACCATGTGGTTACATGAGCACTCTAGGAACTGTTGCTAGTCTGAAAGCCTGCATGTGAAGAGTTCCATGCTGCTGCAAGGGGAGGGAAGGTGCAGTGAGTCACTCACACACACACACACGCACACACACACACACACAATTTGTTGACTCCCTTCCACATAAACCATTGCACCTATCCTTCTGAAACTTTGCAGCTCTGTGCTGCCTATCCTTTTCATGGTCCCGAAGGAGCATAGGGGAATAAGTGTGTCCTCTTTTTAGATACTCTCAAAATGTAAGTGCTGCTCTTCCACAAAAATCCCTGTCCCTATTCATCTGGAACTTGGCAGGCTTGATTCCCTCAGAATGAGCAACCAACCATCCCAGCAAATTTCATCCATCTAAAAGGTCATCAAAGCAGCTAACAAGAACAAAAGCACCAGTTTAAAATGATGGGTATGATCCAGGTGTAGGTGCCTGCTTCCCGACTTCCCCGCCCCCTCCTCCACACAGCAACTCTTTCAGTCCCCTGAAAATGCTACACAAAGGTTAGGGGACACTTCTGAATGCAGCGTGAAAAGCAGGGTAAAAAAAACCATTAGAAATAAAACAAACACCTATTATCCCGACTATTATTTTAGGTATGATCTTCACCAGCCATCAAGAAATCTTGTGGACGGAGCACAATAGAAATAGCATGTCCCCAATTATTATTATTTATTGTGCTCACAATGCAGAACAAATCAAAGCTATTAGAATGTCTAGTAAGTGATGGTAATATTACCCCATGACATTGAAAAGGCATGAAAAAGGCTACGAGCACAATCCAATACTGTATTAAAAGTGAATGCCCGGGGGGGGGGGATATAAATCACTATGCTTTAACCCTGCAAATGCTAGAATGTTCTGAAGCCTAAACAGGATGCAAACAGAACTACCAGTATACAGTTAAACATTGTACTGGGATACTAAGGGCTTAACCAGACAGAAGCTTTGGATGGTTAATGAACATCTGGATGCCCCAGAGTTATGACTCTGGCATGTGTGGGTCTCTGATTTGTCCCTGTCCATCCATATAATAAGGGCAAATGGTAGAGAAGTGTATGCACCACACAGTGCATGGCAGTCCACCTACTTCCATGGTGGGGACAAACAGTGCCAACTTAGTCCGGAAATCTTCATGCTCAGTAGCACGCTGTGGGGATTTGTATCCCCCCCCCCATTGAACATCCAAGGTGATTATCCGCAAAGGCTAGGTAGGAAATGGGGTGCCGAGAATCAGACACGTAAATGGTGCTTCCCTGAGGGCTGTAGCAATCCCTATTAGTTTCTACACAGAACACCCCTGGATACTGAATGAAGGATATTTCCCCACCCCCATGCGGCTCCCTTTGGGGCCCTCAGACCCAATCAAGAGAGGCAGTTGATGAGTGGAAGTCTCTTCCTTCACACCAAATCTTTTTCTGGATCAGGGCAAAAATGTCTGGTAACATTTTACGCCTGATTTATTTAAGACCTTTAAAAAAAAAACAAAAAAAACCAACCTTTAAAATGCTGCATTCATATCCGCGCTACGCTTCTTGTGATATGCAGTGATGGATCTGTAAATTATAGCAATGAATCATTTTCTGAAGTTCTCCTAGCATGTAAGATGCTGCCTTAGGAATCAGTCCTGCCAAGCTGAACACCCATGTGTTTCTGAGACAGCTTCCGCTGACTTTGTTGACAGAACAGGGATATAAGACAAGAAACCTGAGGTTCAGGAGGTGGCAGTGTAATACTGGAAAATCTAACAAATTCTTAGCTATTGTGAGAAATAATACCTACAAGAATCATCTTTATTAAACCTTTGCAAATATTTGTGCAGTAAAACAAAAAACAAAACAATAGAAGAACAGTTGTTGTGAACAACCTGCGTGTTGTTTTTTGTAAAGGCAAAGCAAATCTTCGCATGTATTTTTAGTACCAGGAATCTTTGCCACTTACTCACATCCATATTCACCCGTGTCAAAATGTAAAAGACAAAACAACAGCCTCCATCATCCTTCTTAAAAAAAATAATTTGCTTTCTGAAATTAATATGTATACATCGTCCAGTGTCTGTCAGCCCTCAGAACTTCCTCAGTAGGGATATCCTCAGCAGTGAATTTGATAAAGAGATGAGAGGACTGTGGGAGCCAGATAGACACATGAGCAGCCTAAATGGGCTTGAGATCGGGATCAGAGTGGAAACAGGTTAGCCCAGCCTTCCCCAAAATGATGCCCTCCAGATGTTTAGGACTACAACTCACGGCATTCATGACTATTGGCCATGCTGGCTAGGGGCTAGGGCTGATGGGAGTTGACATCCAAAACATCTGGAGGGCACCAGGTTGGGGAAAGCTGGGTTAGCCCATGGATACACAGGTAGAAGTTCTAGAATTAAGGAAAGAGTCTTGTGGCACCTTAAAGACTTCTGGAGCACAAATATTATCTATTTGAAAGTGAAGGAGATTCTTTCTCAGGAGTCTGCTGCGATCCATGATTTTGCCTAGTGGACCAGAACATGGGTTGCTTGGGTAGTTCCTTCAACTTTTGTACGTGAGAGGCACCCTAGCTCTCAAACAACCTGCTGTCAGATCAGCCACCAAGCCATGATCGCTGGCTGAGGAGTAACTTTGAACTTGTATGAGCCCCATGAGCCCCGTATGGCACAGAACACGAGAATAAAGCAAATAAAATGGGTTTCTCCTTGAAACCTCCAAACTAGTAAAAAGAGTGTGGGGGTAAAATAGTTGAAGGTGAGCCTCTTTCCTGCCGAACAGTGGAACCGCTCTCTTAGGAGCAAACTTTGAACTTGGGGTGGGGGTAGGTGGGATGAACTCTGGTTGAATGACAAACTGAACGCTAACTGAAATGAATTTCTGAAAGGAGAGGATTTCCCCCCTTAGGATCAAAAGCAGTGTTCCCACCACAGGTATTTTGTGCAGAGGGTATAAAGGAGACATGTGCATAATTTATTTATTTATTTCATTTCATTTCATTTCATTTCTTTACCACCCAATAGCCAAAGCCCTCTGGGCGGTTCACAACAGTTAAAACTGTAAAATACAGCAACATGACAAAATGCAGTATAAAACTTTAAAATTAGAGTATAAAACCAGAGTAAAAACCAGAGTAAAAGCCAGCAGAAGGGTAAAGATCTAAACATACAATAATACTTCTAAAAAACAAAACGGAAGGAATAGAAAGCCTGGAAAAATAAAAAGGTCTTCAGCTCACCCAGAAAAGACTACAGCATATGTTCCATGGGAACCTCTCTGGGAAGGGTATTCCACAACTGAGGTGCCACCACTGAAAAGGCCCTCTTCTTAGTAGTCACCTGCATCACTTCATTTGGTGGGGGCACCCAGAGGAGGGTCTCTGAAGATGACCTTAGGGTCTGGGCATTTATATATTGGAGGAGATGACTTTGGGTGTAGGTCCCTAATCTTAATGCATGCTAATGTGTTCTAGTGATGACAGTGCCTTAAGCATGGAGCTTTCCGCATCAGTGCTCCAGGATGGCCATAGGTCACCTGATTGCATTAGGTACCTGGCAGAGTGTAACATCTGCATATTCCAGAGGTTGTATGCCCTTTGCATACTGAGCATAAGTCACTCCTGTGATCCATGTTAATAGAGGGTATCCAATGTACACTGTAACTTTGCATTCTTGTCCTGGTAGCCCAAGTCCTACCTTACTCGACTCTTGCCAGAGAAAATGGAGATTTTGGAGTCAAGGTGCTTGGGAAAGCCTTAAAATGGCAACAAGGCTGAGCCTCTTGGTAAAGCAAGGCTTGGCTTTCATATGCAAGGAAGAGAAAATTAGGGTGTGGAAGGCTCCTTTATCTTTGAACTGTTGACTGTTCATAATAGACTGTTGAACCTGTCTATTATGTGGTTATTAAAGGTAAAGGAGCCTTCCACACCCTAATTTTAATATAATGATGAATTCAAGACCTGTTTCTAAATTACCCCCCAAAACAATGTTAAATCAAGAGACCCTATTACAGCCTAGACAAATTGCACACATTGAAAGCAAGCCACTATGTAGTGGATTAGATCCCAAGTGCAAAATCAGCCCTTACAGTGGTAGTTTGCCACCAAAAGAGGTAGAGTTGGCAGGTCTGTAAGTCCCTGTTTGGTTTAATGCAACACAAGTGGGCCTGTTTTCATCTGTCAAGAACTGGAAGGCATGATTAATGCTGCTGTTCAGGCTGGTTCCTGACAGTGTCTTGAGTATGAAATATAGCAGACTCCTAAGCCATTAAAAATAGAGAAAGGAAAAGAAAAACCAACCACCTTTTTCTATACTACAAACAGCTTGCAAATCAGGAAATATTGATTATGCAAAACCTTCCCAGGGAAATGGAGAGAGAAAACCCCTGTCTTAGAACATCAAAGCATTCACAGGCAACCTGTAACAAGTTTAAAAACAACCCATTTACAAAACTCGCATCAAAAAAGAACCCTGCACTGGAGACAGTCGCAGGCTTTTATGTCTGGCAGAACTGCCACAAATGGCTGTATAAAGCAAATCCTGAATCCTAAAGGGGTGGGGGTGGAGGAACCCAAGTCAGCTAGTGACAAATCGTACTTCCATACTTCATTGACAGTAAGCCCTGTGATTATGTGAGCCAGCTTTCCCCAACCTGGTTCCCTCCAGATGTGCTGGACAGCAACTCCCATGATTCCCAGCCAGCATGGCCCTCTAAATGATAGGACTTGCACTCCAACATCTGGAGAGCATCAGTTTGGGGAAGGCTGATGTAACTCTTTCAGGTGCAATCCTATGTATATTTGGACAGAAAAAAGTCCTGCAACTCCCAGCATCCCCCAGCCAGCCATGCTGGCTGGGGCATGCTGGGAGTTGTAGGACTTATTTTCTGTCTAAACATACATAGGATCGCACCCTGAGCTACTGATTTTTTTCTCTTGGGTGGCTGTGGCTTGCAATGAAAGGTTAGGCCAATGTAAGAAGTTTTAATATGTGTGGCCCATCATCTCCATGTCTGTTGGGTTAATACGCTGTTGCTTGTTGCACAATAGTTAAAAACTTCATTGATCTTGCTGAGTGCATGGACTGGGTCTACTGCTCTCGCCAAAAAGCAGCTGCTTTTTGAGTTGGCAGAGTAAGGACTTCAAGAGTCCCTATTTAAAAAAGGATCTCATTTTAGTTCCTGCTCTATAAATCTATTAACATGAGGCAGTGAGGGGAAACCGAGGCTAAAATGTAGATCGTGCTTAAAGGTATTTATATGGGAGCTTATTTCCCTTTATCTGTGTACCTATTGTCTAGTTCATGTGAGATGTGTTGGAGTCCATCAGAAACAGCATTAGTTAGAGCAAAACACTAGGAACATTCTGAACGATGACATTTCTGGCCTAGGCCCTTCTCCAGAACAGACAGAGTGTCCTTGTGCAGTTAAACCAGCACTCGTAGTCTGAGAAACTGAGATTTGTTGTGCTTCCCAAGCATGACATGCTACCTCGAGAACTACAAGTCCCAGAGTTCTTTATGCATAATAAGCAGGCAGGCAGGCAGGGACAGTTTGTGTGAGGGACAAAGCACCATAATAATCAGAGACATTGATCCCAGGCACAGTGGGAGCCGGTGCTGATCTACAGGCCCAAAACACACGTGAGTCTACTTCACAAGTATCCTGCTGATCTTTCTGAGAATTTTCCTCGTG
Source organism: Shinisaurus crocodilurus (assembly GCA_021292165.1). Classification (NCBI taxonomy): domain Eukaryota; kingdom Metazoa; phylum Chordata; class Lepidosauria; order Squamata; family Shinisauridae; genus Shinisaurus; species Shinisaurus crocodilurus. The sequence goes on from CM037881.1 coordinate 111,461,735, forward strand.
AAATGTTGCATGGGAGGGGAGTCTTCAAGTCCTTTTGAAAAGTATGAAGTGCAAGTGCCCCATGTATCCTATTAAAGAAGATTTACACACACACACACACACACACACACACCAGCTAATTTTCAGGAACATGTGCATAGCCCTACTGATTTTGTTTTATTATTATTTTTTTGTACCCTAACAGTGACTGCGGCAGAAGCTGGAAGATGTCGCAGCAAACTAGCGCTCACATAAAATGGCAGGTGCTCTACTATAGGGCAAAGAATGATTACGCTATTTCGTCTATTGAGTATGAGCTTGCAAGAGAAATTGACTTTGGGGGAAGTACATTGGAACACTTAGGGAGTATGCGGCGCTTCCTGAGAGGCTGGCCGAGGGGCCGTTGGATGGTGCAGACTTCCCTCTTTGCCCGCAGAGAGGGAAGTCTGCTGCTAGAGGCCCTTCCTGTACAGCGGCAGAGTCATATTTTCAAGAGCCGTCGCTATGCTGCTTCCTTCTTTACTTAAATTCCTCTCCACATGAGAACACTACAAGAATTAAAAGCAAATAAAACATTTACCAAAATGATGTTCTATTACAGATAGAGCTTTTCTAGATGATGCTTTTCTTGTGTGCATGCCATTCCTCACTTGTGGTAGTTTATGGGTGCTTTAGACAACATCGGCACCCTCCAGCATCTCTCCTGTGCTTTCCAACCACTTTTCTGGATTGCTGTTTTTTGAGCGGGGAAAATGCGGTAATTTTTGGAATTGCACGCTGAAACTGCCACCATCCACCAAGTTTGTTCCACTATGCCACAGCGCCACCTAGGGAGACCTCCAAGTAATAGTGCAGAAAACCAAAAGGCAATGCAATTTGATCTTTGTAGGAATAAGCTTGCACCCCCTAGTGCCCCTGTTTACAGGTAAAAATATTAACAGGTATTGTAAGTGGGGGACAGCATTTAGGTGGCATGGGCAGGTATGTGTGGAGGAATTTTTTTTCCGAGGAAGTTTGAGTGGGTGGGGAAAGAATAATGTCAATATGCTCCACCCACCAATGTAAAGGTTATGTAGTGGAATGTACTGAAAGACAGGAAAGGAAATAATGGGTGTGTAGAGATCCGACCTTAATCCTGCAAAGAATCAGAAATAGCAGGTTTAAAAGCCTTGTCTAGAAAAGCTCATAAGCATGGGAGTCTATTGTTCAAGAAGGAGTGCTTGAAAATGCAAACCCCGTCCCACTCAAATAGGATGACCCTCATTTTCGGTAGGCACATCCAAGGTAGTTTTCTCAGAAATGTTGCCTGTTCCACATGCAGGGCCGCCAACTACAGCGGCGGGCAGAGCTGAGGAGTCTCAATGTATGAGTGAGAAGGAGGTATCAAGAGGAAGGGTTTGGATTTTTCATGCACTGGGGAACATTTTGGGACAAGCCGGGCTTGTGTAAAAGGGATGGGCCAGACTGCTGGTGCTGAAGATCAGGACAGTGGCAGAGTAGCATTTAAACTGAACCCTGGGAGGAAAACTGACAGGAGCTGGAGAGGGTGAAAATGTTTCTGATCATTCAAATGGGGATGGGATAGAACTACACAATGAATGTTCAGTAGGACATGATAGTCAGCCAAAGGGCCATAGGGGAAAACACACACACCAGAAACATTTGGAGAGGGGCACCATGTTTATATGTTAGAGCCTCTGAGCCAAGATGGCGGAGGCTGGAGTGCTTGGTTTTAAAAGAGATGAGAGATATAATGGGTCTAATGAAAACCTGGTGGATTCAATAGCATCAGTGGGATATGGTTATCTGTGGATGCAATCTCTATCAGAAAGGCAGAGGAGGGTGTATTGGGGGTGGTATCACTGTATGTCAAAGAGGGCATCAAGTCAAACTAGAAATCTCAAACTAAACTTGGATGGATTTCTTGACTTGGCTAGGAGGCTAGTCATTCTGGTCTATATTATTTATTTATTTATTATATTTATACCCCACCTTTTTTCCTTCAGGAACCCAAGGCAGCTTACATAATCCTCTTTCTTCTCTCCATTTTATCCTCACAACAACCCTGTGAGGTAGGTTAGGCTGAGAGTCAGTGATTGGCCCAAAGTCACCCAGTGAGTTTCATGGCTGAGCGGGGACTAGAACCCGGATCTCCTGAGTCCCAGTCCAACACTCTCACCACTACGCCACAGTGGCTCTCCACAATCGTTTTTATAATGTTTGCAAAGAACAAAGACTCTAGGAAACATTATTGATGAACATAGGAAGGTGTAATATATTGTGTGCTGCTGTATATGTCCCATGCTTAATTCATATCCTGACTTTAAAAGAACCCCCCCCAAAAAACCCATGAATGTGTGTGTGTGTGTGTGTGTGTGTGTGTATATCAGTTTGGGTATAAAAAGCAGATATTTGGAGCAGTGCTGGAAACTCTTATATTACACTGCCATGTGCTCATTAGCAATAATCACCCTTTCATATTCATATATACGCACTCAGAGACTTGAGATGTGACAAAATCTGAGGGCAAAGCAATCATTTTTCTATTGACAGAGGAGATGAGCTTGAGAGACAGTAATGTATATTTTGCATATGGTAAATATGTTTTTTTTTAATTGCATCCCATTTCATGAACAGATTCTCTATTGACACTGCACAGTTCCATTTACTCACAGTGATTTGGCAGGGTGTCTGCATCTCAGAAATGTGCTAGTTTAGCAGGTGAGAAAATAAGACATTGTAGATTTGGAGGTGAAGGGAGGGGCAGGTGGGAATTATCCCTTAAAAAAATATATATCTCAGCTTTTAAAAGGTGTAAACTCTGTGTGAATGCAGGGGAATACATGGGAAGACCATTAGAAGTGATAGGGAAGCGGAACTCTGCAACTGTACTACAACAAGCCTTTGGAGACAAAACACGACAAACGGGATAAACTGGATCATCTTACACTCATTTTGCTTATGACCTGCCTTGATTTGGCTTGGCTTCTTGACATCATGACATCATCAAGGTCAGGGAAGGCCAAACTGTGGCTCATGAGCAACACAGTTTTCCCAGTTTGTGGGGATGATTACTCACCTAAGCAGGTCTCACAGGATATAGCCTTGGTCTGACCTCAGGTCCTCCAGGTACTTGGGAACCCCAGCTGTATCATTTTCACTTGCGTGGCCACTCCAGTTTCCTTTTTGCTCCATGTCTGAGATGATTAGCAAGGCCTGGGCCAATTATGGAGATCTACTAACAAATGTACTGGTAAGCAGATGGATGGGGAAAAACCTATAAGAGATTATATACCACAAGAGAGTAGGAGGTCAGGGAGTTTGGACGACAGAAGATTAGCAGCTCACCCCATTTCTTTTCACTCTCTGCAGGAGTCTTCTGCGCTCCTGTTCTGCTGGCAGGTCTCCCTTTCCCCCTCTGTATCTTTCTTCCTTTTTGCTTCCTCACTCCACCCCATATATAGAGGTTCTTGGTGTGTGTGAATAGGTGCCAGGTAATTCAAAGCTATGTGGCATCTCTCCTGAGCAGTATAAGGAACAGTCAAGGAACCAGTGGCGTAGCGTGGGTTGTCAGCACCCGGGGCAAGGCAAGTAATTTGCGCCCCCTAACCCGTGGATTTTAGCACTCGAGTCTCTTCCACTAGATTAGTTAAAGAAATCCTTACCCCCTAAGCACATGTATTGTGGGAGGGAGAAGCAATAAGGGAGACTCCCCAAGAGGAGGAGGAGGAGGAGGAGGAGAAGAAGAAGAAGAAGAAGACACACCCCGCGCTGCTCTGCTCTGCTCGGGCCTCCTCCCGCTTTCCACCTGTCCCTTCAAGTTCAACTCAACTTCCTGCCTCCTCCATTTCTTCATTCATCCGTCCCCCGATCCCATTTCCCCACACGCCCCTTTCCCTTCTTTTTCTAGCCCATTTCCTTTCTCCCTCCTCCTTTCCTGGCTTTTTAAAATGTACCTCTTCTTTCTTTGCCCTCCTCTTTCCTTCTCCCCCCCTTTTCTCTCCCCCCTTTTCTCTCCCCTCCTCCCTCACCCTCCACCCTCTCCCCATTTCTCTCTCTCCTCCTTTTCTCTCGCCATCCTTTTTCCCTTTCCTCTTTTCTCCTTTCCCCCATTTTCCTTTCTCTCTCCTTTGCTGTTCTCCGCTTTGTCCTTCCTTTTTCTCTCTCTCTTTCTCTTTCTTCTTCCTTCCTTCCTTCTTTCTCTCCTTTCCCCGGTCACTCTATTTCCTCTCCTTCCTCATCTTCCTTTCCTGCCTCCCTCCCTTTCTCTTTCTTTCTATCTGCCTTCCATCCTTCCTTTTCTCGTCTCCCCAACTTTCTTTACCCCTTTCTCATTCCCCATCTTTCCTCTTTCCCTTCATTCTCTCTCTCTCTTTTCCTCCCTTCCTCTTTCTTTTCCTTTCTTTCTCTCTTCCTCCCTCCCCCTTCTCCTTCCTTCCTTCCCTTCTTTCTCTCTCTCTTTTCCTCCCCCCCTCTCTCTTTTCCTCCCTTCCTCTTTCTTTTCCTTTCTTTCTCTCTTCCTCCCTCCCCCTTCTCCTTCCTTCCTTCCCTTCTTTCTCTCTCTCCTCTCTTTTCCTCCCTCCCTCCCCTTTTCTCTCTCTCTCTCTCTTTTCCTCCCTTCCTCTTTCTTTTCCTTTCTTTCTCTCTCTCCTCGCTCTCCCTCCATACCTCGATCTTGTCCATGCTCCGGGCGCAGCCCACCACCTTCATGCCGCGCTGCACCACCGAGGCGCCGGTCACCAGCACCACAGCCCCTTCCAGCGCTCCATGGCCCACGCGCCGCGCGCGGCTGCCCTCCGCCTGCCCGGCCCGTGACGCACCGGCCGGCGCCTCCTTCCTCGCCTCCCGCCCCGCCCGCGCGCTCTCCGAGGCGCACGACCCGGCAGGCGTGGCGGCGGCGGCGGCAGCAGCAGCGAGGGGGGGCGGCGGCGGCTGATCCACCCCTTTCTCCAAGGGCAGCCGCCTCTGGGGGGGGGGAGCAGGAGGAGGAAGAGCTGGGGCAGAGAGCTGCGAGTGCGCCCCCCCAGATGTTGCGCCCGGTGCGGCCGGCCCCCCCTGCACCCCCCACGCTACGCCTCTGCAAGGAACTATTACATTAGTGGGCATGTGTGCTTGGGTTTGTCCTTGCTCTCTTCTTTCTCTATCAATGGCTACTAGTCATGATGGCTGTGCATTGCCTCCACTATCAAAGGCAGTATGCCTCTGTACACCAGTTGCTGGGGAGCATGATTGGACGGAGGGGGTTATTGCACTCGTGTCCCACTTCTGGGCTTCCAAAGGACCTCTGGTTAGCCACTGTGTGAACAGCATGCTGGACTAGATAGGCCTTTAGTCTGATCCAGCAGGGCTCTTCTTACATTCTCAACCGTATGCTGAAATTGAGGGCTAGTCAATCTGTTCCTGGTTTTATCTTGATTTTATTCTGCTCTATTTTGTTTTTTGTTTTAATGTTTGTATTATGTTTTTTTAATGTATTGTACACCACCCAGAGAACTTTGGTTATTGGGTGGTTTAAAGGTACAATAAATAAATAAGTAAATAATCCTCACAACCATTGGATGCATGCTAGCCACTTAAAATGCATTTAAATAATGACTCCCTGTTGATGGCAAGCCAATTGTGCACAGTCACTGCCCCATGCAAGATCATCTGTACTTACACTCAATAAACAAACACTCAATAAACAATTCTACAGCAGCGTACAAAAGGCTTAATGGAGCCCATGACATTAACACAATCAGCTTGCCATGGCACCAAGTCAACACAAGAACTGCAGGTAGCTACGAAGCACCCAATGGCCATGTGAAATGGCCCTGTGGGCATCTATACAGATGAATATCTATGTAACACCCTCAATTAGGAGGTCTCTAATGATGTGAGAATGAAGTGAGTGAGAGACAAAAGTAGCAGCTCTCTAGCTAGAGCTTAGTCTGGAAACAGATGCCCATTTTCTGCATGATGGCCACTTAAAAAACATTCTGCATAGCAGCTCTAACTCATGGGGAAATCTGGTCATATTTAGGCCCAGCCACATGATGACAAATGTAGTCATACCCAGAAATTCTGTAGTGCTTTAAATCCCACTGCATGGGCTAAAGTTACTTTAAATATTTAAAACAAATATGTAAAAATAAGATAGTAGCCCTGGCTATCCATAACAAAGAAAAAGAGGGATGTGCTGTTATGCTGCAAAAAAGGTACCATCCTAAACATGCTTTTGTAAGCTGGTCAGTGAAAGGGTTTATAAGGGTTAAATAGACTGCGTACTCAGCAACAGAAACCCATACCACAAAAGGGAAAGGGTACAGCTTAGTGTTATTGATTACAAATATGATGCATTGGCCCCCAAGGCTACACTACAATACAGTTGCCCCCAAGGCCCCAACCACAACAGGGGATACAATGATCAAACAGTTACCAAATGACTCACTGCAAGCTAAGTCTTCTCCTTTAGCCAAGGGGGGATTGCCAGTCCTCTGACCTTCAGGTGTGAGTCCTGAACCTTTCCGATCATCTCAGGGCAAGGCAGACCATCCTGGAAGCAGTTGACCAGGGAGTCCTTCTCCAGAAGCCTAACAGTCAGTGCAACTGGAGCTAATTGTATGAGATAGTTCTCAGTCACTCGCTTAACTTCTGCATTGCCTCTACCCTACATTTTATACGCCTTCTCTTTATGCAAAATCTTTCCCACCTCCCATTCTAATTAAAATTGACTGATGGTCTCATTTGTACCTTTGTGTAACTTTTCTGGTACATGCCATCTTTGTTATGTGAAATAAGTGAGAAATGCATAAATAACTTTGTCAGTGTCTGTGTGAAAGCTGAAGTCTCTCTATAACATGGAACAAAGGCCATATCATTAATTTCAGTTATCATTGTATCGATACCCTGAGCCTTCTGGTACTAACATCTCCCGATCACCCTCCACACACCTCCTTCCGCCCCGCATGCAACACACATCCTTTTTTCCTTCTTATCGCTTCCAAGTTCAATCAACTCCACATGACCATTTTTGGTTTAAACTAGTTCCAGCTTGTCAGCTTCTAGTCGGGGTTAAGTACAGGTTGCGACCTGCAATATGTCACCCATCCCTTTATTTTTGACAGATGCAAGCATATAAACATAATATTTCACACAAACTCAGACCCGTGGCTTCACTTACGTTAGGCCAGTCTCCTAACTAGCCTATCTAGTGATGGGTGAAAATTTCGATTCAATTCCTTTTTGACAAGAATATACCAACATTCTCAAGTTTCTTCATATGCAGCACAGAAAGAACTTGAGATTTTAAAAAATACAAATGTAGGAGAAACCAAAACGGAAACATTTATCCATCAAGGCCCAGGACTTTGAGTGCTTAGCTCTTAAAAGTCTGTGTTTGAATCCTTGTTTATTCAACGATTTCTGTACTGAATTAGAATTGCCACATCATTTTTCTGTAACTTAGTGATGCTGCCGAATTTTATAATGAGTTGGCTCATTTGTCGAAACTCATCCATTAGGAATACTCGCCTTTGTAGCGAGCCTGGATCGATGTATTACAAATCTGCGATTAAGTTTGAAATTGATTGCGAGCTTCAGATCCCCCCCCCGTAAATTGTCAGTCATCCTACCACCTAGACCCCTCAAAAACTTACTTGAAGCAGTCTGATTAGCTGCTTCCCTTGATGTCGTTGTGTTGCCACTGCTGTAGCTCTAGCTCTGCAGAAGAGGAGGAGAAGGCCTCTGCTGGTCCATCTTCATACTGGCGACAGTGAGTAAACATCACATGACATCATCATGCAGGAAGGCCACATAAAAACAACCAATCAGAAGGGGGTGCATAACGTGGTGACACATGACATCATGCCACACTATGCAGTTCCAAACTACAGCTCGCAAGATGCACCTTGATATTGTGCATGCACAAAAACTCATATACATGACATGAATTTCACATTAAAGGAGAACGCTTGTCCAAGCTCACATGGACAAATTCATTACTTTCTTAGTAAATAACAAATTTGCTTGGGGTAAGTTTGCCCATCACCACCAATCTTTAACAGCTATATGGAAGGTAGAGAACACATGGTCCTCCCTGTGTACCTATTGAATTTGACCATAACATGTTATAGCAGTGCATGCCTATTAATTAAGATGGAATGCAAAACAGCAGCAGTGACAATGAGGGGGCATATTTCAGCGGCAGAGCAGATGATCTCAAGTTCAATCCTCAGCATCTCCAGGTAGGACTGGAAAATTCCTGCCTGAAATCCTGGAGAGCCATTGCTGCCAGTCAGTGTCAACAATACTGGGCTTGATGAACCAAGGGTCTGACTCAGTAGAAGGCAGCTTTCTATGTTCTTCCTCATATATTTTATTATTTGCAAATCCAGAGGATTCCAAAGCAATAGGGAGTGGCCGTGTGCATTCATGGATGTTAAAAGAAAACCATCACCACAATAACAACATTGCTTTTAGTGATTCAACCCTTTATGGAAGAATACATTCTAGATAGGGAAAGGATAATAGCCATGTAGGGGTTGCAAGAGATTACATGTTGAAAGCCAGCATGTTATCTGTTTTATATTCACCACCTTAAATCATATCAAAAACCTTTTGTGCATATTTCCCATTACATGTTAATTTTGAGGAAATGTTAAACAGTGCTTTGAAAAGCCGAAGAGAAGATGCATTCCACAAAGCATACAAGTGCCTTCCATATGAATGTTATTTCCACTCATATGAAGCTGCATTATTCGGAGCCAACCCTACTGGTCCATCCAACCCAGTGCACTGACTGGCACAGTTCTCCACGGTCTTCAGCGGGAGGTCTTTCCCAGGGAGATACCAAAGTTTGGACTACATGCAAACCACCTACTCTCTACTGGACCATTACTGGGACATCCCCAGTAGGGACGGATAAATCCCTACTTTTTCTAGTCCATGACAGTTTTGCATGTATTTAGTTATGAGTCCATTCCATCCAATTTCTGCATCCGTCTATGATCATTATTTTTTTATGCATGAAAATTCGTATTTCTTTTCAGAGACAATTTCCCCTAATATACGCATTCCTGTATGCAACTTTCTCCAATATATGGATTTTTGTATGCAATTGTTGAGCTGACAAACACATCGCAAAATTTGGAGAACTGCGCAGTCCAAAGGATAACTGTATTCTGATCCACACATTAGATTGGAAAGTGCGAATTATTTATTCTTTATTAATTTAATATATTTATTTACCACCCATCAGCCAAAAGGCTCCCTTAGAAATGTGGACCAAACAAAATTCTCCCCCATCCTTGGCTCCCTCCCCTGCCTTCTTTCATAAAGATTAGGATATATCATAGGGTTGGGGAGAAAGAAAAAATTGATTGTTTATGGGATGTTCACGATTCCTTTTTAAAAGTAAAAGATAAATTCACATGCACGAGAAGAAACAAATGGATTGCTGTAAGAGTAAAAGGGACTAGAGTGACAGAAGTGGAGGAGGAGGAGGAGCAGGAGAAGAAGGAGAAGGAGAAGGAGCATTGCCTTCAGCTAACCAACTGTATGAAAGGTGGGGAAAGGAAAAAAGAATCCATTTAATGTGTGAGAGTAATGTGACTGAATTTGCGGGATGCAGTGAAGAGATGCACTATGGCACCTATGCCATCTCAGAGCAGTACAAGGACAAATGTTTGTGGGGGAAGGCAAGTTGCTCATAATTGGAACAGACATTTGCACCTTGTGATCACAGTTCCACCAGCTTCTCCAATCCAATGTCAGGTTCTCCATCACCATGTGAGCAGTTGCCCTGCCGGCACAGCAAGCTAAAACTAAATTACACAAATATATACAAATCAAACAAAGATGCCTCTTGTCTTGACCCTGCAGATGTCAACAGGGTAGATGGCTTACATCATATTTTTATCCCATTGTTTTTGAATAAAATGTCCATATAATTAATACAAAATTACAATTGTACATTGGCATTCAGCCTAGATAATGTTCAATATATGATAATATGCTGTCAATGGGGCTGTCCTAGAAAACAGTTTGAAAGCTGCATTGTATAGAAGTAATATCCACCCAGTGCAAATGGGAACATATTACACTGTTGCTCCAAAGTTCCAGCTGGGCTCAGTGCAAATAAATGTTTTATTTATTGGTTGGTTTATTAAGTTTATATCCTACACTTTCAGTATACAAATGCTCTCAGGGCTGGGCAGCTACAATACAATAATAACAGTAGAACCAACCATAAAGTCAATTAAACAGCAGGATAAGCAGGACAAAACAATAAACAAACAAGAGAGGATGAGAGAAAGAAAGAGCAAATAAAACTTACCTACATGAAAGGTAGAAAATAATTTTAAAAGCCTGTGAGAATAAAACCGACGTAGCCTGTTGACTAAATGAGCCCAATGGAGGTTCCAGACGGGTCCACTTGGAGAAAGCATTCTAAAATTGTGGTGCCACCACCAAAACATCTCTCTCCCTGGTTGCCTCTTACCTTAACTTAGCTGATAGGGGGCACCAGAGGAGCACCTCAGCTGAAGAACTGAAGGAATTGGGTAGGCTGGTAAGGGTGGAGACAGACCATTTTTTAATCTATAAAAACCCTAAATGCCCAGGTCGGTTAAAGAAGCACCTCCTTCAGTTGGGTCTATTACAACAAACTGGGTATGCTCTCTTAAGAATACCCACCATCAGGGGACTCTGGTGTATTGAATTGAGGACCTGAATGGCTGAAGCTGTCCTCTTTTTAAAAAGACAGTTCTCTATGGGAAGGGCTGGCATAGGACTGCCTTCTGTTTGGAGGGCTGTCCAGTCCAAATCAGGTATCAACCTTTGTTAAAATGATATTAAAACTGGATATTACTGGTCTTACAGGCCTCAGCCTTCTGGGGCCTAGTTGGATCTGCTGCCTTCTTGGTACCCCCGCTAGGGTGGTCATGTGTCCGCTTTTACAGAGGACAGTTCTCTATCTGAAAGGAGGCCAGAGGACTGCCCTCTATTTTGAAGGTGTTCTTTATATGTCCAGGCCCAGTGTAAGATAAAGAACCATTAGAAGGAAGAACTGGACCTTGGGGTTGCCCATCAATAGCACCTGGATGACAGACTGAGCAAGACACACAAATCATCTAGTCACAGCCTTCTGCGCTATGATAAGATGTAGTGTATTTCTATTTAAATTATAATGATTATTTTTAATTTGTATCTTTACTTATAAATTAGCTTGTGCATATTTTATGCAAATATGTGTCCTCTTCTGTCCTCTTTTTTGGCAGCTCAGAATTGGCCACCCTACTCCTGTACTACTTCAGTAGGAATGTTAGAGAAATCTGCAATGGGCTCAAATGAATTCAAATTTCCAAGAATCTGGCCTCTGAATTCCACAGCAGACCAGCTTTTCCCCAGTCATGCAGATTCCATGGATTTGCAGACCATGGGTGGTGGTGGTGGTGGTGTTGTTTTTAGCTTTCCGTAATTTTACGCAAATGTAGCCATAGAAAAATATGGATATTTTTTTAAAAAAACCCAAAACTGTGCATTTCCCCTATAAGCTCAAGCATGAAAACACACATTTTTCAAGGATTTGCTTATTGCGGGGGGGGGGGGATTTGCACATTTTTGGGAGTGTGAATTTGCACAGCTGTGAACACATTTGCACAAAATCCAGTTCCATCAATGAACAAACAATGAAATGGAAGGCACCTGACAATCCATGAAACATAGACAGAATGGATTTTACAATGCCCATACAGCCCTACTCTTCAGGCACAGAAGTCAATAGGGACATGCAGCATGGCAATTGGCATGCAGCATGAAGCTTCTCTGTTGACCATGTCTAATATAAATACCAAATCATGGCTTGGAAAGTGGCCAGGTCTGGATTCAGGTACATCTGCTCATAGTTCCAGTCTGGCCTTGGTATCCTTATGGGAGAAGGCATCACTGGTAGAGCCATGGGGCAGCCACCGAGAAGGCCCTCTCCCTTTACAGCTGATTATAAGTAGACTTTTAAAGTTTGGGCATATGTCTAAGCATCTGTCCAAGGGGAAGGCAAGCATCATCATCATCATCATCATCATCATAGAGAGCCAGTGTGGCATAGTGATTAGAGTGTTGGACCGGGACTCAGGAGATCCACGTTCTAGTCCCCACTTGGCCATGAAGCTCACTGGGTGACTTTGGGCCGGTCACTGACTCTCAGCCTAACCTACCTCACAGGGTTGTTGTGAGGATAAAATGGAGAGGACGATTATGTAAGCCACCTTGGTGTCCTTGCCAGAAAACAGGCAGGATATCATCAATCATCATCATCATCATCATCATCATCATCATCTAACTGGAGAGAAAAAAATAATACAGAATGCTTGTGGCAGGGGATTAAAAGCTGATTTGAACCACAGTTGCTCTCCAAACAGTACATACAGATACTTTTTGCGCTGAGACATAATAGAACTGCTGGGAGGAACCAACTATTGTGGTTCCTCTGCTGGTGATGGCAGTAGGTGACTTGACACCAGTTCGAAGATGCCTGTATACAAAACTCAGAAATGGTTATTATACTAAAGATGGAGCTTTAATTTTTCCATTCATGTATGTGTGATGGTGGTTAGCAATACAACACCTACTGGGCCAGTTTGCATGTTATGACAACCCATTAAAAAAAAAAAAGTATACCTTTCTTGGTTCAACTTCTATGTTTATTACTTTTTAGAGAGGGGAAAATCCACCATCCACTATTGGTGAGAGAATGCAAGATTTTAAATCACACAACTTTCTTCAATCAGAAAAGAAAGGCAGAATGTATAATTAATTACAGTATGTTGAAGCTAGGTCTAAATTACTGCTTGGAATGTAAATCGTCCTGAGAAAGAGCTTTGTGAGGACTGAAAATGTGCATTCTTTGTATGTCCTCTTGTTGCCATACAATAATTGTCCTCTTCTTGCCAAACATAATGAATTGTATGGGAACAATTCATTATTGTTAACTAAATGCAGAAAGCTTTAGAGTAAACCAGAGTTGTGAGGTGGTATGGAGGGTAAACTTGGCATCGAAATGAATCTTTCTAATTCTGATCAATTCATTATTCAGGACACTTGGAATGTCCTGAATTTGGTAGAATGTGGATCAGAAAATCTGAGTCTGCCAAAGTTAATCCAGTATTGAACCTCTGGATTCCGCCAATTTCTATTCAAATTTTCATTCTGGCTGCTGATTGTATTGAGACCAATGCTTTTCAATTTACTCATAAATGATCTGGAATTAGGAGTGAGCTGTTGACACCAAATTATTTTGGGTGGTTAAAACAAAAAGGGATTGCAAGGAGGCCCAAAAGGATCTCTCTAAACTGGGAGAATGGGCATCAAAATGGCAAATGCAGTTCGATGTAAGCGAGTGTAAAGTGATGCATGTTGGGGCAAAAAATCCCAATTTCAAGTATAAGCTGATGGGATCTGAGTTAGTGACAATTGACCAAGAAAGAGATCTTTGGGGTTGTGGTGAACAGCTTGATGAAAATGTCAACCCAGTGTGCGGCTACTGTGAAAAAGGCAAACTCCATATTAGGCATAATTAGGAAAGGAATTGAAAATAAAACTGCCAATATCATACTGCTCTTGTACAAATCTGTGGTGCAACCAAACTTTGAATACTGCGTACAGTTCTGATCACCACACCTAAAAAAAGACATTGTAGAGTTGGAAAAAGTGCAGAAATGGGCAAGTAAAATGATCAAGGGACTGGAGCAACTTCCTTATAAGGAAAGGTTACAACAGCTGGGATTATTTAGTTTAGAAAAAAGGTGAGTAAGGGGAGACATAATAGAGGTGAGTAAGGGGAGACATAATAGAGACATAACAAAATTCTCTTATAATACTGCAACATGGGGTCATCCCATGAAGCTGATTACTGGGAGATTCAGGAAAGATAAAAGGAAATACTTCTTCACACAGCACATAGTTAAACTGTGGAATTCATGTCCACAAGATGTAGTGATGGCCACCAATTTGGATGGCTTTAAAAGGGGATTGAACAAATTCATGGAGGCGAAGGCTACCAAGGCTACTAGTCCTGATGGCTATACACTACCTCCGGTATCAGAGGCAGTATGCCTATGTACACCGGTTTCTGGGGAACTTGGGTGGGAAGGTGCTGTTGCACTCATGTCCTACTTATGGGATCCTGTGGGCAGCTGGTTGGCCACAGTGTGAACAGAATGCTGGACTAGATGGACCCTTGATCTGATCAAGCACAGCACTTCTTATGTTCTTATTCTACTGCATTGCCTATATATGGGTGGAGCCTACAGTACACATATATTAGCCAAAATGTGTGTAAATCTAATCTAGATACTACAACTTGTTAACTACTGTGTACACACCATTTTTTTTAAACTTCTATACCCCAGGCTTCTATGGCATTGTCATTTGACTTACTACTGAGTTAAGTCTAAAGTGCAAACATCAAAAGGTTTAATGGAGTTAATCAGAATTTTAGAAGAAGCCAATTTTCTTTTATTCAATGAAAACCATGTTTTATCATGTTTCTATCCAGGAGGACTCCTTATCTCTCATCAGTATCCTAGTTATCTCTTTAAATAAAACATAAAGTCACATATAGTGCCTAATCAATGTCTAATTAAACAGTGTGATGTCCAAGTAATTTGTTCCCTTAGACAAAGGGAAAGTACTCCTGTGCCTTCATTTTCTTTTTCCACAGGATCGTTATTACTGATATTTAATGTGAAATTCAAACTAGTTATAGGAATATAACAGGCTTAAAGTTTTTACATCCTTGATACTGAATTTAGTTTTACTAATTGAGGTTACTGCAGAAAATATTACTGCAGTAGTTTATGTAGACAGATCATTAAAAATGTGGTATGAAAGGCCAGAAAGATCTCTGTATTGCCCCCTCAAGCTATCTAATCCACAGCCAGACCTTTTTTCAAGTAATCTGACCAGCTTCAACCATCTGAAAAGGCAGGACTGGCAGTTCTTTTGCTGCTGCAATCTGTTTCAAAGGCTGGGATTAACAATTACGTATCTGAGAACAGCGTAGGAGGGGTGCTGAATGCTCATGACTGATACATGATGATGAAGAAGACAGAGAAATTGAGAGCATGATCATGTGGACAATTAGTAGCAACTGTAATTAGTGCATTTGGTGAGATCATAGTCTGCTTTATAAGGGGTAGACCGCAAGACCATAAAATAATTTTAGTAGATGGATTAATTGCCTAATGATACCAAGCATATCACTTTAACTATTCAGACAGGTGATGGGAATCCCACAATTTGACCCCAGGGGTTGGATCATTCATTGCCTTTCCTGATATCCCTTCTCCAGTAGTGATATGTGGTGGGGAGGTGTAGTTATAATGGGCACCTGTGTCTTCGGCTGATAACACTTCGGTGCTTCCAGATGAAGTGCTCTTAGCACTACAAATCAAAAGGTTTTGTGCACCTATTTTGTCTTTACTTCCTTAATGGCTTTTCTCCCCTCTCTTAGGAAAAAAGACAATAGATGCCGTGGAAAACCACAGGAGGGTTAAAAATGGAAGATGATAATGTCTGGACCCCTAGTAAAATTCAGCATTTGAAACAGGGTGATTGGAAGATAAAAGTCTGGGGTTTGATCCAGTTTTAAACTGGATTAACTGACTGATGGATGTGGACTTCCCCACTCCCTCCTTCTACATCAGTCCCTCCAGACCCTGAAAATGCTACACAGAGGCTCGGTTCGCACGATCATGGCGTTTTTAAACCATGCTGAGCAGTAGCAGGCAGTTTTGGAATATCCAAGCTGTGGCTTGTCATGTCATCCAAACCCGAGCAACGGGGGTTGTGCCTAACCCTAGAACAGTCCATTGGTTAGGTGAGGGTTTGGATGACACAATAAGCTACAGATGCAGTTTGAATATTCATAATGGCCGCCCGCATGCACTGTAGCCCACCATGGTTTAAATAAGCCACAGTGGCTTATTTGATTATGTGAACTGGCCCAGAGAATCACAGGCTACTGAACGGGGGGTGCTGTCGTGTGTGCGGATCCCAAAAATCGGATGGAGGGACCTTCCGCGACCCAGGCCCTTCCTCTCACAGAAGGTCCCTTCCTCTTGCGGAAGGCAGATCCTGGATCCCACGCCTCATCTGGAAGCAACCTTGATGTGCAGTACAGACAAGGTCTTCCCTTCCTGTCATACTCTTTAAATCCAAAATCCTCCTCTCAAACTTCACATTATGACTCCATCACCACCACCCTCAACAAAAGTTCAGTCCAGCTTCAGCTGATGGTGCTTTCAAAACGGATCTTTAATGCTTCATTTCCATTGTGTGGTGGGTTTTCATTGAATACATGACATTGTTGTAAAGTCCACATTCTAATTCCCAGTGCTGGTGTACATTTTTTTGTTTTGTTTAGTACTGGCATATCTATGAATCACTATAATATTTTATTAACCTTTTCCATACAAGCAACTAGTTATTGGATCATTTTAATATTGGATAAAGCTTTTCCCATCCAAATTACTAGTTGTTGTTTAATTGGTGAGGTTTTAGGCATGGGACTGTCTCTGCAAATGTGTTTGTATATCACCTTTTGCTTAGGGCAATGCATTGATAATTAGTGTAATCCAAATGCATAAAACTCAGCATTTGTGCATAATGGTATCCAGCTGAGCAGTCATGCCTGTATGCCAGGGGCGGGGCTTGAGATGTCACATGTGTTTTTCTCTTCATGAGTATGAATGTATTTGGCAAAATTGTAATGTGAGAAGCAGCACTTGCATGGAATTACTCAGCACTCTAATACTCTGGCATACATTATACCTGAGAACATGAATGTAATTATTTATTTTGAGATTCAGTAGGAGCAAAGATGAGATGAAGCTGTATTGACCTACTTATAATCCCTCAAGGCAGACAGACTGACATCTGCTAATTAAGGTACTCCATGAATTTATAATGCAATTGAATATCTCAACTAGGCTCATGCTATTCCAGCACCTTTAATGGAGCACCTTAGCTAGCACCTACTATTAGCTCTCTATATCAGAGAGAGAGAGAGAGAGAAAGAGAGAGCTCTATTTTAATATAAGGCACTTTCTTAAAATATATGCAACACCCCTTTTTCCACATCAAAGTAAAAAAGCTGGGAAAGACACCTTGGAAATTTTCATAATGATGGCTCAGGAGCATAGTCTGTTGATTTTTTTTAAAAAAAATTAGATTATTAAAGAGACACAGAAGTGCCCCTTTAGTTAAGGCAAGTCAAAAAAAGGGGGGGGGGTTGTTCCACCACTATAAGCCTCAAAATTCTACTGTTTATAAAAATGGCACCTATTGAGTTAATAACTTGAAACCTAGCATGAATGATCTATCTGATTCTGGCTACCAATTGTGCAAAATTCCAAACCAATCCAATAAAAACAGCTACAGCAAGTTAAAAAAAAAATGCTGGAAATTGACAGGCTCGTTTACTTCAATTTACTGGACAATGTATCATATATTTCTTGCAAATTTTGGTGAAAACTACTAATATACGTTATTCAGGCTTGTCGAGGAGGGGCGTCTTTCATTGATTTGGTGAAGTTCTGAGCAGTGGTTAAAAAGTGGCTACAAAGTGGGGGGGGGGTTCTGCTCTATTAAAGCCTATGGCAGCAACTGCTGGCAAAGTTATGTCATGTGCCTGCTCAGTTTCATTCTGAAGCTCGAATGCTGCCAGTACTCCAAGGTTTCCAGAGGGCTTCAGTGTTGAAATCGACTGTACAGTCATGCCTTGGATTGAGAGCATAATTCGTTCCGGAAACGTGCTTGTAATCCAAAACACTCTTATATCAAAACGAAATCCCCCCAAAAAAAATTTGTACAGAGATTTTTAATTTAAGCTGTACTACAGTACTTGTATTGCAAGACGTCACTTGTATATCAAGTCAAAAAATAAATAAAAAATAAATATTTAAAAATTTGCTTGTCTTGCAAAATGCTCTCAAACCAAGTTACTTGCAATCCAAGGTATTACTGTATTTTGCACTGCTTATTTCTTTAGTTATGGAATGTGATCTCACAAGATCAAGCTGCACATTAGTACACAGACTGGGATCCTAGCATGGGAGGTTGTACTGTAACCCTTTGCCCCCTGGCTGCTCTCCCAGTTTGGGGGGGGCAGACCACCCACACCTCTAATTTACATTGCTAAAAAGGCATCCAGTTCTAACGTAAACTGCAGGCATAGGCCAAAGGGTTAAAGCCCCCTAACCACCTCCCCACACTATGGTCCTGATCCATATTAGGTTCCATGCACATAATTTTGAGTAAAAAAAAAAAGAGAGAGAGAGAGAGAGAGAGGAGGAACTAGCTACATCTTTCAAGTTAAGCAATTATGTAAATTCATAATAATTATCACTTCAGTAGGTTTAGATTCCATTTCAGCGCCTTTATATATCGCAGGATGTGTTACTGTAGTTCAGACTGAGTGAAAGTACCAAATCTGAATGTACGTGCGTGTAGCTCTGTTAAATAAATAGCAGTCGTGTGCATGATCCAGTGTGGCATAGTGGTGAGAGTGTTGGACTGGGACTCGGGAGATCCAGGTTCTAGTCCCCGCTCGGCCATGAAACTCACTGGGTGACTTTGGGCCAGTCACTCCCTCAGCCTAACCTACCTCACAGGGTTGTTGTGAGGATAAAATGGAGAGGAGGAGGAGGAAGAGGAGGAGGAGGAGGAGGATTATGTAAGCCGCCTTGGGTTCCTTTCAGGAAAAAAGGCGGGGTATAAATATAATAAATAAATAAATAGATAAATAAATAAAAGTAACATAGGCATAGGAAGCAGAAGGATCAGGACCTCACACCACCCTTCTGACAGGAGGAATGCCACAGAAGGGCCCCAGTTCCTACTCTTCCTTTCCATGTGGTGGGAGTAAAAGAAACATGGGAGATGCAATCCAACACATCTGGAAGTCATCAGGTTGGAGGCTGGTTTACTGATCCTTCCAGTTACTGATGTAAGAAACAAACCAACAAGGGACAACCCAGAGGAGCAATTCAGTAAGGCTCAGATGTTTCATGAAGCAATGCAGGACCAGGACAGTGTGGGGCATCTTTTCTGGTACCAGGCACTCCATCCTCCCCAACTGGGCCTGAAAGACCCAGGAAAAGTATGGGTATGTGGAGGGTAAGTTGTAGGCAAGCACAATTTGTGACATTGCATACACAGCATCATCACTGATGATGGGGCACATCAGTTAAGGCATCAGCCTTGGCTTCCAATTTCTTGGCTTTGTGGAGCTTGAGCCAACATGAGGCAGCCTTAACTCTGGGCTGTCAGGATTTTAAAAAAAAATATCATTGAATTCTTTTATATTGGTCCAAATGGCATATCTGCATTTGCTGTGAGAGAGATTCCCTGTCAAAGTAGCTTGTTAATCAGAGACATAAGACCTGAATGTGTGCAGAAAACTGAAGAGCTAGGAATAAGGAACATAGTTGTCTTATACCAGATCATACTGACTGGGTTCAACCAGCACAATAAGCCATGGTGGCTTAGTTATAAGCCATGTTTGTTTCAGAGTGGCTTGTCATGTTGTCTGATCCCAGCCAGAGTGGCGTATGTGAGGTTAACAAACCATGCTGCTGGGTTCAGACAACACGACAAGCCACTCTGAAACAAACAAGGCTTATAAGCTACCATAGCTTATTGTGTTGTGTGAACCCAGTCACTGGGAGGGTTTGTTTGCACGACACCCTAAGCCCTTTGGGAATTTAAGCCAAACACTGTGGCTTAAATACCCCTGTGCCCAACAGAAGATCAGGCACAGTGGGGGTGGGGAGGCTCTTTCTCCCCCCTCCCCCCACTCAGTCCTCCCGCTGCTATCCCAGGGGACACCGTGGGAGCACTGAGGGGAGCGGAGTAGGGATGACTGACAGCTGCTGAAAGGTGCCCAAGCAGCGCTTTGGGGCAGCTGTCAGAGGTTGCCCGTCTCGTCCCTTCCCATTGTTCAGCGGCAGCGGCAGGCAACAGGGACGGGGACACGAGCCACCTTGTGCTGGGCTTGGAAGCCCAGCACGAGGCGACTCGTCCCTCCCCATTGCCTGGAGGAGCCACCACTCAGATGACTGGTGGCTCTGCCAGGCAACGGGAAGGGGGGCATGAGCTGCCTCGTGTTGGGCTTGGAAGCCCAGCACGAGGCGGCTCATCCCTTCCTGAGTGGTGGGGGGGGGTTGCTTTCTCCTCGGCCTCCTCCCAGGGAGACCAAGGAGAAAGCGCCTCCTCTCCCCCCCCCCAGCCAGCGCGATCACCTTGCGATTGCACTGGCCTGTGGGGGGGGGATCACTTTCCCCTCAGTCTCCTCCTGGGGAGAATGAAGGGGAAAGCGCCTCCTCTCCCCCCCCCAGCTGCCAGCGCGATAGCCTTGTGAGGCGCTGCCACATGCCGCCTCCTCAGTCCCCATGCAGGGCTTGGGAATGCAGTGCGCAGCAGACCCCGGCAGTGTTGTGCCTCCAGTAGGTCAGACAGAGACCGGCCGTGCCGGAGTGTGTTTGGGGCGGGGCCAGGCTACGTGCATTCTGACCCAGCCGGGCAGCCTTACCAATCAGCGCCTGCTCAAAAGGCAGGTCCCAAACGCACTCAGAGGCTGGAAGCAATTGTTTGTTAAGACAGCTACAGCCAGACGCTTCTGACATTCCCGACCTCAGACTTCTGTACCTTTGAACCTTGGAACGACCTTGACCACGACTTTGCCTGATCCCGAACTGGTTTATGTTTGCTCTATTTTGGAATGATATATTTTGGCTTCGACCCTCGGACTGTGATAACGACTACAGCTTATCTTGGAACTGGACGGATTTACGACAGGGGCAGCAGGCAAGCCCATAAGTGCCACTTGGGCACTTTCCAGGTGGCTCTGTCATCAGTGCTCGCTGGATTGTGCCACTCTTGCCAAGTGGCTCATTTGTTGTGGGGCTTGCCCCCCCCCATGGGTTGGATTGTCTGGGTTCAGATGACACAGCAAGCCACGGACGGTTAAGCAAACCCTACAACAAGCCATGGCTTCTCGGGGTGGCTTTGTAGCCATCCTGAGGCCACCCCGCACCTCGCGGGCTGGATTTAGAAGACACACTAAGCCACCATGGCTGTGAAGCCATGGTGGCTTAGCATGTCAAGCAAACCAGTCACTGTTTGTCAGTCTAGATCACTTTCTGCTCTTGACTTGCAGCAGCTCTTCAGGGTCTTAGGCAGGGGAGGTCTTTCACACCAGCTGCCACTTGATCCTCCTTTTAATGAGAGGTTCTACGGTTTGAACCCAGGAGCTTCTGCATGCAAACCATATGCTCTGCCACTGACCTGTGGCCTTTCCTTTTTTAATTAAATTATTATTTTGTGCCTGGAACACCGTGAGTCAGAAGCAATCACCACCTACTGGTAGAGATGCGACATTTATTTATTTATTTATTTATTTATACATACTTCTATCTCACCTTTCTTCCATCATGGAATTCAAGGTGGCTACATGCGGTTCCCAGGTCATCTCCCTTCCAAGTACTGACCAGACCCAGACCTGATTAGCTTCAGCAAGGTGGCTGCCTCACGTGCCTTCAGACCATACCCTGGGACATTAGTCTACATCTGTTACTTCTTAAAAGAGATACAATTACAGGCAGTCCCCAAGTTAAGAACGTTCAACTTACAGACAACCCATATTTAAGAATGGACTTCTGGGTTCCCCGGCGCTACGTAGTTTACATAGAGTAGTATACTTCGCAATTTGCATAATTTATGCAATTTGCGTAAATGCCAATTTTAAGGTACAGAATGCTATGCTGTTCCAACTTACATACAAATTTGACTTAAAGACATTCTTAAGAACGGAACTCGTTCATAACCTGGGGACTGCCTGTACAGATGGATGGTTCTGTCAATTTCACTTTTTCCTCCATTTGAATTGTTAAAATCTCAAGTTCTTTCCCTTCTGTATATAAAGATGTGTATGAATTGCGGTAAATTCTTATCAAAACCAAACTGAAATGAATTTTTTCATCCCTCTTCACTTGCCAAATTCAATAGGTACACAGCTATTGCTAGCACAGAGAGGACAATGTTCTACCTGCCTGCCATGTACGGTAGGTGTTAAAGATGAGGAGCCTGCCAGGAGGGGGGGGGGGAAGCGGCAGTCCTACTTCAACACTAACATGATTTAAAGCACAGGCTTTTAAGAGCTAAGCGCTCAAAGCCCTGGGCCTGAATCTGTCTGTTTCGGTTTCTCCTATATTCAGTTTAAAATCATCATCATCATCATCATCATCATCATCATCATCATCATCATCATCATCTCAGGTTCTTTCCATCCCACATATGAAGGAATTTGTAAATTCTGGTAAATTCTTATCAAAAATGAACTGAAATGAAATTCTCACCCATACAAAGCAGTTGCTGGATGAGGTACAAAATTCTCTTAATCTTTGTGGTTTTGATGGTTTTTAAAATGTGGTTTTGATGGGGTTTAAAAAAAAAAAAAAAGGCTAGATATCTAAGAGTCCCTGTTTGTCCTTCTTTCACATCAATGCAGCACTGCTAGCTATGTCTTCCTGCTCCACCTCCCCCATACCATTAGATGTGTTGAATATTAATGGCAACTTGTTTCTCTGTGTGTGTGTGTGTGTGTGTGTGTGTGTGTGCGCGTTAGGTCTCTTCTTTAGGTTTCCTCTTTGGATATTGGTCTGTTCTGGGATTCTGATGTTGCCTCGTTTCTTCTCTTTCTTTCCATTCTTTCCAAGTCCATTATGCAGATTTTGAGAATCACTGGTCTAAACTGACCCATCTAGCCAATGGCAAAGACTATAGCAGGTTGTCAAGAAGGCTTGGTAGAATGTTGATTATGTTCTTCACACAAGTGAATCTAATAGGCTGGATGTCACAAGCTTGGAATTAGAGCAAGGAAGACTAAAGTAGTGGAAAAGCTGTTGTTTCCAAGGTTTCCCAAAGAATCCCACCATGAAGAAGTCACATCTATCTCTTGCTGTTAAAGCCAGAGGCTCGGTCATTGGGAGGGACAGGGAGCACCATTGCTCTCAGTATCATCACCTCAGAATTTGATTCATAATAATTGGAATGTGCCATAAATGGGAGTGAAGTTAAAAGAGCTTGACAGCATATATGCCTGAGGTTTACAACTCAAAATATGCTGTTGTCCTCCACCATGCACAACCCCCCCCTCTGGAAATTGATAGATAGCCATCAAGCACTCCCATGGTCTCATTCAAGTCCTTTCCTGAGGAGTTGGATGACAGATCAAACCCTTCTGCACAGAAGCAACAGGGAGTATTGAAATCGGGTATAAAGAAAACTAGGACTATCTGACATTTTTCAACTTTGGTTTTAGTTAATGTAGAAATGCCACCTCTTCAGCTACCTTCTCAACATACAGAGGACCTAACTACCCCAGAGTTGGCTTGGTCGTCTATATCACAATTTTACCAGACTGCAGGTGCAGATGTGTGGTAAAAATGTGTTGTTGAAATCTGTTGTGAATTTGTCATCTGTAATCTGTCCAAAAAAGACCTCCTTTGGCATTTATTTATTTTTATTTATAAGAAAATCTATATCCCACCCTTCTGGTATATAGTGCCCAGGATGGCTTACAAAGACCACCAAAAATAATTAAACATTAAATTTCACACAATCTAAATGAATAGTTAAGGAAGACAGAGAGTGCAAATACACAATCCAATTAACAAAAATAATTAGCAAGCCAAGTTAAATGTCTGCTTAAACAAAAAGCCTTAAAGAAGGCAGCTAGAAGATAATACAGAGTGTATATATAGGAAATGACAACACATCACATAATACCATAACGACAAACCATTGAGGTCAAAAATAAGGCACCACATGGTACAGTGATGTTTGTTGTATGAAGCTGTTCTATTTTGCTTGTGGGAGTTCTTTTCTGGTTTTGACAATACAGACCAGCCCATCATGTGGAGTGGAGTGGTGTGCTGTTTCTGCAGGCGTGGATGGCAAGACTGAATTACAGTTTAAGTGAGTGAATTCTGATGTGCATAACATAAGCCAAAATCTTATGGTCTGTTCCCCCTCTGCGTAAATGGGCATATTGGTATTGTTAACCCATAGAATTTGCCTTTTTTGTGTTCAATTCTACAGTGTTCTAAGTTAAGGGATAACTTAAGACGTAATCCTTGGTGAACATAAAGCATTAGTTTAAATATGAAATGTTGTGTGGTAAGGTAAATATTTAAAAGACTTGATTCATAAGAATCTAGTTTAGTGTTTGAAATTGTGGTTCTGAAGATTTAGATCTAAATTTGTGTGCCTCTATCTTTCTGACAAAGTCTGGTCTCATCAGCTTGTCTCTATCCTGTGGTCACTGGTGAACTTGAGGCACTTGATCCTAGACTTTAGGGTGACAGTTAATGGCTGGTTTGTATGTATGTACACTTACCCACACCCCTGAAGGAGTATGAAGCCTTAATGTGATATCCAGCACTGCTTGTTGCTTGTTTCTATATCCCTCGGGATCCTCTCTCTCTCTTAAATATGCCTGAGAAGTATCACAGAAGGCAAAAAAGATGATGCAGAATATGTTCCAAACTACAACAGTGGCTCTTCTTTTAGCTTTTTCAAACTTTCATTTGTGTTTCTTCCATAAAAATGTAAGAATTCCCTTGCTGAGTAAGACCAAGGGCCAAGTGTATGGCTCAATAAATCTGTTTCTTGGCTTGGAGAGGTGGGGCATCTAAGGTCTGTGTCATTTACTCACATGGTATGTTCTTAAAGATAAACCAGCCTCAAACACACAGATTATGACAGCTACTTGATAAAGCCAGCACAGTCTGAAATTGGAGTTTTATCAGATGTTTGAATTTTGATTTTGACCGGAAACTTTAAAGGCAAAATTTAGATTTTGAAATATCAGATTTTAATTTGGGTAGGCTTCTTTTCAGCTCCAATTTAGATGTTTTCAGGTTTTAACTATTAATTTTCCATGAAGGAAAAGGATGATTACATGTTTTTCCACAATTTATTACTAACATAGCCAGAATGTCTATATTAAGTGAAGTATAAGTGTTCATCTGTTGTCAGAAGCATGTTGCTTTCATGAATTAAGTATATTATGTTGGAAGAGCTTTTAAAACAATTTTCCCAATTCATGTGTGATACGTGTCATGTCGTGACAATGTCAGGGAGCTTTTATGACTTCCTTTCTCCTTTTGTTTTATTGGGTGTGTTAAACACAACTTAATCCTGTTGCTTTTTAAATCTTGATTCTACTGAGGGGTTTTCTCCAGAAGCCATCTCACTGAAGGCCTTTTAATCTCATTAGAGAGCAAAGGACTACCATTTACAAAATAAACTCTCGCTCACTCGCTCTCTGTGTGTATAGATAGATAGATGGTACCTGTAGTAGTCCAAGGATCAGCAAGATATCAACAAACTCACACTCTTGATGCAAGTCATGGTCTCATAAGATCAGATCTAGACCAAGTTTCTAATGGCAGAGGAGAGAAGCATTCTTGATTACTCCATCCTCAAGTCCTTCATTCAGCGGGGTGTAGAACTGGTTCCTGGTTTGGTAGAATTGCTTTGATTAAAATGAAGATTCTGCCCAAGATAAATTTTTATTTAGGATGATACCAAGTGCGATATCAGATAAGGAACTTAAAGAATGGCAAACAATTATTAACACATATTGTAATGGAGGGAAAAAGTCTAGGATTACCAAAACAAGATGGTATAAAGCACAAAAAGTAGGGGGTTTGGGTCTTCCGAATTTAAAATGGTATTATATAGCTATAATCAATTAAGATATACAGTGGATATTATAGCACGACCTAAAGAAATAATGTGGTTGGAGTTAGAAACATCTGAATTATGAAATACTTTGGAGAATATACTTTTGCTTTAAAAAAATGATAAAAAAAACATAGACAACCCTTTTTTAAGAAGTTTGTTAGTGACTTGGAGTACTATGAGGAACATATTTATACCAGGGATTTCTCCATTAATTCCGGTGGTGGCTCTAAATTTTCCCCGAAAATTTAAGATTGGATTTGGAGGGTAAACTAAGAGAAGAAAGGGTTATTAGATTATCCGATTCGGTGGAAAAGATGGGGACTAGAGACCAAATAATGGAAATTGTTGGGAGAAGAAGAGTGTCGTGGTTAAATTTATTACAGTTCGAAGTGGTCGAAGAAGTGGAAAAGGAAAACTATGAGAGAGATTTAACTAAATTTGAAGAGATTGTTACATCTAGAGATGGTCTACAAGGCAATGCATCAACAAGAGATATAACAAGGGATTTATATAGATTGATTCAAAAAGCAGAAGAACAAGATGACCAGCTAAAGGCAGTATGGGATAATGAATTTGAAGAGGTGACCTCGAAGGTGGGTTGGAACAACATATGGGATAGACGGATTGTGAAGGTGATGTCAACTAGGATAAAGGAGAATTTCTATAAACTAATTTGGAGATGGTACTTAACTCCAGTAAGGCTAAATAGAATAGATAATAATTGTTCTGCATTTTGTTGGAGAGGATGTCAGGAAAAAGGGACATATGCTCATATGTGGTGGAGTTGTAAAAATGTACTGGTTTTTTGGCGAGAGGTTTTTACAGAAATATCGGAAATTATTGGTTCTTCTTCGTGGTCTCTGTGCATCACACACATGGGCTCTGCGCCTGCGCGGAGGCCGCTTCGGGAAGGTTCTATAGCTGAGGCAAACTTTGGGCGGGAACCCCTCCCCCCTGCGTCTCTACTGCGCGGGTTCCCGCCCTCTCCCTCAGTTCCTCTTCGACCGCCATCGCGTGTGGCTGTTACTTCGAGAGGTTCATTGATTCTCCGTAGAATCCAACAAAAAAAGATAAGAATACTTCTAATTTCTTCCCCCGTTCTTCGTGGGATCATTGAGCAAATTATGGCTCCGAAAGCCCCCTTCCGCAAGTGCGTGAGGTGCGGAACCAAGCTTCCCCCTGCAGACGGACACTCGCTTTGCCTTGCATGCCTTGGAGAAGGCCATAACGTGGAAACTTGCCATCAATGTCAAGGTTTCACTAAGCAAGCGAGGAAGCATAGGGCGGATAAGTTGACGGCGATTCTTTACAAAAAAGCCCTCCAGCCGCCCGCGGAAAAGCCTTCCTCTTTACCGAGGCCTAGTACGCCGCCTTCCCACACGGTCTCCTCAGCGGACGCTCAGGAGGCCTATATGGCCACTATGATATCTAAAAGTAAGGCCAAGAAGGCACGCAGGGAGAAGGAAGAAGCGAAAAAGCGAAGCAAGGAGCGGAAGGAAAAAGCGAGGAAATTGGCGAAAAAACTGGCTTCGTCCCTCTCGGGATCGAGATCGACGCTAGCCATGGACCCGACGGACGTCGCGGCCTCAGATCGCCCGGCTGGGCTCAAATCTCCATCCGCACCGGTTCCCTCGGGCTCGAGGGACCCTCCTCCTTGCTCCACTCCGACAGCTCCTTCGGGCTCGAAGGAAGCTACGCAGGCCGTCGCGTATTCAGATGGGGAGATCGTGGACTCACCATCGGAACCGAGACCCTTGGCACAGACCGCTGCCGCTCCTTTATCTGTCTCTCCAGCTCGTGGGGTACGGGCTCGTACCCCACGAACCCGATCCAAATCACTCGAGATCGAAGAGGTTCTGATCACCCGGGACCGGGCTTCATCCAGATCCTCGGTCTCGAGATCAAGGGATCCCCAACGCTACAGGGACAGATCCCGCGACTCCAGGGACTCGAGATACTCCTCGAGGTCGCGAGACACATACCACAGAGGACGTTCCCCGGTTTCCCATTATCGATACCAGAGAACGTACCTATCCCGAGATAGATCCCCACCTAGGAGACGCTCCCCACCAAGGCGGGAGAGATCACCCGGGAGCTCTAGGAGGTCTCCACCAGCTTGTCTCCTAGCTCTGCAGGCACGCAGCGAGGTGAGAGAAGGTAGGCTTACCGCCTACTCGCCGGAGGCAGCCACACGGTCCCGTAGATCGTCGACCCCGGGCTCACCTATCTCGAACTCGGAGTCAGTCGTCTCTGTCTCCCCCTCCTCGACATCACCAGACCAACAGGTGACCACCCAGTCGGGAGTGTCCCCTTCCGAGGATATGGGCACCTTCCAGGAACAAATCCTCCGGATGGCCCAAGCCCTCGGACTGGAGACGGTCGTAGAAGAGAAAAAAGCGGTGGATCCTCTATTTGATGCCATCTCGAAATCCTCCTCGGGCCCCACATTGCTCCCGATTACTCCTACCATGTTAGAGACGGTGCAAGGATCTTGGAGCTCCCCGTCCACAGCCCCTCCCGCGGCTAAGCGCCTGGACGCGCTCTACAAGGTTAGACCGGACACGGCCAAGTTTCTCTTCTCCCATCCCACTCCAAATTCAATGATAGTCGAGTCGGCGCAGTCCAAGTCGGGCAAGCAGCACTCCACTCCATCGGACCCTGAGGGAAAAAAGCTAGACAACTTCGGACGAAGAGTCTACACTTCGAGCGCCCTGGGGATCCGGGTCGCCGGGTACCAAGCTACAATGGCGAGGTACCAACTCTTCCTTTGGGAGAAGATGAGTGGATTGATAGACTATCTCCCGGACGAGAAGAGAGACTTGGCTAGGGTGTTCCAGGCCGAAGCGTCGAACACTTCCAGGCAACAAATCCACACGGCCAGACATCAGGGAGACTGCCACGGGAGATCCCTGGTGAGCGCAGTCGCTCTCCGCCGACACGCTTGGCTACGGTCTTCAACCTTAACAACGGAGGCTAAAGCCAAGATCGAGAACCTGCCCTTCGATGGAGTCGGTCTCTTTAATGACA
Source organism: Shinisaurus crocodilurus (assembly GCA_021292165.1). NCBI lineage: Eukaryota > Metazoa > Chordata > Lepidosauria > Squamata > Shinisauridae > Shinisaurus > Shinisaurus crocodilurus. The sequence continues at coordinate 111,490,529 of CM037881.1, forward strand.
AAACAGACGACTCCCTCGATGCGGTCCAGAAAGCCCGGGTGAACGCTAGGAAGATGGGACTCCTTCCGATGCAACCAACTCGAGCATTCAGACGCCGAAGGTGGACCCCATACTTACCACCTATAGCTCCAGCTCAACAAGGACAGCACCAGCAGTGGCAGGATAGCCGCGCTCGTCCACAGCAGCCCCGGGCACCGAGCCGTCATTTCCAGCAGCAACGGTACCGGGGCTCCCGTAAAGGAGGTGACTCCCAAAGGCGACGGGTTTGACGGGACCCAAGGCACGACCGACAGCTCCAATTCGATCCTCTTGACTCCGATTCCGGCTCGACCTCAGTTTGGAACCCGACTATCCCTCTTCCTACCATCATGGAAGAAAATTACCACCGATCGTTGGGTTCTGAACATTGTCCAGCACGGCTACAAGATCGAGTTCGCTTCCCTCCCACCCTTCCTTGGCACCCGCACTACACAACCATCTCGAGCGTTGCAGGAAGAGGTCCACTCCCTATTGCTCAAGGGGGCCATCGAGACAGTCCCTCCACACCTCGTTCAGGACGGCCTCTACTCCAGGTATTTTACGGTGTCAAAGAAAGATGGGGGACTCCGACCGATCCTGGATCTCCGTTCAGTGAACTTCTACATTCTACCCAAGAAGTTCAGGATGGTCACGCTCCAGTCGATCCTGCCTCTCCTTCGCAAGAACGACTGGTTTGCTTCCATCGACCTCCAGGACGCTTACTTCCATATAGCGATCCACCCGGACAGCCAGAAATACCTGAGGTTCATGGTCGGATCCGATACCTTCCAGTTCAAGGTACTCCCATTCGGACTCTCGACGGCACCGAGGGTGTTTACCAAGTGTATGACGGTAGTGTGTGCCTATCTTCGGACTCAAGGGGTGACGCTCTACCCCTATCTGGACGACTGGCTCATCGTAGCACCTTCTGCACAGGAGCTCCAGGATGCCCTACATTTAACTACCAACACTCTGAACACCCTCGGACTCTGTCTCAATGCAAAGAAATCCAAGCTTTTCCCCACTCAAAGGATCCAGTTCATCGGAGCATTACTGGATGCTACTGTCGGTCGCGCCTTTCTACCAGAGGACAGAACTCTAAAGACGCTTGCCCTCGCCCTGAGAATACACAAGGCGACCTCGTGCACAGCCTTCTCGATCCAGCGTCTTCTCGGCCTCATGGCCTCAACCATATCAGTTGTCCCTCTCGCTCGACTCCATATGCGCCAGCTCCAAAACCGGTTCATAAGGTCGTTCGATTCCGAGACGAATGCCCATCGAACTCGTCTGTCGATCCCGTCCACAGTAAGGCAGTCGCTTCTTTGGTGGACAACTCGTCACAACTTAACAAAAGGCATGCCGTTTCAGCCCGTCGTACCCTCAATCACATTGACGACGGATGCTTCCCTCCTGGGCTGGGGAGCGCATTGTGGGGACCACACAGCACAGGGGCAATGGGGCCCTCACGACCGAGGAAAACACATCAACGTCCTCGAACTCCAAGCTGTATGGAACTCCATGAAGTCCCTCGAGCCCATACTCGAGGGCAAACACCTACAGGTGGTCACCGACAACACCACTGTCGTTGCTTATCTGAACAAGGAGGGAGGTACTCGCTCGATACGGCTGACGAACCTCTCCCTTCGTATATTCAAATGGATGATACCCCGCCATATTTCGGTGAGAGCTATCCACATCGCGGGGAAGGACAATTATCTTGCAGATGCCCTCAGCAGGATATCCTTCGATTCCCACGAGTGGCAACTAGACGACCGAATCCGTCAGTCCCTCTTTCGACGGTGGGGGACCCCGACGGTAGACCTTTTCGCGACGGCAGCCAACACGGCGTGTCAGGTCTTCTGCAGCAGAGCGGGCCACGACAGCCGGTCGATTGGGGATGCGTTCCTGCTAACCTGGTCAGGGACTCTATTTTACGTGTTTCCTCCGATTCCACTGTTAACCAAGGTCGTCGCGAAGATCCAGTCCGACCAAACGAACTGTATACTTGTGACCCCGTGGTGGCCGAGACAGGCATGGTTTGCTCCTCTTCTCAGACTGTCCCAAGGGGAGTACTTACGCCTACCGAGCTCGACAACAATCCTCTCTCAAGCTCGAGGCTCAATTATGCACCCGAACCCATCCATCCTCCAACTTACTGCTTGGATGATCTGATCCCAGACTCACTCCCAGCAGAGATCAAACTTGTGTTACGGGAGGCCTGGAAACCATCCACCAGGACATCCTATACAAGGAAATGGAAAGCCTTCGGCGAATACCTCGGGGAGATCGAGGTGCCATATCCGAAGGCTCCTATTCATAGTGTACTGCAGTTTTTACTCCATCTGCAACACAAAGGTCTCAAGACGAGCTCGTTGAAAGTCTACTTAGCGGCATTGTCAGCGTTCCACGAGGGCAGGGATGGGTATACACTGTTCTCCCATCCCCTAGTCAAGCGCTTCATGAGAGGTCTGCACAACATGAACCCATCGTTCAAACCGGTAAACCCGACTTGGGATCTTCAGCTCGTACTTCAGGTACTCATGTCTAAGCCCTTCGAACCTATGGCGACGTCAGACCTCCGTTTGTTAACTCTTAAAACAGTGTTCCTTATCGCCATCACCTCTGCCCGAAGGGCATCGGAGTTGACGGCCCTGAGAGTAGACCCTCCGTACCTTGTTTTCCATAGAGATAAAGCAGTACTGCGCCCAGACTTGGCTTTCCTCCCGAAGGTGGTCTCTTCTTTCCATCTCAACCAAAATATTATATTGCCAGCGTTCTTCCAAGGTCCGTCTACTCCCCTGGAACAACAACTCCACATGCTGGACGTGAGAAGGGCTCTACTTTTCTACAAGTCCCGCACCGAGTCCATCAGGAGGTCTCCACGCCTCTTCGTCTGTTACGGAGGTCACTCCAAAGGCTTGCCTGTATCGAGCCAGCGACTGGCTTCGTGGCTTGTGACCTGTATCAAACTAGCGTACGAGCTCAAGGGACAACCTCTACCGAGCTCGATCCGAGCCCACTCCACTAGGGCCGTTTCAACCTCAACTGCCTTCGAGAGGGGTGTCTCCCTGACAGAGGTCTGCAAGGCGGCAGTGTGGTCGACGCCTTCCACGTTCGTGACACACTACCGTATCGATGTCCGATCCCGAAAGGACAATGTATTCGGCAGAGCTGTCCTTTCATCGATCCTGCAATGACACCGACCCTCCGCCGGTAAGTCAGCTTGCTACTCTGCCCATGTGTGTGATGCACAGAGACCACGAAGAAGAACAGGTTGCTTACCTGTAACTGTAGTTCTTCGAGTGGTCATCTGTGCAGTCACACAACCCACCCAGCCATCCCCGCTACGGTGTCACTGTCGAGTTCGATGGTGTACTGGACCGGGACCTTGGGTGTACCATCGGTACCGTACGACGCCATCGATTTCGGCCCTCGGTATTGATGTTCAATGTAGGGAGTTTTTCCTATGTTCTTCCTTAGCACTGGGATCGCGATGGCGGTCTCAGGGGAACTGAGGGAGAGGGCGGGAACCCGCGCAGTAGAGACGCAGGGGGGAGGGGTTCCCGCCCAAAGTTTGCCTCAGCTATAGAACCTTCCCGAAGCGGCCTCCGCGCAGGCGCAGAGCCCATGTGTGTGACTGCACAGATGACCACTCGAAGAACTACAGTTACAGGTAAGCAACCTGTTCTTTTAACTTAGAGGTCTGTCCAAAACTAGCTTTGTTATCAATAACGGAGAAACTTATTTGCAACCAAAATACAAAGGAATTAATTGTAAACTTGTTAACTGTGGCTAGGCTAATGATAGCGAGAAAATGGAAAGAACAACATGTTTTCCTAATAACTGACTGGTATAAGGAAGTTTGGGATATAGTCCTAAACGATAAACTAACTTGTAGTATCAAATGCAAAAAAGGACAATTAAAGAAGAATAACTTTATGGATATATGGAATCAATTATTAGACTATGTATTAATAAAGGGGAAGGGGAGCATGTCCTTGTCAGGATATGTTATATTTTTGGAATTTGGAATTCATTTGATCAAGGGGATGGAAGTATATAAAGTGGTCCCTTAGAGGGTGGGGGGGTGCACTTTATGATTTATTGTATGTAGTTTATGTTATATTTGTGTGTTATTCTTGTATTTTGTTATATTTTGTTTTGAAAAGTAAATAAAATTTTTAAAAAAGAACTGCTTTGAATGATGTACATCCTTGCAAATAAATAAAGCCAAGACGAAAAGGAAGTGTGTCTAATTTCTTTTATAGCTTCTCTGACTTACTTCTTTTTTCCCCCCTCTCTCCTTCTCAGTCTGTTCACAGTTCTCCAAGGGTGTCTATGCTATCTTTGGCTTTTATGAGAGGAGGACTGTCAACATGCTCACATCCTTCTGTGGGGCACTCCACGTCTGCTTTGTAACACCCAGCTTCCCTGTCGACACATCCAACCAATTTGTTCTTCAGCTGCGCCCAGAACTGCAGGACGCCCTCATCAGTGTTATAGAATATTACAAGTGCCAGAAATTTATGTACATTTATGATGCTGACCGGGGTGAGTCTGCATGAATAATGAGAAAAGGGAGGATTGGGGGTGGAGCAGGGATATTGAGTCCTTATTTGTCATAGGAAATACCGAGGCCACTGGTTCAAATCTCATTTCTTCCATAAATGTACCAGGTTGTATTAGGCAAGACACCATGTCCCAGCCTCAGTATCCCTCCCTGCAAACATGCAATAAGGGAATAATAATCCTGACCTACCTTACATGGTTATTGTAAAGTAGGGGTAGGGAATTTTTCTGGCCCTGGGGGCTGGATTGACTCCTGGGATACCCAGCTGGCAAGGGTACCACTCTCTTCTCTCCAATCAGTGATCAGAGAGAAGAACAGGATTACTCTAGCTGCTGTAAAGAAAATGACGTGCTAGAAACTAAGTCCTGTGAGGAAAGACTGAAAGGACTGGGTATGTTTAGTTTTGAGAAGAAAAGATGGGGTGGGGGATATGATACCACTTTTCAAGTAGCTAAAGGGTTGTTAACCAGAAGAGGGCCACAACCTGTTCTCTATCAACCAAGACTGTAGGACACGAAATAATGGGCTTTAGTTAGAGGAAGGCCGATTTCAGTTGAACATCAAGAAAAACTTCCTAATTGTCAGAGCACTCAGTGGAACCAATTGCCTAGGGAGGTGGTGGGCTCTCCATTGCTGGAGGTATTCAGGCAGAGATTGGATAGCCATCTGTCAGGGATGCTTTAAACTGAATTCCTGCACTGAGCAGGGGGTTGAACTTGATGGCCTAAATGGCCCCTTCCAACTCTAGGATTCTATGAAAACTCTATATAAATTAAAATGCTGTTTCTTGTCCTGCTACTTAGAAATAGAGTGGGGGGGGGATGTGTGCATGCATGTAAATAATATATAATGTCCATGACATTCCTGACTGTTGTCAGAAAAGAAAAGGTACAAGAAAAGCCATACATAAGGATTAATCTGCATAGTTAAACTATGGAATTCACTTCCACAAGATGTAGTGATGGCCACCAATCTGGATGGCTTTAAAAGGGGATTGGACAAATTCATGGAGGAGAAGGCTATCCGTGGCTACTAGTCCTGATTGGCTATATGCTACCTCCAGTATCAGAGGCAGTATGCCTATGTACACCAGTTCCTGGGGAACATGGGTGGGAGGGTGCTGTTGCACTCATGTCCTGCTTGTGGGTTTCCCATGGGCAGCTGGCTGGCCCACTGTGTGGAAAGAATGCTGGACTAGATGGACCCTTGGTCTGGTCCATCAGGCAGGGCTCTTCTTACGTTCTTAAGATTTATGATTCTTTCCTTTTTCTAAACTCATCCCATCTCAGGTTTGTCAGTGCTTCAGAAAGTGTTGGATACGGCTGCAGAGAAAAACTGGCAGGTGACTGCTGTCAATATCATGACAACGACAGAAGAGGACTACAAGTCACTCTTCCAGAATCTGGAAAAGAAGAAGGAACGGGTTGTGGTGGTGGACTGTGAATCTGAGCGGCTAAATGCTATCTTGGGCAAGGTTGGTTCTAGCATCAAGTACTGCTGAGAGGCAGGAAAAAACAACAAAGGGTTAGATCCAGAATCTGTCCTCTGCGAGATGGAGGGACCTTCTGCGAGAGGAAGGGCTCCACTTGCAGAAGGTCATCCCACTTGATTATTGGGGATCCCCCTTCCCCCACACTACAGCTCACCCCATTCAGCAGGGTCTCCTGTGTCTCTGTGTAGCATTTCAGGGGGCTAGAGGGGCTACCATAGGAAAGAGGGGGCGGGGAAGCCCACTTCCATCACCGCAGTTGATCCAGCTTAAATCTGGATCCAACCCAAAGAGTATTGTAGCATCTTAAAGACTTAACAGATTTATTTATGTTGTAATAAATATGCTACTCTTAAAGATACTTTGCATTTGTTGCTGCTACAACCTAACACTCTGCATGTTGAGGTGGGGTGGCGGATGAAGACTGATAAGAAGTAGACATTTGCACTGGATGCCTTTGGCGTTGGTTTGCTGATGTTGGGGTTTCAATTGAGACAGCAACATATGATGTGATACTATGTATTTATTTATACCTGTACGTATCCATCCCATAGCAGAAGTTCTCCAGGTGGCCCACAAACAAATAGAACATTAGAATACAATAGAAACCATAAAAACTAAAAATGCAGTGGAAGCACAGAGCATTTTAAACTGAGAGGCCCAGGCTAAAAAAAGAACATACGTTCTTTATAAGGCCTGGGTCAACAAAAAGGTCCTCACCTGGCACCTAAAAGGCCAGAAAGATGGTGCTAGGCCATCTCCCTAAGCAGTTTTTTTTTTTAAAAAAAAAATAGAGTTTGAATTCATTCCAATAAATATTATAACTCAGTCTTTCAACCTCTTGTCCCCACAAACTTTGCATTTTTGCTTCACAGTTCTAATCTCATGGATTTTCTACCTGAATCTCAGATTTTTCAAGATCTGGAACAGGAATGTTGGATTGCTGCGTCAGTATCTTTATCCTTTTTTAAAAACACCCTGCTCCTTCTTCTCTCCCTTCTTGTTCATCCCGTAGTATCATTCAGGAGATGGCCCTGTGGAGCTCTGAAGCCGTCACCTTTTTTCGTCAAATTTCCTTTCACATGCCCATTGTTAGGAGTACCATGATTTTTCACTCCTGCTATGAAAACCTTGTATTCACCGTCGCAGACAAGTGTGTTGCACACACAACACGTTTGAGAATGTTATCATCAGTTCTTAGAAAGAAAAGGGAAGAGAAGAATGAGATCTACAAATGATGTACAATAAAATCAATGTATACACATTTATTTATTTATTTCCATTTATATTCCTCTGCATCTGCTAAAATGTCATCAAGGTGGTGTACAACAATTTAAAACAACAAAATCTTAGAATGATGAAAACAAGAACATGAAAAACATTTAAAAGCATTAAACTATATAATTTAAAATGCTAAATTAAAAAGATGTGTCTTTGCACCCTCTCTAAAAGCCAAGAGAGTAGGGGCCAATCGTAGTTCTTGAGAGGGCTCATTCAACAGTTTGGGACCAATAGAGGAGAAAACCCTTTTATGTGTGCCTGATAAATGGGCCTCAGCAAGTAATGGTGCCCTCAAAGAGGCCTTTCCTGAAGATACCTGGGCAGGTCCCTAGCGAGACAGATGATCCCTTAGGTAGGCAGGTCCTAAGCCATTTAGGTCTTTGAAGGTTAAAACCAACACCTTGAATTGAGCCCTGAAAGCAATTAGCAACTAGTGCAGGTCTTTCAAGACAGGTGTAAGACGGTCCTGATACTGCGCACCCATAACAGCCTAGCTGCCGCATTTTACACCAATGGAAGCCTCCGGACACTCTTCAGGGGCAGCCCACCGTAGCGCACATTGCAGTGGTCTAAACATGATGTAATCAAGGCATGGATAACTGTTGCCAAGTCAGAACAATTCAGGAGGGGTCGCAGCTGGCTCACCAAGCGTAATTGTGCAAATTACAACACAACAGTGATTATGATATATACATTGCAAAAAGCAAAAACAAAAAACCCCCCCTAAATGACTGCATTTGTAGAAACGTGGCCCTAACAGGCCATGTCTGTATGCGTAAAGACAGGAGCTGTCTGCAGAAGGAAACAGGCACATTTTGCAAATCTCCATACAGAGACTATGCCTGCTCTGATGCATAAAAAATTGCCCATGACAAAAACAGCTGCTGTGCTGTAACTCTGGGATTAGAGTGCTTATCAAATTAATCTCCATGTTCCCCTGGGCTCCTCCCATCTGCTTATTTGGATTCACCTGTTGCCTTATGTCTCAAACCTGAACTGTGATTTATGTGGCTGAGTAGCTGTTCTTCCATTTGAGAGGCATTCAGCACCACTGGCCACAAAGGCTTCCTGGCTCTTCAATGTAGTCTGTACAATTGCAATATAATAATAATAATAAAAGAGAAGGCAGCAGGAATCGACTCTCAACGCTCTCATGAAGGATCTGGGTTTTCTTCTCTGAGGAACAAACTTTTATCTTTGACTACAAAGTGAGAATAAAATGGAGAATTCCCTAATGTGCTCCAGTTCTGTAGGTTCTGACCTTTCTGCACCTTTCAATTTGCAACGCCAAATCTTACATTTTAACACACAGCAGCATATTTAAGTCCATTCAGAGATTCACTTGAGCTACATCTCATTTGATTTTTAAGGAGGATGTATTGTCCAGAGATCACTGGCCTGCATACGTGGCTGAAACTCCTTTGCTATCTTTTTGAATGCTGATTTAACTAAGTTACAAAGAACAGTGTAAAAATATAGATGCATACCCTTCCAGCAGCTAAGCCAAAGGCCAAAACAGACATTACTTTAAATGTGTGTCTACTAGCAGCTATGTCTTCTCTTCATTTTTACTCTAGTCTAGGTGCAGGGGCCATGATCCAGAACTTAAAAGCTCTCCTGCCCAGGGCCAGCCCACCCATGAAGCAGGGTGAGGCACGCGCATCAGGCGTCAGACTGGGAGGGGCAACAAACTGCACTGCCCCACTGTGCTGCACTGCTCATTCCACCCACCCCCCATCACCGCAGCCTTCAGTGAGTGCTCTGGACTGGAGAACCCTGTGAGCTACTCTCCCCTCGTGGCATTTGCCACAGCAAGACAGTGGCCAGTAGGGCTCTCTAGAATAGCCGCCCACCCTGTCCTTCCCTTGTCAGCTGCGGAGAGCTCACCAGGTCTCTCGAGACCCATGCAAATTCCTGCGAGCACCCCATGAGGTCTCGTGAGACCCTCACAAACTCCCACATGGTGGTGGTGGCAAAGGTAAAGGCAAGGGGGACATTGGATGGGGAAAGGGGGGGCTGTAGGGGCACAAGGTGGCCACGGTGCATCTTTCTCTCACCTGAGACCTTGTGGATCAGGGGCCCTGCACCTACTACTTTAGAGTAAAAATGAAAGGGGGGGGGAAGATGCCACTGCTAGACGTTATTGGCCCTTAGAGATCTGATGGGGAGAAGGGAGTTCTTTAGGTGCACATGCTCCAAGCTATTTAGTATTTCACTAAATACTAGACGCCTGGAAGTAGCTAGTGCAGATGCTAGAGCTCAGTACCCACGCTGTGATCCAAACAACTTGTAATCAGGAGGTAGGTCACATTTTGCACCGGCTGCAGCCTCTGAAATTTCAGGGGATCTAAATGATGATGACAGTGATTATGAAGGTGATAATGATAATTTTGTTGGATCCAGATTTAGGGGATAGCAGGTGGGGTGGCGGAAGTGGATTTCCCCCTCCTCCAAGCTGCTAAAAATGTTACACAGAGGTTCAGGGGACCCTGCTGAATGGGGTGACCATTGGTGACGGGTGTGAGGCATTGGGATCCCTGAAAATTGGGGGGGAGGCACCTGCTATGAGTGGAGCTCTTCCATCAACAGAAGACAGATCCTGGATCCAACCCCAGTCACATCACAGATCCTTGATGAAGAGTGCTTTATAAACTTCCTCAAATATCTTAATGGGCTTCAGTTCCCCAGACCCACACTGGCTTGCCAGTAGCCATTGAATTGCATGCTTCTTTGTCCTTGATTGTACAAGGACGGATTGCCCATCACTGATAGCATTGTTTTGGGATTTACAGCTTCTGGGTGTCCACAATCAAATAGAATTTGATAGTAGGGTAATTTGCTTGATTGATTCTTTAAAAAATGGCTTTTAGAGCTATGTAGTTTTGATTTTTGACCAGTAGTAAACCGATAATCCCTGATCTTTATGTGTTTTTATTTTGTTTTCATTCTTGCTAAGATGGCTTTCCTGTGCCCACACTGGGACTGGCCCAGTCGGCATGTAATAACAAACTATGGGTTAAACAACCCATACTTAGGCAGGACCATGCAGCAGCAAGTGAGCACAGCACACTTCCCCCTGCCTGCTCGCCACTTCCGCTTTGAACCCGCTTTCATAAACAACCCAGGAATGCTCTGTTCCGGGGTCGTTTGATGCGATGTCTGAACCTGGAACTCTGGGTTGTTGAGGGACAAACAAGCCAGAGTTTGAACCCATGGTTTGTTGTTGGGCTAAAACTCTGGGTTCTCTGTCCTTCAACAACGCAGATTTCTGGGTTCATTGATGAAAGCAGGTGCAATCAAAGCGGAAGCGGCGAGCGTGTAGGAGGCAGCACACTCACTCGCTCCGGCACAGCCCCGCCAACCCATGCATTGGCTCTATGTGTGATCCAGGTCACTATGCCATCTTACTGGCATAAACAAACATGTGGATGTTTTCAAAAATCAAAATGCTCCATTGTTCCTCCCCTGTATGTCTTCAGCTCCCCGTTTTCTGTCCAATACATGGAACTTTGCCCATTACTGAGTGGGTGATGAAACCTGATAGCCTCGCTATGTTCCTTTTCCCATTAAAAGGCAAAATGAACATTCTCAGCACTCCATATTGAACCAGGAACACTGGAACTGAGAAACCCATTTATTTAATTTCAGTTAGGTATGGGTGGATAAAACACAAGTCACAATATTCATAATTCTTTTATATGGCCTGATAGACTGACACTGAATCTGAGCTGCTCTTTGGATACATTAGCATGTGTGTATTCCCCTCTACAGCTGTACAGCTCCAGGGTTGGTGGGGTGGGGGTGATTTGCATTCAGGAATCAGCACATGGAGGAAGAGTCGTCCCCCCCCCCCATGCTGTGGTCTCGATCTAATGTGTCCTCTTCTCCTCTCTTTAGAAAAAAAGGAAATTACATTGGGAGATCCAGTGATGGATCTCCCACATCATGTTTTGTTTGGCCCCAACTGAATCGATATGGCTTCTGCCCACACATAGAAAACACTAGTGTATGAGCCAGTGCATTTGAAGAGCTGAATGGCAGGGGGAGGTTTTTCAAGCATGGCCTTTTCTGTCATTGGGCTCAAATTATGGAAGGTGTCTCACCAGATGAATTTAGCCCCCAGCATACAGGTATTAACACAGAGAGACACAAAAAGAGCAACATTTAACAATCATTAGCATTCCTAGTCTACATACATTGAAGGAAGTGATCTTGTATATAGGGTCTCAGTTCACAGTATTTCTATGTAAACTAATATATTGATTTCTAGTAACTCATTTTTGCCATCTAGGGCACAATCCTATGCAGGTTTAGACGGAAAAACGTCCTACAACTCTGAGCATTGCCCAGGCAGCCATGCTGGCTGCGGAATGCTGGGAATTCTAGGACTTTTTTCCATCTAAACATGCATAAGATTGCACTCTTTTTTGTTTTTTGTTTTTGTTTTAAAACCATCCCACAATTCATGGAAAACAGATCATTTTTTTTTTTAAATGTCACTTTCCATATTTCTTTTATTCAGTTTTTGTTCCACCTTTCTGATCTTCATTGACAGCTCATAAGGCAGCCAGCGCTGTTTTCTTCTGCCCAATGTTCCTCCTCTAAAATATCATGACGCTTAAGTTGCTTTCCAGTTTTAGGAAAATCCATGGTACAGAAACAAGCCTTTCACGAAAGATCATGCTGATCTGCCGCAGTTCCAGACTCATTTGCTTCAGTCATTATTTAATTATCCCACCCAGGAGATCTGCATAGTGTGAAAGGTGGTGGTGGAGCCTTACTTATTTGTATCCAGAAGTGCTAACAAATGTCTGCTCTGATAACACTAATTGAGGTACTGGGATATTAGCATTGGAGTCAGGCAGCTTTTAATGTATACTCAAGAGCTTTGCAGCTGGAGAAGGCTAAGGCAGGTGAGCCAGTTAACATATGAACAAGTGTCCAATAATTGCCAATCCATTTGGTGATAATTGTAATGCCACGGATCTTTATGACATTGTTTTCGCATTCCTGCAGATTTCACCTGGGTATTGATGTTTAATTGAAAACTCATTCACACGTCTCCATTCTGTGGGCATGTGCACTTTAAAAAAGAAGAATTTAATTTCTGTTGTGTCTATTCCTGTTTATAGCTGGAAACCTAATAAGAAAATGCAGGAGGGGACCGGGGGGGGGGAGAGAGAGAGAGACTGACACGAATAGCTCAGGGCTGCTTTCCTTGGCTAGCAGCCCTTCTTTTCATTCCAAAATAGGTCTTACCACAAATCTTTTGGTTCACGTAATTCTGAGAGGAGCATGGCACAAATGTATCCAGACAAATGGATGGAAGCACAAAGCCAATAAAAATAGATGAGGAACAGTGCAACCAACTTTGCCCTTTAGGAACCGTCTCTTCAACTCCACAATGGCAATGATAGTTATTATTGGCAAAGAAACGTGACAGTATCATGAGCCATACAACATTTATATGGACAAAGGGCAGTAAAACCGTCTGTATTCAGCCCCACAAAGGTCAGGATGGTGGTGAGAAGACAACACTCAATATTCTTTATATAGGAATACCTCGCAGATAAACATACAACTCTATTGAGCCATCTCCCACACAAGCTAGATTGGAGTGCTCTGGGGCAACAACATTCGCTTTCAAGACATTGTGCACCATGGGCACAGCTCAAAGCTGCCCTGTCCATCGCACAAGAATGTACAGCTGATGTTTATTCAATCTGACTCAAGTAGGAAGAATCTGAAAACGTTTCAACTCTGTAACCCTGGTGCATGACTGAGAACTTTCATCACATGTATAGAATGACAGTTTACTTCCTGCAGGCTGCAGATGGCGTAGACCAGCCAGGAAATGCCTTCAGCGTTACATTCCTACGGGTAGACAAATTCAGTCCCTTTTTTGCTGCCTTCTAATGCCTCTGGTTGAAGACCTGTGTCCTGATGCCATTCAGCTTGTCTTTTAGTGCCTTCAGTCAGGGAGAGGCGGGGAGAAGGAACTGCATATTAAGGGCACAATCCAGTTAAAGCTAAGCATTTTCCTGAAACACCAGCCCAGAGATGCATTAGAAGCTCCAGATCTGAAGATTTGGCCTGGGGGCCAAATCCAGCCCTCCAGGGGTTCCAATCCAGGCCTCCCGGGTTTCCCAGAAGGCAACACCCCCTTTCTCAGGCCTCAACCCCTTTCCCCCAGCTGCTGATTGTTTGGTGGTTTGGATTTTGTGCCATTTCCCCCCATTCTAAAAGGTTGAAATGCCTCTCCCAAGGCTTAGTTGCTGGCAGTAAGAGTTTTCAGCTAAAATATGCTGGCATGTTTGGTTTTTGGGCCCACCCCTTTTCCCTTTGGACCAGCCCACCATTGGAATAATGTGGCCCCCAAAAGCTGCTCCGAAATGGAATTCAACCGTGGGGCTGAAAGATCTTTGCACCCCTCATGTAAATAATGGCAAAAAAAAACCCTCCACTATTCAGTTCAAACCTTGGCACAGACAGAGAGCCTACCCACACATGCAACACAAAAAGAAGACGGCAGAGTGAAGCAAACTTTTTTATTTTTAATTTACTAGCTCAAGGCATAGTAATGACCAGTAGCTTAGTAATCCTTTAGAAAAGGATTACTTAAATTCATAATGGACAGGTCTGCTGAGGCCTTTTGGCCATGATAGCAAAATTGAGCTTCCATGGCCAGAGGCAATATACCTCTGAGTAATATCTGGTCAGTAGTATGGCATGTCTGTGAGCTCCCAAAGGCATCTCTGGCTGGCGGCTGCTGAAAGCAGAATGAGGGACAAGTACAGTAATACCTTGGATTGCAAGTAACTTGGTTTGAGAGCGTTTTGCAAGACAAGCAAATTTTTAAATATTTATTTATTTATTTTTACTTGATATACAAGCGACGTCTTGCAATACAAGCACTGTAGTACGGCTTAAATTAAAAATCTCTGTACAAATTTTTTTTGGGGGGATCTCGTTTTGATATAAGAGTGTTTTGGATTACAAGCACGTTTCCGGAACAAATTATGCTCTCAATCCAAGGCATGACTGTAGATGGAATTTGGTCTGACCCAGAAAGGCAATTCTCACATTGTTGTGTTGTGCTTTTCCGTATGCATGACTCTGTGCTTCTGCTTTCACCTGCTTCTGTTGTAATGTGAGAAGGGACTCGCAGCTCTCAGCATCTGTGAGCCCCAGTTCACTCCAGGAGTTCACAGAGGTCACTCTAGGTGAAATGAGCAAGTCCCACTTGGGGCATTACAGCAAAACCTGGGAAAGCAAAAGGACAACTCACACAGCCTTCTTTTTTTCTCTATCTCTGTCTAATGTGCAAAGCAGTTCTGTTCTGGGAGATGCGACAGCAAACTCTTCCTCTCAGTGGTGATCATAACCTCCTTTGCTTGGGAGATAAAGAACAGCAATTTGGTTAACACTGTGCTACACGTCTAAGGTATAATGTATTTGCATCTTCCTTTCGGGATATAGCAGCTGCACTATAGATACAGGAGAAACTATCCTAACTTTAAATGAGGATGTTAAATAAAACGTTTTGTCTTTCACCATTGCAGGTCATCAGGCTTGGGAAAAATGGGATCGGATACCACTATATTCTTGCAACTTTGGTAAGCTGGAACTTGTTTATTCTTCTTGTCTTCAGTGTGTGTTTTCTTATCAATGTCTTTTTTATTGGTTGTAAGTTTACAGTACATTCCTATGTCTGCTTACCTGAAAGTAAACTTCATTGACCACAATGTGACTTACTTCCGAGTAAACATGTAGAGGGATGTTAGCCTTTGTGGAAAGTGCAAGAGTTGCTTGAACATACAACAGTGCGATATAAATTAATGCATAAATCATAGTGGGGTGATATTCTTTAGCCAATTGTACATAACGGCACAGACAGAAGAGCACATCACAGCATGCCATGTTCTACCAGGACTCTTGAAAATAATTGTGCAGCATAAACTTGGCCAGACTTAATACAATTAGGAAGGAAAGGATGGAATGTAAATAGAGGCTCCCACCTTTCCCTGTCTCCTGATTCCCATCAACCAAGTGAACTTCTCAGGGACAATGGCAATGAATCGGCATGGGGACCTCTTTACTCATGCACCAGCTGAGTTTATGGTGAACCATTTACATAAAGTTGTTGTGACCCAGCTCCCAGAATCTTCAGCAAGTGCAGCCTTCCCCATCCTTAAGATGTTTTAGAGTACAATTCCCATAATCTCTGGCCATTGCCATGCTGACTGGGGCTGATGGAAGATGAAGTCCAAAACATCTGACAGACCTCAGGCTGGGGAAAGCTATGTTAGTGACTCATATTCTGTCCCCAAGTCCTAACCATCTGCTTTCCATGGGAGTTGTATTGGAGCCTGTTAAGCAGAAGTTGTACTCTGGACCTGTTACCTGGAACTCATTACCTTTTACTGAGGAACTTTAGTTGAAGGTCAGTATGTGCCAAGTTTGGCTAAGTGCTCCATGAGCTCACAGTCTTGCTAGGACAGGAGGGAAACAGATACCAACCCAGACCAGGCTGAAAATGTTTGCAAATCTACATGTAAATGAATTTGTGGGGATCATCGGTTGGCTCAAATGATGTCATGCTTCCGTCAGCAGAAATGCTCCTCCCACAGCGCCCCAGGTACCCTCAAAATCTGCTCGGGAAACCTTCCAGGAAAACCTGTGGAGTAGATTTCTAGGTGGCACAGAGAGCTGCAGGACTGCAGTGCAGAGAGGGAGAAAGCCCGGTTGCACTAGCTGACTTCCACTAGCCTGATGTTGGATTTAATCCTCCATGTTCAGATCCCCAGAAAAGGAGGTTCTCTGGCTTCTCTCCAAAGGTGCTTTTCACATTCCAGCAGGGCTAATACCCAGACGCAAGATTTCACGTGCAAATTCAAAATGCCAAATGCTTGTTTGTGCGCACCAGGATCAAATGCATTTGACAGGTCCCAGTAAGAAGACTGTTTGTTCTCCAGTACCTTTGAGTTTTCCGGTGAGACTGCCAGTGATTGTTTAAGGGTTTGTTGTTGTGTCTGTATGTCATGGCCACATGGCTTCAATATGTCCCTGCTTTCAAACTCATTTAATCTAGGCCACCACGCAGCTATAAACTGGCAGTAATGACTTTCACTCTCTACTAAAGTGCACTGCATTTCAGTCAGTGCACCAAAAGTGAAGTGTTCCATGTCCCATTAGCATGTCCCAGGGGCCCTCTCAGCGAAAGAACAGATTGGGGCTTCAGCCAACTATAACATTCAAGTTGCCGTCTGACTCAGTGGTAAACATAACCTTATTGAAGAACTAGAACGAGAGGTTGGACTTTGTTTTTTTTTTCCCTCCCTGTACGCCAGGTGAAAACTAGAGCAGCATATAAGCCAGGGGTGTTGAACCTTTTTCATCTGGAGGGCCGAATTCAATTTTGCAGATACTCTTGGGGGCCGCATTCCAGGGGTGGGCAGGCCTGAAGGCAAAAGGGGGCTTGGCCAAAAATACCAGAAACACCAACATATCGTAGCTTAAAGCTCTTACTGTTAGTAACGTAAGCGTTAGGACAGGCATTTCAACCTTTTAGAAGTGGGGGTGAGGGGGGTGGCAGAAAAGCCAGGCCACCAAATGATTGACAGTGGGGATAAAGGGGGGTGTAGCCATCGGGGGAATCCCAGAGGGATAGATTGAGACCCCAGATGGGCAGGATCCCTGATATAAACGATGTGTTAAACACACACGTGAAGCTGCTTTATTAAACGAAACAGGATAAGCAGATGGAAAGGATGAAGGAGCTGATGATACCCCCTTCCTTCTTTCCTCGGTCTCATCCTGGGGGGCCAAATTAAATGTCCTGCTAATAGCACCAGTATGTTCCCCATGCTGGCTGGGGAGTGCTGGGCGCTGTAGGACTTATTTCTGTCTAAACATGTGGAGGATTGCGCCTGAAGTCTTTCTTAGTGCTGAGGGAATGGTCCTGCTTGCCCCTCTCCTCCTCCTCCTCAGCGCAGCCTGCTGGAATGGAATTCTTAGGCCGCCTTGAAGGGAAAAACTCTCACAAGGTGGCATACAAGACAAACATTACAAAAGTATGCAAAGAGGCAATTTAAAAAAAAATTAAAAACTTTTTATTTTTAAAATATAGGATCCTTTTCTAGAAGAAAATGGTGCGTATTCCGAAGTAAATGTGTTCAGCATTAGGGCCGCAGATGCAAACCCCATTTTACCCTCCTCTAGTTTCCTGCATTGAGCAGGGGATTGGACTCGATTGCCTTGTAGGCTCCTTCCAACTCTATGAACTATGAAACTATTCCGGCCGTCATAATAGTGATATGATTTAAAGTGAAAAACTAAACATGGTCAGAGTATTAAAAAAAAAAAAAAAATTAGGGTTTGCAAACAGTTGTACAGCATGGGGGAGTGTTAATTGTGTGCCTCACATCTGAAGTGATACACATGGCTATCTAAAGGCAGCTGCGGGCTGGGATGGAATAAGACTATAACAACATAAGAAGAGCCCTGCTGGATCAGACCAAGGGTCCATCTAGTCCAGCATTCTGTTCACACAGTGGCCAACCAGCTGCCCACGGGAAACCCACAAGCAGGACATGAGTGCAACAGCACCCTCCCACCCATGTTCCCCAGCAACTGGTGTACATAGGTGCACTGCCTCTGATACTGAAGATAGTGTATAGCCAATCAGGACTAGTAGCCATTGATAGCCTTCTCCTCCATGAATTTGCCCAATCCCCTTTTAAAGTCCTCCAAAGTGGTGGCCATCTTGTGGAAATGAATTCCATTGTTTAACTATGTGCTGTGCCTGTGTGAAGAAGTACTTCATTTTATCTGTCCTGAATCTCCCACCAATCAGCTTCATGGGATGATCCCGAGTTCTAGTATTATGAGACAGGGAACCCGGGGTCATCCCATGAAGCTGATTGGTGGGAGATTCAGGATAGATAAAAGGAAGTATTTTTCACACAGCACATAGTTAAACTATGGAATTCACTACCACATGATGTAGTTATGGCTTCCAATTTAGACCATTAAGTCCAGGGCCTAAAATTAACTCGATGCACCACTGGGCGAAGAAATTTATTGTTTATTTGTGAAATTTATATTCCACCTTTCCTACAAGGAGCTCAAGGTGATGTACATGATCCTCCTCCTTGCCATTTTATGCTCACAACAATCCTGTGAGATAGGTTAGGCTTAGCGGTAGTGACTGGCCCAGATCATCCATTGAGAAATGGGAGGCATTTGCTGGTACTCCTCATGCAGCAAAATGTCCTGGGCCAGCACTGGCTGTGTATGTGTGTGTCCTGTTTGGCTGTTGCATCTGAACAAGGCAGTGAGTCAGTCTGTGTCTCTTTTTTGAGTGTGTGGGAGAGAGCACTTTGATGTGTGTTTAAGTTTAATTGTCTGTGTGCTGTATGCTGTAAAATGGGAACGTTGTGTTGAGTTCTCTACCATGGAAGGGATGTTAGTCTTTTGCTTTGAGGAAAACATGATTTCCACTAAAATAGGTAGTGAAAAGTGTTTTTGCATTATTATTGCATATTGCTGACGCTGTGTGTGTGAGTTTAGTATTGGGGACACAGTAGGAGGTCACTACAGACGTCTAGCCCTGGGGCACATCATGGCCTTGATCTGACCCTCCCTGTGTGGCTCTGAGGATATCACCATAGGATATCATCATTAGCAGCCGCAGCATCATGAGTTTGTGTGGTTGTGTGACTTGAAGTCACTTGATTCTCTGTGGAATGGGAGTTGTTGCAGGAGAATATGGGCCCAACGGAGTGCTTTTGTATGGCTGTGTGATTTCCCCACTTCCTCTTTTCCATGTTCATATGCCTCAGCAGTTTTCCCTTTCTGTGGTATAGTTTGCTGGCTGTTGGGGATTCAAAGACTGCTCCGCCTCCTCTGACCCCCTTGGCTCCACCTCCGGTGACCCAACCTCAGCACCACCAGTCAGACTGGCCACCAGCCTCCACTGCTCGTGACCCCTTGGCTCCCCCTCTTGTGACCCATCCTCTGCCTGGGACCTGAGCCATGTATCTTTTAGGTACCTAGCACCGACTCTGCTCCATCTACCCATTTCCCCCCCACCACCACCAAATCCCTCCCTCCCGGTGGGTTTAAAAGTATTTAAAAAGTCTCCACTGGAGTCAGTGGAATTTGGGGGAGGGCATAATGGGTGGGGAGGAGGCTTAACCCCCCCCTTCCCAAGAGCACCACAGTCCCAATCAGAATTTACATGAAGGTAAATAAAACTATTATGCATAGCTTCACTATGCATGATTGGCCAAACATTTAGTTTGGCCCTGAATCACTTGATAAAGGGACCACATTCATAACAGTTGTTTTCAGAATAATGTTGAGATCCATGTTGCACACATCCACTTGATAAAGGAAGGGCGCACTGCTAGCTGCTTTATATTTACTCACGTGGATCCTCAGATCTCATGACGTCAGCAAGAGTCATTCAGGAGAAGAGCACACAATGGGCCGACCGAGACAGCTTTGTGTGCAACCGGAGACGCTCCAAAGGAAGATTTTGACACTAGGCAAGACAAAAGGTGGAGTTGCCACCAAAATGCCATCTAAAGCGACATTTGAAATGAAAATAGGTAGTGAAAAGTGTTTTTGCATTATTATTGCATATTGCTGACGCTGTGTGTGTGAGTTTAGTATTGGGGACACAGTAGGAGGTCACTACAGACGTCTAGCCCTGGGCCACATCATGGCCTTGATCTGACCCTCCCTGTGTGGCTCTGAGGATATCACCATAGGATATCATCATTAGCAGCCGCAGCATCATGAGTTTCTGTGTTGGGCCCACAATGAATTGTGTAGCATCAAGGAATCTTGACAGAAGCCAAAAGAGTTCCAGTACAACTAGCAAAATGACTCAGAGGGAGCCAATTGCCATGCCGGCTGGGGATGATGAAAGTTATCGTGCAGTATATCTGGAGGGTGCCAGGTTGTAGAACGCTTGTTCTACACTGACATTAATACTTCCCTGGGTTGTGGCTGACTTTCTCCTAAATAAGAAATTTGAAACAAAAGTGTGCTTCCTCAGGCAAAAATGTAATGACTTCCAGAAGAAGCCAAGAGTGTTTCGTGCAGTGTAGTGAAATTTCTCACAGGGCCTTTCTTTTTCACATGTAAAGGGCAACCACAATTGAATGGTGGTTTTATTTTTCTCTGGTTTAAGTGATTAACTGGGATCCTGTCCAAATACATTCCCCTATTCCTTATAGCTCCTAGCATGCGCTACTATGGAATATATAACAACCATTCAACTTGCCATGGTTTGCCGTCACTGCAGTTCTTTGCAACACAGCAACTAAAAGAGCAGAATCCGAAAGTTCATCCAGCCTGGTGTCTTCCATGTCTTCCTATAGGCTGCTTGACATACCCCAAATTAACTCCATATTATTTAAGAAGTCTGTGACTACTATATGGCTTTGCAAGGCAATCCTCGCAGAATCATTTGGAATGTTTTCCCCCTCTTTTCCTGTAGCTTTGCACTGAAAATGTAACGCATATGGGCATCACTAATTAAATGTTAAGCTACCAATTAATTGAATCATTATCACCATTTCCCCTCAACCAGTCCTGAGAGTATGCTATAATTTACAAGACAAAAGTGAATACACCATTGCCCTATTACTAAACAGTGTGGGCCGTGTACTAAGGGAGAAGTGCCGTATGCCTTAGAAAACTGTTGCCGTCATTTTAAAATCCGTACTAAATTGCTTTTAGTTAGGAACATGTCTCATGACACGGCTGCCGCTTCCATATGCGGCGAGCCATTTTGAGTATTCGGCTCTCCCGAATAGATTGGCTCACACATACCGCCTGCTTTGTCCCCAGGCCACTGCCGACAGCCAAGCAGCCACCATGTCAAGGCAGTTTCCAGAAGCTTCCATGTGGCGCCCAAATTTATTTATTAATTTGTTTGTTTAAAGCATTTTTACCCCAGTCTTCAGCTGAAGAGCTGAAGAGCTTACAAAGATTTAAAACAAAAAAACAGAAACACAATCCCCTGCCCTCCTGCTTACAACCTAAAAGTCACAACACAAAGGGAAAAGGAATCAGGAGGGGGCGGAGTCAAAGTCTAGCACTAGATCCTTAGTTACAGAGTTCAGCAGATGGTAAGACATGGAGGTGGATCTGAGCACAGTAGAAGGACTGATGCTTCCTTTCCTTCTGGTGGTCTCAGTGAGAGGTAGCTGGAGAGAGGGGAGCTCTCAGCTGGAGCTGCATCCTGACTCCTAGTTGATGATGCTTTCTTCGTCTCCCTCTGATGGTCTCAGCAGTGGTAGCTGGTAGTTGAAGGGAGGTGAACTCTCAGTGGGAGAGGGAAGCGGTCATGATGAGAAATGGTCCTGGTCAAGCCAAAACTACATTTCCAGATTCAGCAGTTAAACACATATATTTAGGGCACAATCTTATGCGTGTTTAGACAGGAAAAAAAGTCCTACAATTCCTGGCATTCGCCAGCCAGAGGAATTTTTGCTTTGATTTTCTGCAGCAAGATTTCATGTAAAGGGAAAAAGAGAGAGAGAGAGAGAGAGAGAGAGAGAGGTGCAGCTCTTCAGCACAAGGAGAATCAAGGGTTGGACTGGTTTGCCAGCCAGATGGGCGATAAATAAATGTAAATAATAAATAAATAATATTGGACCTCTTCCAAGTTGCTGCACCCCTAGAAAGATATCCCTGTATGTATGCATGCATGCAAAGAGTTAGAAAATTCTCCCCTGTGCAACTATTCACCTGCCTGATTCTGTGGATCAAAGGAAATTAAAAAGCATTGATTCTGGTCAAATGATCTTTAGCATGGGCCTTTAAAAGTTTCTGCTAAGCTGACTCAGACTAACTAGAGAAAAGTGGGGTACTGAGTGGGGGTACTTCAAAGAAGAGACATGTGATTTTCCCGCCCTTTCCATCTTTGGGGAAAGAAATTCCGTGTGCACGGTGAAAAAAAGGCAAGGAGGACCATGGGGTGGAAAAGAAACAGACAGAAAGGGGTGGGGGAAGTGCCTGCCCCTCCCAGTGTACTGGTTGCACCTAATTTTTCAGCACCTAAAAAGGCTCATTTTGGCGAGTAAACAGCAATGTTCACAGCTCTACTTGTAAACAAATGTTGTACAAATTGAGTGCTTTATTTTTTGCAGTCAATAGCACACAGAAAAACTGATGTGGTGCTTTTTTTCTGGCGGGAACAGCTTTTCTGACAAAATGTCTGCTTTCAACACGAAAGCGCAAATGACTTTTTCATGTTCACAGACCGGAGGGGTAGGGGGAGTTCTACAGTTCAGAAAGCTGCAAAAAGCCTGATCCTAAGAGCCTTCTTCAGCTGCTCAGTTGAGCAAAGAAAGAGGAAGTACAAGTGTATCACGTTCGCTTTTCTCCTTTTTTTGTTCTTGCTGCGTAACGTGTGATGAAGCAAAAGCTTGTACATCTCCACTGTATAGACTCGCATGAGCTGTGCAGACACCTCTCCCCAGAGGGTACCTAGTATTGTGCATGTTACACAGCAAATGCAAAAACAACAACAACAACAACAATCACTCACACATCCTTGCCATTGCAAAGTGGCTTTCAGCACCACTCACATATTATGAGAGAGAACATGTGCTTTCTAGTTTTCTGAAATGTGAACATGAAAAGAGCCATGGCTTGTCCTGGGTACCTGATTCCTGCACTGTACAATTTGCAACACATTTCTCCTGTGCATAAATTACATTTTTTACATCTTGAACACAAAACAGATATAATGGGTTAGATCCAGATTTTAGCCACGTGCAACTGGGCTGAAGAAAGCAGACTTCCTTGCCCTTTCCTCCCCATGGCAGCCCCTCCAGACCCTTGCAAATGCTACAGAGGGTCAGGGGACCCTGCTCTGTGGAGTGAGCTGTGCGGGGTGGTGGTGGTGGTGTAGGAGGGAATCCCCCAAACCCAGGTGTTTGCACCAGGATGTATGTTATCAGCAACAACTGTTTTGTAATTGTGATTATCAGTAACAATTGTTTTATTAACAGCTGTTACTGATAATCACAATCATACAGTTGTGATTATCATGTGTATGTGAAGTACAGACAATGTACTTCCTGCATTTCATTTCTTTCTGACCTGTTTACAGTCTCCCCCAACTGTGTGTGTTTGAGATATAGATACACACACACACACACACACACCTCCAAGTCAGCATAACACTTCATGTATCTGATGGACTGGACTGTAATTTATGAAAGCTTATACCATAATAAATTTGTTAGTCTTTATGTTGCCACAGGACTCTTTGCTGTTTTTAATATAGAAAATATTTTTTAAAAAAATTTATTGAAGTCCCCTTGGGCTATGGTCCTCTAAAATCATTTTTCCACTGAAAAGCTGGCTCATGAGATAGCAATCATGCCCACCAATCAGCGGATATAGCACAAGGTCCACCTCTAGCATGGCTATATGTCATGACACAGCTATATGTTACCTCCAGCATTGGAGGTAGTATGGCTCTGTATACAAGTTCCTGGAGAAGATGAGCAGGAAGGTGCTGTTGCACTTGTGTCCTACTTGTGGGCTTCCCATAGGCATCTCGTTGGCCACTGTGCAGCAAACAGAATGCTGGACTATATAGGCCTTTGGGCTAATTCTTCTTAGGTTTTACAGGCTCAGTGGTAGAGCCCATGCTTGGCATGCAGACGGTCCTGGATTCAATCCCTGGCATCTCCTGGTAGGGCTAGGAAAGAATCCTGCCTGAAACTGTGGAGAGCCACTGCCAGTCAGTGTCAACAATACTGGGCTAGATGGACCAATGGTCTGACTCAGTATAAGGCAGCTTCCTACATTCTTATGTTTCTTTTCTCTTCTGTTTTGCTCCAAGTCCTACCATTTGTAGGAAGTTACACAATACCTGTATGGATTGCTATACACCATACCTGTATGGTAGGAGGACACTTCATGCATCTGACGAGGTGGACAGCATCTACAAAAACTGGTGCAAGAATAAATGAGTTAGTCTTTAAGGTGCCACAAGACTGATCGTTGCTTTTTTGCTGCAACAGACTTAACATGCCTACTCCTCTGGAAAATGTAATGCACGAAGCAGTTGGTGAACAGATATCACTTTAAGTCTAGGAGCTGTAATTATAAATGCCAGCTTACAAAAGGCTGTCGCTTTTCAGTTGCGATAGCCAAACAATATGATTTAGATTATCCTTTCTTTCAGTTTCTAAAAGCTCATTGATGAAGCCTTCATAAGGAATTAAGAGGTGAACTTTTGTAAATCCTTTAAAATGCTCAGCTTTGTGCCTTTAAAGTCAAGGAACAAACAGAAGACCACAGCTAGCTTTATCAGAACATGAAGCTGAGAAACTTCTGAAATCCATCGCCCCCCATCACCCACATTTCCCATAACCTCAGAGTCCATTCCTTCTGCATCTGCTACCAGTGATTTAGCTGAAGGGGTGAGTGGGGTGGGTGGGTGGGGACAGTATTTTAGGGGAAGAACACCAGTTTTCTGCTAAACAGAAGAAAAATGTGGTTAAAAATATGACCCTTTCACATTACAGTCATGCCTTGGATTGAGAGCATAATTCGTTCCAGAAACGTGCTTGTAATCCAAAACACTCTTATATCAAAACGAAATCCCCCCCAAAAAAAATTTGTACAGAGATTTTTAATCTCTGTAAATACAGTACTTGTATTGCAAGATGTTGCTTGTATATCAAGTCAAAAAAAATTAAATAAATATTTAAAAATTTCCTTGTCTTGCAAAACGCTTTCAAACCAAGTTACTTGCAATCCAAGGTATTACTGTATTTGCAAAGGTAAAGTGTGAGGGATGCCTGCCTCGCCCCTCCAACATTATCTCTTTTCCTGACCTAAACCATTCCCCTAGAAAAGGTCTTCTTTGGAAGATTGAAGACAAGTGTACAGAAGGTATGTCTCTTATATAATCAGGACTGCATAAAGGCAAATATGATGCGTAACTGGGACCTGCCAGGCTGAATATGTTTCACCAGGGCTTAACTTGGTCCCAGTTTGTTTCGAGGCACAATTCAAAATGCTGGTCTTGACTTACAAAGTCCTAAATGGCCTGGGGTCCAGAGTATCTGAAGAATCACCTTCCCATAGGAATCTGTTCATGCACTGATATAATTGTCAATGATATGTCTTGTTCTAGATGCCCTTGCCCCCAAAGGTAAGCTAGGTAGATGCCAGGGACGGGGTCTTTTTGGTGGTGGAACCCTTGTTGTGAAACACTTTCCCCAGAGAGATTGACTTGGCATACACTCTGTTATCTTTTTGGTGCTAGTTCAAATCTGTTTTATTCTCTAGAGCAGTGGTTCCCAACCTTGGTCCCCAGATGTTGCTGGACTACAGCTCCCAGCATCCCTTGTCATTAACCATGCTGGCAGGGTATGCTGGGAGCTGTAGTCCAGCAACATCTGGGGACCCAAGGTTGGGAACCACTGCTCTAGAGTCTTTGAGATGGCTATTAATTTGTTCTCCTAGTCTTTTAGGGAGAAATCCTATGGCCCCCAAACAGCCTCTGAGGGGCCATAGGATAGTTCGGATTCCCAGATCCAGAGTCGGAAACTGTGCTCTGACCTCAGAGTTGGGAATTGGAGCTCCAAACTCACCCACCCAGCCCCGCAGCCAGGATGGACAGAAGCGCACCAGCTGCTGTCTGAGATTGGGAAAGCAATCTCAAAGAGGGGGAGAAGGGGGCGTTTTGGGGAACGGGGAGGGGAGGAGACTGCAGAGGCCAGGATACGAGCTATCCTGAGCCTCTTCCAGCCTCCTTCCCTCCCCCTCCGAGATGCTCCAGCTAGACAGGCAATAAAGCCCATCTAGTAGAAAATGCAGGGCGGGAGGATGGGGAGGCGAAGATCATCTCCGCCACTCCTCCCACTCCGCATTGGATGGCTGTAAAATTCTGAGTTTGGGGGCTTACCATAGGATTGCGCCCTTAGTTGCTGTTTACTCTGCAAGTGCTGGAGCCGTACAAGATTTTTCCCCCCCTCCTGTTTGGTTGTTTTAATATGTTTTGATCGTTTATTCTGAAGTTTTTAGAATTTTTGGCTTGAATCCTAACATCCCTTTCCTGAATGGAAGAGAGTTCACATTCATGGTATAGAGTTTTCACTTCAAAAAATAAAAAAGAAAAAAACCCTGCCCTTTTAGGTTGGGAGATCCTTGGGAATGGTTCCGGGAGGTGCAGATGGAAGGGGAAGGTGATGGAATGCCCTCCACACACCTTGCATGAACAGAAGAGCTAAGGATCCAAGCTGGTTTTTAAGACCATATGGTAAGAAAGTAGGTCATACAGCTGATTTCAGTAAAATAAATTGATAAAATGTCGGTATCCTAGGCAAAATATTAAAGTGTGAGATACCCACATGCCACCATAATTTCCTGGAACTGGCAACTAAATACTAAGCATTTTACAGTAAAGGAGATCCGGAAAGCCTGCCTTGAGTCACAGGCTTATGAGCTCAAGCACTGAACCACCCTTTTAAAGACCTCTAGAGTAAAAGGGTATCATTAATCAAGGGGCATCTAAAGCTCTACACATCAATACCCTTTGTGTCATTACTTGGTGTAGGTTCCATAAACATCAATGAAGTGTAATATAAAGATTTATTGGCACTCGGTTGGAATGTTGTGCTTAAGTGAATCATGGCCCCATCATTTGTAAGGACAGGCGTGCACCAATAAAACCTTTATGGCACAGCTAAACATGATGTACTGTTTGAAAAGACTTTATTAAGCTGGTGCCATATATTATGGCTGCACTACAGTTTGAGAATTATTTTTTTTTCATAATTGGTGTGTAACCAGAGTGGGTTACAGAACGGAACAACAGTCAAGTGTGGCCTTTTAGAAAATCTCTGTTTTCAAAGCTGAGAAGAGTAAAAATGTGCTTGCCTTGGGTCAACTGAGAATAGCGCACAAGTGTTTAAAGTTAAACAGCTGCTTTTCTTAAAGAAACTCACAGACACAGTGACCAGAGAAAAACTGGGGCCCTGTTTCCATCTGTTTTGCTGGGGATTGAAATGGTTTTGTGCCTTTTTCAGTTAATGCAGGCTGCACATGTTTTGTACTCCTATATGGCTTGGGAACAGACTACCTGAAAATCCGCCTTCTCCCATACGACCCTGCCCGGTTCTTAAAATCTTCTGGAGAGGCCTTAGTTTCTTTCAAGACCACAGCATTCAGAGGTGCGTTTGGTGGTGACCCGAGAGAGGGCCTTTTCAGTGCTCACTCCCAGGATGTGAAACTCAGAGGGAGGCTAGGTTCACTCCCTCTCTCTGCTGTCCTGCCGCTGGCAGGGGAAAAAACACTTTATTCAAGAAGGCCTTTGGCTTGTAAGTAGGTCTGTTGGGTTGGGTGCTGTTTTTATTCTGTAATTGTTATGTTTTTATTGTATTGCTTTAACCAGTTTTAATTGTCTCTGTAAGCTGCCTTGAGTGCCATTTTTGGTAGAAAGGCAGGGTCCTAATCATCATCATCATCATCATCATCATCATCATCATCATCATCATCATCATCATCCAGTAAACATAACTGATGGTTACATATATGGCTAGAAGCAGTCCTGAGATTTAAAGAGCTAAATCAAGCACCTTCCCGATTACTTCCCTTGTCACTCATACATAAATAACACAGTGACTGGAAAAACTTTTTTTTAAATGCAAATGCATTTGGGACACTCTCCACTGTCCTTTCTTCTTGATTTTTAGGAGCACGGGGTGGAGGACACGGAGAAGGGGTAAGGGCGGCACTAGCAAGATTGCAAGGAGTGGCAGCAGTTTTCGCTGCTCTTTCTGGGCAGTTCCCTGGACCCTAGCCATTCCTGACAACTCATGATGAAGTTGCCCTGTCAGGTCTGGACATCAAGAAAAGCCACCATGGGCATGAACAACCCAAGAACAAGCCGTGAGTCCTCAGGGTGGCTTGTTCGTGAAAAATAAGCCACCCTGTGGAAACCATGCTAGGTTCACACGACTGAACAACCGACCATGGCTGTTCAGCCATGGCGCGTTGTCATGTCATGCAAACCAGGTCATTGTGGAAAGCTTAGGAATGGACACTGGAGAAAAAAACGGAACAGTCACAAGGAATCTGAATCTGACGTAGCGATGTGACATTGCTACTATTGTGCTCAGGTATTCATAGCCAATTAAACTGGGGATATACTTTTGTTTGTTTACATTGTTCTCAGGGTTGGATTTAGGGTCAGAGGGTTTAGGGACAGGAAACCCTGACAATCACTTGTAATGCTAGGTAGGTTTAGGGGACTTTTATCATAGTTGAGTCCACAGCTGAAACAAATAGTATTATAAACAGTCTGCTTTCACTTGTAAAGCTGGCAAGACTGACCAGCATGGTCACCATTGCATTAACTTTTCTACATATATATATATATATATATATATATATATGGGAAAAGTTACATCAGTGCCCATTCAACCGGAGTGTGAATGGTTGTGAATAACTGTGAAGAGATCCAGGCATGCAAATTTATAATCTTCGATGACAGGGATAAATCATGCATGTAAATCATGTGACAAAATCATGAAATGGGCTACAAATGCAATACAAAATAAGGTATTCAAAAGTTGAACAAATGGAAAGGGGAGCACTGAAGATGCTCCCTGCCATTTGGTCTGGGGCTAGCCTGAAACTTCCCTTACTTTGAAAACATCCTAAAATCCCAATTTCTAATACTTACTGGTCCAACCTATCATCCCCTTGTGACCCATACTAACAATGCATATGAAGAGGGCTTTTCTGCTTATCATAAAAAATGGCATACTCTTGGAGATAAACTATGTATGTGTGTTTAGTAGAGTACCTTAAGTCTCATTTACCTCAAAATATTATCATGAGGAAGACCAAGGACACAGCTTTGTGTCTCTTCAGTTCCTTTCTGTTTCTCCTTCTACCTTTCTCACGTGCCTTTGTGGTACAGAGATGGCAGGAGTGTTTTGCTGGTATAATCAGATCTGACATCACAGATTCTGTGGAAGACAAGGAACATGTGTCTTGTAGGAAGGCATGTTGGAACAAGACTTGGGCAGATGGCCGCCTTTCTTCTAAACAACCTCATCATTAATAGGTTGTGATAGAAATGAAGGAGAGATTTTGTATTCCACTCAGGAAGTCAAATCTAATGAAAGTATTGGATCTCTCTGGCATATTCGCTCAGCATGATATCTTAGAAATGATTGCTTACAAACGGAGTCCAGAATGACCAAGAATTCTTTATATTCAGTCCAACCAAGTCCGGATGGCAATTACTGTGGAAGTGATCCATTTAATTTGTAATAGACTTTTGTTTTATAAAAACATTGTAATGGGAGAGATAACAGGCCTGTGCTTAAGGCAAAGTCTGGATTTCATAAAGCAAAGAGATTCTCTGTGCTGTCACTTAGCCCCCAAAGGCTCCAGCTAACAAACAAGACTCAACTGGGAGTCAGTACCAAGGCATCTTTATTCAAGACATCAGGCCTGTGGCTCATGCTGGCTCAGCTTGTCTGAGGCTGAGGGTGGAAAGCTAAGCAGAGTCAAGCCTGGTTATTACTTGGATGGGAGACCCCTCCTCTAGTTTCCTGCATCGAGCAGGGGGTTGGACTCGATGGCCTTGTAGGCCCCTTCCAACTCTATGATCTATGAAATCTATGCAATCTATGAATAAGCCCAGCTCCAAATCAATTCTCCGACAGTGACAGTGTCAGAGTCTTTAACAGATTCTTTAAAAAAAAATTAGCCCTTACAATTAAAACAAAAACAAAGCAAAACAATACAACACAAATGTGCCATGTAATTAAGTATTGACATTATATCCAAGTCTGCTCTGCCAGGACATAAACCATTTAAGTAAAAATTACTGTTCTTGAAGAAAATAGAAAGTTTGGGGTATATCTTACACTCCCCTGTCCAATAATTTGCATGCCTTGGACAAGACACTTGTGACAGCTTTGAAAGTGAATTTATCTAATCAGAGTCCATTCTTTTTTTTTTCTTTTTCTTTTTTTGGTATGTTTCTCAAATGCTTCTCAGTGGGCTGGTTCGCATGTCATGATAAGCTGAGAATAAGCCACTGTGGGTTGGTTGTTTGCTTGCCAACTTATTACTCCTGACAGACGATTGGGTGCTCTGTGGCTTGCCATGGCTTGTTTCCCCCTTAGTTCTCCTACCCACTCCTGGTAGGTATCCCATGGGCCAATGCGGCACAACCCTTCTTGTATCCTTGTCCCTATGGAGGGAAACTTTTACAGCTTCCTGCCCCACTCTGATCGCTACCCTTTTTCAGCATATTTTTTCTGTTCACAAGCTTCCCCCCGCTTCTTTTTTGCTGCTTTGGAAGTACGCAAATAAATTCATTTTTGTTTTTTCTGTCATTCACAAATGTGCAGTTGCACAAATTCATCTGTCCACCATTTACTTTCTTCTGCAGTGCAGAGATCAATATCCCCTCTGTATGTGCTGAAATCCTACTAGTCAATTTCATCCTCTCAGGTTATTACATTTAAACTGACAAGTTTCCTTCTCAGTTTCCTCCCCCATTTCAATTTATTTATATTTATTTATTTATTATATTTATACCCCGCCTTTTTTCCTGCAAGGAACCCCAAGGCGGCTTACACAATCCTCCTCCTCCTCTCCATTTTATCCTCACAACAACCCTGTGAGGTGGGTTAGGCTGAGAGTCAGTGACTGGCCCAAAGTCACCCAGTGAGTTTCATGGCTGAGCGGGAACTAGAACCCGGATCTCCCGAGTCCCAGTCCAACACTCTCACCACTACGCCACACTGGCTCTCCCTTGACCCCGAACAATGAAAGTGGTGGCTGAACTGGACAGAACTATTGGAGCAGGTGTAATTACTGTGGGAGTGTGTACTTACCATGAAAATTGGTTCCCCCCCTCCCCCCCTTTCCTTTGTGAGTGCACACTTAAGGGGGAAGCTGCACAGCAGGTTGTGGTTGTAATTCATGCATGTAGCTGCTACAGCACACACTGGTGTTTCCTTCTGTGTATGCTTTGTTGCTTAGCATCACATTCCATGAGATTTAGAAGCCTTGCAGAGTAGTAGAAGATCCTGGGAACTGAACAGAAGAGTGTTATATATTCAAGAAACAACATGAACTCCAACAAACCTTTATTTCAAGGAAGGGTTAAAAAAAAAAACCAAACCAAGAACCTAGGAACAAGAAAGAAAGAAAAAAAAACCAAATGCACAAACACCGTACAGCTGTCTTCGGAATATCATATCGGATATTTCATGGCATCACTGCCCTTATCATAACATTGACAACTTCACATGACTTGTCCCGGAACGTCTCCTTCATCTTGGAAACATTGATGAACATCCTCTAGAGCAGTCTTCCCTAACTTGGTGTCCTCCAGATGTCTTAGACTACAATGCCCTGCATTCTTGACCATTGGTCATGCTTGCTGGGGCCGATGGGACTTACCAGCCATAGCAAGACAACTTTTCACATTGTTATCAGCCACATTTTACATCAGCTAACAATACAGCTTTTGCAAGACTTGAATTTTGCACTGCAGCGATATTCTTTTGGAATTGCATATTTTTCCTGGAACTGCACATATTGTATATATATGATTGCACTTCTTTAAAAAAAAAAAAAAAAGCCCTGATAGCATCATAGAAAATGTCCACCATTTCTGGTAGATCTGGTCTAAGCAGTGACAAGGCTTGGGCACCAGACCTACAAAGATAGGCAGACTTGGCCTCTGATAAATGTGTATACCAGGTCTACTGCTCTGTTGTTTCTCAGTGGGTAGACCTGGTGTCTTAACAATGTCTTTCCACCTACAGCTGAAACTCTCAATTCTTTCCCAAATCCCTTCATGTGTGTAATTGCCCTTGGGCCGATGGCCACTACAGGAGTGAAGGGTGTGGTTAATATGGGGGCGGGGGTTGACCTGCTCAGCTTGCAGTCTAGTCCTAGGTTCTGCTATGCAGGCAATGCACAATAGAGTCAGGTACCTTCAGAACAGAGTTATTTATTACTACAGTAGTAATTGTAGTAATTGTGAAGTGAGAAAACACTAAGAAATAAGAATGTAAGAAGAGCCATGCTGGATCAGACCAGGGGTCCATCTAGTCCAGCATTCTGTTTACAAAGTGGCCAACCAGCTGCCCACAGAAAACCCACAAGCAGGACATCAGTGCAACAGCACCCTCCCGCCTATGTTCCCCAGCTACTGGTGTACATAGGCATACTTCTCCTGATACTGGAGGTAGCATATAAGCCATCGGGACTGGTAGCCATTGACAGCCTTATCCTTCATGAATTTGGTCAATCCCCTTTTAAAGCCATCCAAACTGGTGGCCATCACTACATTCTGTGGAAGTGAATTGCATAGCTTAACTATACACTGTGTGAAGAACTACTTCTTTTTATCTGTCCTGACTGAGTCTCCCACCAATCAACTTCATGGGATAACCCTGGATTCCAGGGATGGGGACTCGGACTCGAGGACTCGACTCGTGAGTCGGACTGAGTCCCCCCTCTGACTCGACTCGGACTCGTGTCCCAATATTTTTAATGGGACTCGAGACTCGACTCGGGACTCGAGACCAAGGACTCTTCAACATCCCTGGGCTGTGCCAGAAGGAGTGGAGAGGAGCGTGATTGCTGGCAAAGAGCGCATGGAAGCGAGGTGTGCCGCTGCTCGGCCACTATGGACGGCTACCAGGAGTGCAGCCCCAACAGTGTGTCAAGATTTATTTTGACTGATGTGTTGCGTACTTGGGAGAGGCAGAAGAAGGACCTGAGATTACTCTGTGTGGCTGCTCTGAGTGTGTTTCTGGTTCCAGCAAGTTCATCACCAGTGGAGCGGGTGTTCAGTGAGGGTGGAATTGTGATGAGATCTCACCATTCCAGAATGGGGGCCAAACATTTAGAAAAAATCATGTTCCTCAAATGCAACATGGATAAGTTTTAGGAAGTACAGCAAGTTTATTTTTTAAAATCATTTTTCTAAAATGCAACCTTTCAGACATTTTGGGTTTGGCTGCCTCTGCCTGCCTGTCTGGGGTTCCCAGCCTCCTCTGCCTACCTGGTCTCTTCTTGACCAGTTCAACAGTTGAATTGTCCAAGACAAAGGCCTCTGCCTGCCTGCTTTGGGGTTCCCTGCCTCCTCTGCCTGCCTGGTTATTTTGGTTTTGTCTGCCTGGTCTGTTCTTGCCAAAATCAGTTGCAGAGTTTTGAAATAAAAAGGCACACTTGTGCCTATAATTTATTTAAACCACACATCTGAAGTAGCCTTATTTTGTTGGGGAAAAAACCCCATTGATTTTAATAGGGACTCGTGGAGTCAGCTTTGGGAGTGACTCATGACTCGTGACTCGTGACTCGTGAGTCACCATTTTGGACCAAGGACTCGGACTCGAGACTCGGGTCCAAAGACTCGTGACTCGACTCGTGACTCGAGACCAAGGACTCTTCAACATCCCTGCTGGATTCTAGTATTATAAGAGAGGAAGAAAAATGTCTCCCTATCCACACCATGCATAATTTTGTACATATCTATCATATCTCTCCTCACTCGCCCCTTTTAGGTTTTCTAGCCAGCTTTACACTATGCCCTCTTTGATGTACAATACAACACTTCCTCCAGTATGCCCTTCCCTGTCCTTCTTATAGGGTATACAGAGATGACTGTATCCCACTGGTTCTCTCCATTCCACCAGGTTTCCATAATGCCCACTATATCTAGGTTCTTCTTTAACACCAGGCACTCCAACTCTCCCGTTTTGGCTCAGAGGCTTCTAGCATTAGCATAGAAACACCTATACATGGTGTCCCTCCCCAAATGTCTCTGGCATGTGCATCTTCTGCTATGGCATTTATGGTCTGTGCTACTGCTATGGTGTTTGTCTGGCTATCACGTTTCACCATATGCCCATGAACTATTTCCTCTCCAT
Source organism: Shinisaurus crocodilurus (assembly GCA_021292165.1). Lineage (NCBI taxonomy): Eukaryota > Metazoa > Chordata > Lepidosauria > Squamata > Shinisauridae > Shinisaurus > Shinisaurus crocodilurus. Next base: position 111,524,850 of record CM037881.1, read on the forward strand.
CTCCATTTGGGCAATTGGAAACATTTTCATGTTCATCCCCTAGGGATGATTCAACCTGAACTGGATGCTTCCCAGCTCCTGTCGGCTCTCCCCCAGAATCCAGTTTAAAAGTTACTCTGACACCTTTTTTTTATGTTAAGCACCAGCAGTCTGGTTCCATTCTGGTTCAAGTGGAGCCCTGAGCCCATCCCTCTCCTTCTGAGAAGCTATGTGGCATACTGTGTCAGCTCCAAGGCCTACACTAAGAGAGAGATGGGGAGAGACTCCACTTGGGCCTCCTGCAAGAGCTAAAAATGGCAGGTTCTCTTAAAACTATATAAATCACAAGACCCCCCCACTAGGTTTTAATAAATTACACTGCTACAGTCAAGGACACAATCCCATCTGCATTTCCCTAAAACACCAACACACCAGGAGACTGGATAAGAACACTGGACTGCACTGCAGAGTTCTCATACACACACACACACACACTGAGAATAACGACACTGCACAACTTTGCAGGACTGGTGTAATCCACACTTTCTCAGCCACAGCCCTGCCTCCTGCAATATGGGTATAATAATGATGAACTTTATCTGCATCCATTGTCAGGGTAATTTAAAAAAAAAGTTTATAAACTCAGAAAAAAATATTAACAAGACCTGAGTTAGAAAGACCATGAACTCCTACTACTGCCCAATCTCAGCTACACTGAACTTTGCAGGAGGCAGGGCTGTGTGGGTTATCCTGTTGTCTGAACCTAGTCAGTGAACATATGGAAGAAGGACAACGTGCCTGTTTGCCCTGTTCCCACTGACCCCACCCCTGACTATTTTGGGGTAGTAGGGGGCCAAAGGAAGAGGATAGCAAGCAAGGTCAGCCAGTGGGCACAGAATCCCAGAAGCAATGTGAGCAAGTATCCATGGATCCAGAAGACAGGGAAAGATATAGACTGGTGAGCAGCAGCACTCCAGTAATACTCAATGGCCAGATAAGAGAAACAGAGAGTGGAGGGTGCAATCTCGCTAGATATCTTTGATAGAATGGGGTGGAAGGGGGCATATAAGAACTTGATAAGCCAGAGGGACAGATAGATTAGTTAAAAAAAATAGTTGTGCTCACACGGTGCAGGAAGTCCAGTGTGATGGTGATAGAGGGCCAGATTAATGATAGCCTTGTAGGCTCCTTCCAACTCTATGATCTATGAAATCTATAATAATTTCCTTAGAGCACCCAACTGCCTAAATCTAGCCAGAAAACCTCACATACAAAAGCCTTAAAACAGGGATAGGGGGGAAATCTCTTTCCTCCCCCCCCCCAGATGTTGTTGGATTACAGTTCCCATTCCCTATTGGCCAAGGTGGCTGGGGCTGATGGGAGTTGGAATGCAACAACATCTGGAGGGTCACAGGTGTCTCCCCCCCCCGCCCCCGCTTTAGAACAGTCACAGAAATCATTGGCTGTCGTCGGCAGCTTTTTATTCTCACTCCTTTGGAGATAGGACTGTAGGGTTGCTTGCCCTTTCTTATCGACGGGTCCCTGTTGGTCTGCCTAATCATTCTCCTTCTGTGCTCCCAGGGATAAAGCAGTCTGAATGACGGAGGCAGATGTGCATTCAGTATCATGGGGCGGGGCGGGGAAGTACGACCAGGCATGCAATAAGAACACTGCAGGCAATTAAGGAGAGCCGGACAAAGGCTGTCTCTGAGGAAACTGTCTCTCCCCTTCCTTCAGTAGGATAAGAGCTGTGCATTTTGATGCCAGGCCTTGAGGGCGTAGGAGGTGTGAAATGGAGGGAGAAGAAGCCAGTGATCCTCAGAGTGATGACAGGCGCCTAGGGGACTGTTCCACCCCCCCCAAGAAAAACAATGTAAAGTAAAGACAGCTGGTCTCTCAGGCTGTGCTGAGCAGGAATCGTTAAAGAACTGTCAGAACAATAGTGGGATTCTACTAGGAGTTCATTCGCAGCAAGGGCATGTTTCCGCTCATGGCTGCCAGCACTTTAGAACTGTCATATCCACCGATAGGAGGGCGGGCGGTGGAGGCCCCCTCCCTCATAGATGAATGGAGCAGTGGCTCATCTGGGCTAGTGCCGCTTGTGCCAGACACAGAGAAATGTTTGATACACTTTATCTACCGACATAGCCAAGGGTTCTACTGGTGGGAAGCGGGTTCCTCATTAAGGAAGACACAAAAGTTATGGGAGAATCTTCCTGCATCTCCTTACATGTGGTATGTCTTCGACAGTGTGAGAAGAAGAACAGCTTTTCTGGCTACTGGTCTGTTTCTGGGCAGAATTCAAAGTACCGGTTATGACCTATATCAGTGATGGCGAACCTTTTTGAGCCCGAGTGCCACAAACTGCCACAAACTGCAACACAAAACCAACTTATTTATTTCAAAGTGCCAACACTGCAATTAAACCTGAATACCAAGGTTTTAGTTTTAGAAAAACAACTCATACAGTTGTCCAAACTAATTAACATCTTTTGTCTTTAAAGAAAACACAATAACAGAGCTTTCAATGATACAAACAGTTTTTTGTTGAAAAAAATCAACTCAAAAAATTATTATAGTACTACATTGTACACATAGCCTGAAGGGAATTTATACAAACTTTTAAAATAATTAGGCACATGTATTTTGGATAAGGGATTCTCAACTTGTAATATGATTATATGCCAGACTGAAATTGTATGGGGCAAGCTTTACTCCGGGTCCTTTCCCTGCTTCTACAGGTGTCGGATTAGTAAAAGTAAAAGTCAACCTGTACTAGGATGAGCAAGATAAACAAGAAAACTAAACGTGCTTAACACATTTTAAACACTTTATGTCTTGGACTGCAAACACTGCATTAGGTAAAAGTTTGCATTGGGCATGCTTTTGCACAATTACTGTGATTTTTGCTATTGCATGCATGCTGATAATTTGTCAAACCTTGGCTCATACTCCGTTAGTTTGAGAGCAACACATGCAGCACTCAGGTCAACTGTTAGGGCTTTACATCCAAGTCATGCTCTGTGCATCATTCTTCAAAATCTTTTAAATGTGATAACAATGTAGAAAAGAATTATGTAACAGGAATTCTAGAATAAAATCATTCTGTTCCACACTGTGAGAAAGAACAAAATCATTACTGTTTTTCAGAAGGGGACAGTCTTTTCGCAATCTGGTGACCAATGGCTCGAGTGCCCACAGAGAGGTCCCTGCGTGCCAGCTGTGGCACCCGTGCCATAGGTTCGCCATCACTGACCTATATAAAGCCTATACGGCTTGAGACCAGGCTACCTGAAAGGCCGCCTTCTCCCATACAAGCCTGCCCAGGTTTTAAGATCTTCGGGAGAGGCCCTTCTTTCGGGACCAGCACCTTCAGAGGTGCATTTGGTGGCAACACAACAGAGGGCCTTCTCGGTGGCCACTCCCAGGCTGTGGAACTCTCTGCCGAGGGAGGCTAGGTTCGCTCCCTATCTGTTGTCCTTCCACCAGCAGGCAAAGACCTTTTTATTCAAGCAGGCCTTTGGCATGTGAGCAGGTCTGTTGGGTTGGATGCTGTTTCTGTTCTGCCATTCTTGTGTTTTTAATTGTGTTTTAATGCATTTGTTTTATTATTGTTTTAATCAAGTTTTATTTATGATTGTAAGCCTCCTTGAGTGCCATTTTTCTTGCTAGAAAGGCGGGGTGCAAATCAAATAAATAAAACATGTTTGAATGAAGTTGGTGAATGACTGCAGGGGGTGGAGTGTTAATTAGCTGGGCTGGATTAACCATTATACTAAATATGCCTCAGAGCAAGGCCCCAGATAACCTGAATAATCTGTGTATGTCTGGGTGAGAGTGCTTCTGCATGGAACGTAACAACATTGTGCTCTCTGCTCTAGACACCAGTACAAATTCCCTGCAAATAAATACTGGGGTGGCTGTTACTGTGTAACATGGAAGCAGAGGAATGGCCTATGTTCTCATTGGGAATATTTTAAAATACTAATAGTAGATCAGAATAAATATGAGCTCTGTAGTCTGTATATTGTGAATTGTGTGGATTTTCAGGAGAGCAATAGGATATGATGGCCTCTAAGTGCCACCATGAATGAAAACAGAATTGTTCCTGTTCCTCAAATATGGGAGCCCCAGACAGTGGTTTCTGTAGGTGCCCCATATCTATTAATTCAAGTTTATCGGAAGAAATCCAGCCAGTCTCGCAGTGTTTTTCTCGGAGAAAAATGGTTCCCTCCTCGTTCTGCCTGATCAACTACAACTCATTACCTCTGACCCTATTTCTTAACAGTAAAGTTGTGGAAATGCTTTGCTTACCCACCTCCCCAGATTTTGAATGATTCTTTATTTTTATTTTTTTGGGAAAATCAGTATAGCCCTGTTCCAGCATTTATTTATTTATTACATTTATATCCCACCTTTTTTTTTCCTTCTGCAAGGAACCCAAGGCGGCCTACATGATCCACCTCCTCTCCCTTTTATCATCACAACAGCCCTGTGAATTAGGTTAGGACTGAGAGTCAGTGATTCATCCAAAGTCACCTAGTGAGCTTCATGGCCGAGTGGGGACTAGAACCCAGATCTCCTGGGTCCCAGTCCAACACTCTAACAACAATGCCACACTGGCTCTCACATGTGTTTGTAGAATGATGGGGCCATACACCCTGGCCCAGAACCCTATGTCTCCCAGTCCGTAGGCCCCGCCCTCCTCATTTCATTCCTTGCCATGTTGAATCAGCAAGGTCTGAAAGGTAGTAGAAGTCTCCATGCAGTCAGAAACCCTGCTAAGGCAGGGTCCGCGATCGTGTGGAGAATTCTATTTGCATTCAAGCAAATGTGAGAATTCCCTTTCAGACCTTGCCAATTTAATATGGCAAGGTCACTCTACCTACTTTAAGCCCTCACTCATTCAGGCAAATGCAAGAACAGGGCTTATGTGTCAACTCAAAAGGTCAAAACCTGTTTACCTTGAGATGGGGCGGCAAAGCAGAAATAGATAATGCCTAGAATCAGAGTCTAAATAGTGCAGTGAGACTTTTAAAGACTGTTGGCCCGTAGTGGAGTGGGGGCACCATTGGGGTTCTGGTTTAGGAAGCAAAATGCACAAGCTTGCACAAGCAAAAAAAACCCGATGTGAGTAGTTGCTGGCAAACCTGCCTTAGTCACCCCTCATTATCATTCCTCAGGCCTTCTGCCTTTTATTCCAGAAGATTAGATTTGGAGACTATAGCAACAGTGTTAAGGTCCGGAAGTAATGTTAACCATTTCCCAAATGTCAGAGCTGACCATTTAAAATGCTGATGAAGGTGTGTGAGTGGCAGGCATCAATTAATTTTGAAGGGTGGCAGATAGCAGGGTAAAATCTTCCTGAAAAGCCCTTAACAAGTACACATTTCAGTGTGGTGAATAACTGGCCAATTGGAGGCCAGCCGCCACAAATTTCCAGTGCTGTAGTTCTGCTGCTCTATTTACATTTGATGAGAAAAACAACACAGTGCTTGATTTGTGCATTTCCAAATCGATTGACACTGAAGATGCTGTGGGAAGCCTGGCTGGATAGCTTGCAGTAATGGAATGTAATTTTTTCTCTCTCCATGATTTACTGAGCTTTGAAAGCTTTCTAAACTAAAAGAAGCATGAAAATGCATCAGTGTTAACATTTCCACTCCCTTAGTGCTCCCTGGCAATTTGTAGCTCTGATTGCCATTAATATTTCCTTTGCTGGATCCACATACGCATTGTGATGTTGTGTAAGCCTGTGATGTTGTGATCTACAGCTGGCACATGTCTAGTTTTAAACCAGTCTGGCCTTTTTTCATCCAGTATTTGTGTGTGCGTGCATACGTGCGCACATGCGCACATGTGTGTGTGTATCTGTCTTTCTTTCTGTCTGACTGACTGTGTTTAAGACTCAACTCCAATGCTAAACAGTCGGTTAGTGTACAGGTTTAAAATGTGCAGATGCATCTTAGCTAGAATTTTACTCTGGGAGAAACACAGCATCTATAGCAGCCTTCCCCAACATGGTGCCCTCCATATGTTTTGGTCTATAACCCACAAGCCCCAGCCAGCATGGCCAATGGGGAAGGGTTAATGTAAAAGGTACATATGCCCACATGTGGTGGAGCTCTAAAAATGTTCTGGAATTTTGGCAGAAAGTATTTGCAGAAATATCAGAAATAATTGGAATGGAATTAGAAGTCTGCCCAAAATTAGCATTGTTAACAATTACAGAAAAGTTAGTTTGTTTAAAAAATACAAAAGAATGGATTGTAAATTTGTTAACAGCAGCTAAATTAATGATAGCTAGGAATTGGAAGGTTCAACATGTCTTTTCAATTACTGAATGGCAGTGCTTTTTTTCTGGAGAAAAGGGTACCGGAACTCTTGGATTACATTTCCTTGGGAGTAGATGGCAATTAAATTGTAATTATGCAATTAATAGAAGAAAAGGTGCTGGAACTCAGTTCCGGTGAGTTCCACCAGAAAAAAAGCCCTGCTGAATGGTATAAAGAGGTATGGGATGCCGCGCTAAATGATAAATTAACTTGTAATATCAAGTGTCAAAAAGGACAATTGGAGAAAGACACTTTTGTGAACATTTGGGGTAAATTTTTGGATTATGTGTTGGTGAAGGGGAAGGGGAACAAACCTTGTCAAGATTTGTTATATTTTTGGAATATAGAATAATATCATATATATATATATATATATATATAGGGGGAGAAATATAAATTGGTCCCAAGAGGTGGGGGTGTGTGCACAATGTTTATGTTGTATTTTTTGTTGTATTCATTAGTAGCTGTAAGATTTGAAAAAATTTAATAAAACATTTTTTATTTTTTTTAAAGGGTGTTATGGGAGCTGTACTCCAAAACATTTAGAAGGCACTGGATTGGGGAAGGTGGATCTAGGGTTATAACTAATGGTACAAACAAGTCACCTATGCAGAGCCGTTCATGATATTTTGACTGTGTTACAATGAGGCAAACCCTCCACCGTCACCATTCATAATCTCTCTGCCTCCTTCCCAAATAGCTTGTGCTTTTCCAATACTTGTCTTCTTGAATGGTAATGTGACCATTTTTAGGTTGCACCTCTTGAATTCCTGCCTGGACATTTAGGTGGAGTTTGTGGGAGCTTCCTTCTACAGAGCAGCATGCTTTATACATTATACTTTTTAATTTCACAAAACCATGCAAGTAAACATTCCATGTGATCAAGGACAGGAGTGGGAAGAAGGCAGATCTTCAGATTTTGGACTTCAACTCCCAGAAGCCCCTGCCACCATGGCCAATGGTGAGGAATGCTTGAGGTCCCAAACATCTGGAGATTTACTTTCTGCCCACCCCAATCTAGGAGACCATTATTATTGGATGCAGCAACTTCCATGATTTTGGAAGCTAGGAAGTGTTCTTCTGTGCTCATGGAAATTTCTGCCAGCAGGTAACGGTGATACCCTGATTCATACTTGCGTTTTCCTATGGGTGGGAGCATTAGTAAAAGTGTGTGTTTGTGTGCGGGGTGGGGGGGGAGATTCTAAACTAAAGTTATGTCAACATTTTTTAAAAATGGAGAACGAATGCTACTGCAAGTGATCTGCATGAGATCAACAGAACAGAAACATTTTATCAACTCTACTATAGAAGTAGCTTGTATAGTGTGGTAGGCTATAACAGGGAAGAAGCAAAGGAGAGAAAAGAAAAAAGAAGACAGAGTTGCTTTTGCCACATGATAGCTTCTTTGTCCATTTGAGCTGCTGTAGGGAAGTGCTCTACGGTGTCAGAATTCTAATTCTGGGCTGCTCTGCTCTAGATCAGCCATTGGCATCTGCTGTACATCCCCCAGCAACAATAAATGCAAGAATTCCAACTGAGGAACAAATAGAAAAGAATCGATTGCAGCTATTATTTTGGATTTATCTTTCCTAATTTGAATGCTGAGTACAGCATGATCCCAGAGAAGCATCTACAATGTTCCATAATTGATCCAAAAGGCTTAGTAAACACAGTGGTAGACTGAACATTTGCCTTATGAGTTTTTACCAAAACAGATCTTTTCCAACCACAGCATAAATATTAATTCTTGCTTCTTTCTCGCCCTGCAGTTACGATTTACATTGTTGTAGCAGGGAGGAAACCATTTCCCCATCTGCCAACGTTTATTCTGCTATTTAATTCTTCCCTCTTGGATATGCCAGTATATTGCAGATTGATTCAGTAGGACTCTGCTAGGCCTATGCAGTTCCTCTATACTTACAAACAGAATTTGAACTATTTTGCAAGAAAATTATTTTGATGGGCTGCCCTGGCGACTGGAGGGATTTGGCATGGCATCTTCTTTCCTCCCCAGTGGTGCTAGATCCAACTTGGGCTGGCCACAAGCATCATTAACAGTGACCACCAGGGGCTCACAAGCCATCCCGGCTGTCAGCTCGCTTTGCTCATGGGAACGCAGGGAAGTGTGGCCCACTGTCAACCATGAGTTATTTCAGTGTTGCTCACTGCAAGGGCTCCCAATCACCTCAAGTGTGGATCTCCTCTGTCTGTCTTTCATTCACACACTCTCTCACACCCTCTCTTTCCAGTAGCTGCTCACCCTCAGCAAGGGATCTCCAGCTTTGCTTTGTTGTTTGCTTTTGCGGTGGGTCAGCTGCTGTGATCTGGGCTATTGGAGGAGGCCTCAGGGGTGGGGAGTCAGGAGTTGCATCCAGTTGTGTCCGTCCACCAGCAGAATAGACACTGCTGGTGGAACGGATCCCCTCTTCAGCCCCCACACAAATCTGCTCTGGAGGGTTGGAGGACACCAACCCTCCAGAGCAGATTTCGGGGTATGCAGGGAGTGGAGGTGGAAGACAGGAAGGGGAAGTCCTGTGGTGCAACCGGTCGTCCGTATGTGTGATGTTAGATGGAGCCCAATCTAATTAATGGAGACAAACATGAAAAGGAGAAAGTAAGTGGTATCACTTTAGCTACAGCTCTGGCTTCTGTGTATTCTGAAGAAGAGAGTCAAGGGTTGGTGTTGGGGGAATAGAAATGTCCTTGGCACTTGCTTCTTAGGTAGGTACTGTCCAGTGGTAATATTGCCTGCAGCATTTTGGAAAAAAGTATGTTAAAGCTAATCTGAATTGGCTTTAACAATTGGCTTGAGCTTTCCTCCACTGATCTTATTATACATTCATCTTTAATTTGCAGCATGACCCATACAGTAAATTGTTAGGAAGAGCAGAAAAAGATGATGGCAATTTAAATTATATATTTTTTTATTGCACATATTTTAAATGTATCTTTCAAATCTCACCTCTTCAGCATTGCCCAGGGACTCTGGCTCTGCTATGCTGGCTGATTGCCACCAGAGTGTGCATTAACTGCTTGGTTTTTGTTTCTAAATTTAATGGGCCACTTCTGAAGATCTAGAGCTGTTTTAATGGAAATGGGTATATATTTGCAATTGCTGCTGCCCAGATTTGCCACCTAGCTGGTTTTATGAACAGTTTATTTTTTTAAAGCTAGCTTGCGTGTCACACAGTGGGCAGTTTTACATTTCTTTATTTAGATTTATAGCCCATTCTATCCCACGGGCTCTAGCTGGATAGCAATATTATTCGCAAAAAAATAAAATCCCTGCCTCAAAGGCACAATAATCTAAACAATTAACAGAAAGAGGTAACAAAGAGAAAGGAGGTCAAACCAAAAGGAAAGAAAAGCATTTAATCATGCTTTTTATAAATAGACAATGATAGAATTTGAGAAGCTCTCCCTTTACACTCACTTTTCCTTGTTCCTGTTATCTGGCTATTGCCCTGTACTCCTAACATTGGACTCTCACTTACATCTCCCCCATGTACTGAGAAACAGAGAGGGAGCAGGTTGTCAAGGTTCCACTTGTACCAGGACACCTTGATCAGCTCCTTAAAGATATTTTGCCTCTTTAAGAGCCCCTCCTGTATCAGGATGCCAATTCTCTGTCTTTTACCTTCTCTTCCCAGTAACGTGGGGTTAGGCTTTAGGCGTGGTGTGAAAGCTACTCTTCCACCTGTATGCCTGTTAAGAGATTCCTTTCCCAGCCTAGCCCTGGCTGTTCTGCATTCTTCAGTGATATTCAGACATCAGACTCTGCTTCTCTGTCTGCTTCTTGGTGCCTGCAGAACCTCTCCTCCACAGCTTCTCTCTCTCTCATTTCAGCTCTCTCCCTCTCCTGCTTCTGCCTCCCCTTTATATACACTCTCACCAGGACTAGAAGGCTACAGTCAGGTGACCTCAAACTGGGGAAACAAAACTTAACTCTATTAGGGGGAAAAAGAGACTTCTCTCAATGAAAAGGAAACTTTAACTCCATGAGGGGAAAAATGAAACTTACGAATGCCCCCCCTCCCATCAGGAGATGTTTGGGCCTACAGGATTCAACCTAACTCAAGCCTGCGTAGGCCTCAATCCTTCACACAGGCAAACCTCTAGTCCAGGAGAATGGCCAGTTTTGGACAATCAAATCTGCACAAACTGCAGACACCTACACACAATTGCTTTGCTCCTCCCTTCATGTAACCCAGTGAAAATACTAAGAAGTTGCAGTTAACCATAGTTTGCTGTCACATCTTAAAAGAGAACTATGGTTAATGACTTCCAAATAAGCCAGGATATGGAAACTAACTTTAAACCAGGGATGCAGGACTTCTGGCTTCTGGGCCTAATTCATCCCGCAGAGGTTCTGCATCCATCACCAAGCCCCACCCCTTGAGGAATTACCTCTTGAGGAATCCAAACTGTTATCTCCAATCTCAGATTAGAGATAACAGAGGGGATGTGGGTAGTGGAGGACTCAGCTGGCACTGGGAAGAGCTCTTTCCAGAGCTGTCTGGGTCTTCCTTCCCATGCTTCTTACTGCCACTGGGAAGGTGAGAGGCACTGTGATAGTGTTGCTATTTCCTTCTTCCCCATGGCTGTACTAAGGACTCAAGCACCTTTACTTCACCTTAGCTACACAGGTGTGGTGATATTACCTGAGGATAGGAGCTACTAACAAGTGTATGGTGAGAACATCTTACTATGTAATGACTAGGAGAGTCAAATATTAGGATGCAATGCCTGGGAATCGCTTCTTCTAGTGTATAGTGCTTTTCATTCACAAACTCATAGGTTTTAAGGACGTGGATTTTTACTGCACTCCAGGACCAGGGCAGTTGGCCCTATTTACCCCCCCTCGTGCCGTGGGGGGGGGCTCCGGAAAGCAGCCCTGCTCTGCAACCTCCCGCCCCCCCGCCGCCACCGGACCCCCCCCCGCACGCTGCCGCTGCCGCTGCCGCCCCCCCACCTACCTTCCCAGTCCGACGCCTCCTCCGAAAAGGGACCCCCGCGCTCTGTTTTTGGCCGGGGGAAACCAGAGCAACAGGGCTATTTAAGCCCTGGTACTTCCCGCCAAAACAGAGCGCGGGCGGGGCTCCGGAAACAGCACGGAGAAGGTAGGTGTCGGGGGGGGAGGCGGCGCGGAGGAGAGTTGAAGCGAAGCGAAGCGAGGTGGGGGGGAGGCGGCGCGGGGGGGGAGGCGGCGCAGAGGCGAAGCGAGGTGAGGCGAGGTGGGGGGAGGCGGCGCAGAGGCAAAGCGAGGCGAGGTGGGAGGCGGCGCGGAGGCGAGGCAAAGTAGGGGGGAGGCGCCCAGGCTCGGCCCCACCACTACTCCGGGCGCACTTACCTGGCTTTATCGGAGAGGCGGGCGGGCGGGCAGGGCAGGAATGCGCCGGCAGCAAAGAGGAGCGCAGCGTTCTGCGCCTTCTTCCGCTACGCGCCCTAGGCAACCGCCTAGTTGGCCTAGCGGTAGCGCCGGCCCTGCGTCAGGTCCAAGAAAAATGCCGGGAGCAAAATCAACCCCTTTATATGGCATTTATCGATTTGGCTAAGGCCTTTGATACTGTAGACCGTACAGCTCTCTGGACTATCCTTATGAAAATTGGATGCCCCAATAAATTTGTGAATATCTTGCGACTTCTCCATGACAACATGATGGCAACGGTTTTGGACAACAACGGCTCTCATGGTGCTCCATTTAAAGTGGGATCAGGTGTTAAACAGGGATGTGTTATCACCCCAACATTATTTGCCATTTTCATCGCCATGGTTTTACATCTTGTCAAGGGGAAACTTCCCACCGGTGTGGGAATTATATATCGAACAGATGGAAAGCTTTTTAATCTCAGCAGGCTGAAAGCAAAAAGTAAGGTAATTACAACCTCCGTTGTGGAACTTCAGTATGCTGATGATAATGTGGTCTCCGCACATTCAGAGGATGATCTCCAAACTATCCTAAATGCTTTTGCAGAAGCATACGAAAAACTTGGTCTCTCACTTAACATCAAAAAAACCAAAGTGCTTCATCAGCAAGTGCAAGCCAATCCTTTGGTGATGCCATCTATCCAGCTTGGCGGGACAATACTGGAAAATGTCGATCATTGTCTCTATCTTGGCAGCTATCTTTCTGTTACAGCTAACATCGACAGTGAAATCCAGCATCGTCTGAGCTCCGCAAGTGCCGCATTTTCTCGAATGAAACATAGAGTGTTCGAGGATCGGGATATTTGTAAGAAGACCAAAACACTGGTTTATTAAGCCATTGTATTACCAACTTTATTGTATGCCTGCGAAACATGGACTATCTATAAACGTCACTTCCACCTCCTTGAAAGGTTCCATCAACGTTGCCTCCGGAAAATCCTGCAAATTACTTGGGAAGTTAGGCGAACAAATGTCAGTGTACTGGAAGAAGCAAAGACTACTAGCATTGAAAAAATGATCCTTCAACGCCAACTTCAGTGGACCGGTCATGTTGTTCGAATGCCTGACTGCCGTCTCCCAAAGCAGTTACTTTACTCCCAACTCAAGGATGGAAAGCGGAATATCGGTGGTCAATATAAGAGGTTTAAAGATGTTCATAAGGCTAATCTAAAAAAATGCAATATAAACATCGAAAACTGGGAAGCTCTGGCCCATGAACGATCTAAATGGAGGTTGGCCTTTCACAAAGGTTCCATGGACTTTGAAGAAGCCCGAGTGCAAGGTGAAAGGGAGAGACGTGCTAAGCGAAAAGCACGTCAAATGAATCCTTTACAGGACCATCTTCTATCTGGTAACCTGTGTCCTCACTGTGGGAAGCTGTGTGAATCTAGAATTGGCCTCCACAGTCACTTACGGACCCATCGCTAGAGTCTACACAATCTTCTTTAGAATTTCCTCCTTTTATCCCGGAAGACAATCTTACTCGGTCACGAGTGATCGCCTGATGATGATGCATACACAATAAACAGACGCAGGCTCAACATGTCTAGTTTGGTGATAATTGACTATTCTTTATTTAGAAAAATATAGGAGATGCAAAATATACATAATATATAATATTTTAAAACTTACAAGAAACTGTCATGGAAAATCCATTAGTTGGAGCTTCATTACATAGCCTAGTGCTGTACAATAAGGTGGTGGAAAGTATTTAAGAAAATCACTTATTATTTACTTCTATCAAACAACATTTTATTTTTAATTTGTTTTAATTATTTATTTGTAAAGCACCTCTTTTTTTTCAAAGCTCATTTTAAAATGACAGCTGTTTTCCCTCTTTTCTTTTCTTTTCTTTTCTTTTCTTTTCTTTTCTTCAAGATGGTATTCTGGCTGAATGCCTAGACTTGTTAAGATAAAAAGTAGCATGTAACTGTCCTTGAAATTATGTTCTGCTATGTTCTTGTTAGGTTGTTGTAGAATCATTTATTTATTTATTATTCATTTTCAACCTGAGGCTCCATCTCTGTCTTGCACTTCTCTTTCAAGTTTGCTTCTGGGTCATCTGAATACCAGGTGTTTTTTTTACACCAGCACACATGTGTATTGATCTTTTTAGTCCCCTGGGAGAGAGCACACAGGGCAGGCACCTGCCTTGGCAGCACTAGAAGGACAAACTCCTCCCAGCACCGGTGGAGTCCCTTTCCATTTGCTGAGAGAGACATGGAACTCCGTGCCTCTCTCAGCATGGAGAAAGGCAAAATCAGTGGGGGGGGGGAGTACTGACATCATCCAGCGCATGGTGGGGGGCAATTCAGTCCATACCCTATTTTCATCCTGCACCCCGGCTTTAAACCATGGCATTATGTACTGGTTGGTCTGGAAGCCCAGATTTTCCCAGTGCGAATATAACAGGAAGCGATGGTTAATTGTGGCTTCTGGGCTTCTTTTGCTGCTCACACAAAGGGAGGCACGTGAAGTGGCATCCGCACATGCAGGAGGCTTGCGCATATCTTGGCTTATCAAGCCAAGATTTTGCTCAGACAGACTGGGATAGTTTAGGGCTGAACTAGACCTGATGTTAAATGCACTTTAATGTTTTTGCATTTAAAATGCAGATTTCACAGCAGCCACCGGAGGGAAGGGGGTGGTAATTATCAGGATTACAGCAGGCGGGGAGGCACTGCTGTGATCCTGTTGAAAATCGCCCTTTTGAAGCTACTATTTGCATTGGGAGGAAATCCGCCATTGGTATCTATGGCGGGTTTCCTCCAAAGCAAACAGCAGCTTCAGCCTAAGGAGTTATTGCAGGTGGTTTAGCCTCCTTGCTTCCCCCCCCCCAGCAGCAGAAACCATTATTAAGTGATTATTTCAATTAATCAAATAATTAATCAAATATTACTATTTGTATATTTATTGTATGTTGTTAGTAAACTATCTTGAAATAATTAAAAAAAATTTTAAATGTTTCTCACTATTTATTTGATTGTTTTGTTTTATTTGTAAGCCATCCTGAGAGTGGCAACACTGAAGGGCATGGTATAAATCCCTAAATAAACCAATACTCCTATGTGATGGAGTTGTGGGAAGCATAGGTAACGTTCATATTCTAGAACCATAGTACTCGTTTTAACACATCTGTCTCTGTTCGTCGACAGCTAAGTATGAATATTAATCTCTTGATCAACTGAAAGGTCAGTTGTTCCATAACTTTTATTTCTTTTATGGACCTTAATCTAAGAGTGTATTATCCCTTTATTGACACTTGATTGAGTGCACGAGACCTAGGGTTGGATGAGTATCTCTATGTGACTAATACTCCTTGCAAATTTTGACACTTTCCCTACTGAATCATTCTCTAGGAATACATTTTTCCCCCATTATCCAAACAGCCCTCATGAAGATGTACTCTGGCTAATGGACCTATTTTCCATTTCGCATTGAAACCATGCCACTTTGCCCTCTTCTTTTGGCTGTGTGGGATTGAAAGATAGCAGATACAGCCTTGCTAAAAGACAAAGCTAGGAGGGGGGTTGGGTTGTACAGAAACAAAATGTAGAAAATTCAGGACACCCAGAGACTGTTTGCTCCATTATTTAAGGCAGCCTTCCCCATCCTGGTGCCCTCCAGATGTTTTGGACTTCAGCTCCCATCAGCCCCAGCCAGCATGGTCAATGATCAGGAATGCTGAGATTTGTAATTGAAAACATCTGGAGGGCACCAGGTTTGGGAGGATTAACTTAGGATACAATCCTATTGTTTAGAGAGAAAAAAAGTCCTGACTCTCCCAAAAACATTTGAACAGCCTGATCTCATCTGATCTCGGAAGCTAAGCAGGGTCAGGCCTGGTTAGTACTTGGATGGGTGACCACCTTGGAATACCAGGTGCTGTAGGGAGGGACCATAGCTCAGTGTGACAGAGCACATACTTTGCATGCAGAAGGTCCAAGGTTTGATCCCCGGCCTCCAGGTAGGGCTTGGAGAGAATCCTGCCTGAGACCCTGAAGAGCTGCTGCCAGTCAGTGTCAACAATACAATGGTCTGACTCAGTATAAGGCAGTTGTAGGACTTTTTTCTGTCTAAAGATGAATAGGATTGCACCCTAAGGGATCAAAGGGACTGTGTCTCAGTTCCACTGGCTATACTCAGCTCAGAGCAGAGCTCAAGGCTAAACATATGGGGACAGGTAACTTGACAGAGTGAGCCACATCAGACATTTGTTCCCTGGCTTACATTATTTTCATCACACTGCAACCAGTTTTTTTTACACTGCAAGGATAGAGAAACCAAGGAACTGGCTTTTAGAGTTATGACTCGGAATCAGTGGACAGATTAGTCCATTTCCAGTCTATGTCACTTTCATATGTGTTCATTCATAAGTCTGTCTCATTCCGTTTCGCATTAATCTGCAGGGTTTTGGCAGCAGTGGGTCATGGAGAATCCTCACCAATAAAATCATATTTAAATATGTGCTTTTGAATGTATTTTCTCACAAAGTACCCATTTCTGAAGTCATTTCTTCTTAAAGCACACATTTTATAATGCAGTGTGGTACATATTGGGGGCTGAGAATTACATCACAAAATTCAGAAGTGTGAAATCCGAGGGCTAGCTATGTTCCGGTCTGCACATTAGTCTAGGACATGTGGATCAGGTCAGTTTGCATCAGAATTCACAAAGATCGAATCATCAAGCATCCCTGGTTATAATAATATACCTGTCTAGTACTCTTATTTTTACCTGTGGACTTCCATTCATCACCTTATTTTGCATCTTTTCCTCTTTAGGGTTTCATGGATATTGATCTGGGGAAATTCAAGGAAAGTGGAGCAAACGTGACTGGATTCCAGTTGGTGAATTATACAGACACCATCCCAGCCAGGATCATGCAACAGTGGAAGAACAATGATGCCAGGGAACAACCTCGTGTTGACTGGAAGAGGCCAAAGGCAAGTGGTACTGAAAACCATTTGTTAGAGGCGGCATGAATGCCCCTCTCTTGTTACACGTTCTCAGTTTTGAATCAGAAGCCCAAGCTTGTAATTTTCATACCAAATAGAAACATAAGAAGAGCCCTGCTGGATCAGACTGGGGGTCCATCTAGTTCAGCATTCGGTTCACACAGTGTCCAACCAGCTGCCCACAGGAAACCCACAAGCAGGACATGAGTGCAACAGCACCCTCCTTTCCATGTTCTCCAGCAACTGGAGTACTTAGGACATACTGCCTCTGATACTGAAGGCAGCATATGGCCATCAGGACTAGTATCCATTGATAGCCGTATCCTCCAGGAATTTGTCCAATCCCCTTTTAAAGCCATCCAGATTGGTGGCCATCACTATATCTTGTGGAAGTGAATTCCTTAAGTTTAACTAGCACTGTGTGAAGAAGTACTTCCTTTTATCTGTCCTGACCCTCCCACCAATCAACTTCATGGGATGACCCCAGGTTCTAGTATTATGAGAGAGGGAGAAAAATGTTTTTCCCTATCTACTTTTTCCACACCATGCATCATTTTGTACACCTCTGTCATGTCTCCCCTTACTCACCATTTTTCTAAGCTAAACAATCCGAGCTCATAGGGGAGTTGCTCCCTTGATCATTTTAGTTGCCCTTTTCTGCCCTTTTTCCAACTCTACAGTGAACTTGTTCAGGCAAGGTTATCTTGCAGAACAACAACATTTTGCTTTGTTAGTTTAGGGAAGAAGGACCTCATGCGTTGTAAAAAAATAAATAAATTGTGAACAGCTCTTGGAAAAGTCGCTTTAGGGCGCAATCCAATCTGGATGCCCATAGCCCTCTAAACTCAGAGGATCATCATGGGCATCCTATGCAGGGCGAAAGGAGCACAGAACCAAAGCAGACGGCTGATTTCGGCCGTCTTAAGTGTGGCGCTTCGGAGAGAGAGGGAGGGAAGGAGGCCGAGGTGCCGCCAGGAGCCTCGGCCTCCTTTGTATTGTGGCGGCACCTGTCTCCTCCCCTCCGCACTCCCCAGAACGCCCACAAACCCCCTTGCCTGGGATCGCATTTGAGACCTTGGAGAAGCAGCCGGCTCAGTTCTTTCTGCAGTGGCTGCGGGGGGGGGGGGGCAGGAGGCACTCCGGGCTCAGAGTCACAACTCCAGTCTTATAGCGAGTTTCCAAAGTCGGAGCTGGGACTCGGAAAAATCCTATGGCTGTCTAGACGCTGTCTAGCGGCCATAGGATTGTGCTGTTAGGTTTAAAAAGGAAAAGGGGGGAAAGCTTCAACTTGAGGCCTCTTTTGCTTTGGTCTCTTTAAAGACAAAGTACTATATGGATCTTTTTTTAAAAAAGGAAAGAAAATAGTCCTATTACTGTAATAAATTCCGGTTTTTGTATACACCAGTTTTCTGCCAACAGGCCCTCAAAGTGGTGTGCATGCAATGCAACATTTAAAAGCAATTTAACTATACATTTAAAAGCAGAGCAACAAAATACATAAGAGTGAAACCAACAATTGGTCCTTCATAAACGATCATTAAATGTTGAGCAAAACAAAGAAGGGTTTACTGCCTGCTGAAAGGCATGTTTCCAGGATCAAGCCTCATGGCCAATACATGTCTCATATCTATTTTTCTAGTACACATCTGCTCTTACGTACGATGGGGTTCGGGTAATGGCAGAAGCTTTTCAGAGTCTCAGGAAACAGCGAATTGACATCTCACGTCGTGGGAATGCTGGAGATTGCCTAGCAAATCCAGCTGTTCCATGGGGACAAGGGATTGACATCCAGAGAGCTCTACAACAGGTCAGAAACCAAACCATGATGTAGAATCAAAACTCTTTTCTAATGAGCAGCCATTACATATTTGTCTTTTGCAACATTGGATGGATGCAACAAGCCTTTCCCAGCCTGGTACCCTCCAGAAGTTATGGACTTCAACTCCCATCAGCTCCAGCCAGCATGGCCAATGGCCTGGAATCCTGAGAGCTGAAGTCCAAAACATCTGGAGGCCGCCAGATTGGGGAAGGCTGGATACTTCCATTATTTTACTGTGGAAACATCATGTTGAATCATTAAAAAGAATGAACCCTGAATGTTTTACACTGAAATTGAATATCCAAAGTTGACTCAAAAAGTAGACTTAATCAGGAAAACAAAACTGGAAAACAAAATGGTACAAAATCCCATGACATTTGGGGAGAAATGTATTTTATCTGAACGCCTTAGTCATAAGTTCAACAAACTTTACTTCCAAGACTTCAAAAAATATTTAATGGAGACAATGGAATATGCTCTCTATTTTTATACATAAGTGGGCACTGGCTATGTCAAATGTGCAGAAAAGCATGTGATGCAATCCTTCTGGGACTATACCACTTCAGATGGCTGGTGGCGGGATGCATGTTTGAATATTTCCTGCTGATGAAAGCTAGCATCATAGCATGTCAAACATAGGGCAAGGTAAACCTGTTCTTCCTTAGTTTTCCATGCGGTTGCACGAGAACTGAAAAATCAAGTTGAGATTTTGTACTGGAGTAGAGCAATTTTCCCATTACTTCCAGTAAGCTTTTGTTTGTAACCATTATTATTTGTCACTATGTAATTCTTATTGTATTTTTTTTTACTAATAGAAGTTTCAACCAATTGTACATAGCTATTTTTTGAGCAGAGAGATGAACAAATTATGGTAGCTTGGTTACTTCGCATCCTACCAAGTAGTAGAGAGAATGGTGCTACTACACATCAGGTGCAAATGTGTGGGAAAGCTTCTCTAACAGCTTTCCTCAACCTGGTGCCCTCCCAATGTGTTGTACCACAACTCCCACCACCCCCAGCATTGACTCTGCCAGTTGGGGGTGATGGGCATTGTAGCCCCAACACATCTGGTGGGTGCTAGGTTGGGGAAGGCTGCTCTTTCTGATGGAATTAGGAGTGAGGAGCAACCTTGTCAGCTTCGATATTATGTTCTTTTCGAGATGACTTCCATATGTGGCATAGGAAGATGCCAATATACACATATGTGGATTTGATCTGATTTAAAAATGTGGATAGAGGCAAAATATCAAGAGTCATTATCTTTTAACTGATATTTTTTTTTAATTCTTATTAAAGGTACGCTTTGAAGGACTGACTGGTAATGTCCAGTTTAATGAGAAAGGACATCGGACTAATTACACCCTTCATGTGATTGAAATGAAACACGATGGGATCAGAAAGGTAAAGGTTTTGTTTGTTTTCAAAAGCAGAAGGGAGTAAACTAAAGTTTCTTTAATCATCTCAAAATGCATAATGAAATATTATTTCATATATATTTAAATGTATACTTTCTCCCAAAATATATATTTAAATGCATATTTTGCTGTGTGTAAAACTGCCAAGAACCATGCTGTGACATCCAGAGAAGTGTGAAATCTGGTAGATCACTGAATTCCGATACATTATTCTGAGAGGTGCAGACCAGGGCATTTTATATAATTCACAAATTCCTCACGCATCCCCAGTGTAAATTCTGTATAGTTGTTAAAAATGCGAATCAATTAAAGTTTTAAGTACAATTGCTAATAGAGGAGTGGATTACAAAGGGGATCTATTCATATCTTACTCTATGACCACAAATTAATCCTATAACCACTTACCTGGACATAAACCTCTTTCAACTCAGTGGAACTTACTTCTGAGTAGACACATATAAGATTGTGATGTAAGTATTTCAATTCTACAGGACTAGGCAAATTTTTTGGGCCCATGGGCCCATTTGGCAATTTTAGAAACTGTCCTGGGCATCACAACAAAATGGCTGCCATGAGAAGTGTGGCTGGTTACAAAGGACAAGTAACCTGCCCCAAAGGCAGAGTTCAAGGCAGAGGTTGGGGAGGGGTAGGGCAACTCAATGGGTGCCAAGAAAGGTGTCCAGTGGTGTACTGATGCCCATGGGCACCACACTGCCTGCTCTCACAAATATGTATGTCCATATATATATATATATATATATATATATACACACACACACACATATACACACACACGTGCGCACGCACACACACACCCCATATACCATACACACACGCACGCACACACACACGTATGCTGATAGAAGTGTGATGCCAGGGCCTCCTCAGAAAATACAAATGAACTCAAAGATTCACATATGTTTTCATGAATGTAATGACTCCAGTATATATGCTATTTGTAAAATATGTCATGATTTTGCTGTTATGCCATTAAGGTGTCACTGGCAAAAGCCATAATAACAAGGAGCATTTTAAAATGTGAATATGTTCAGAAATCACAAGGGATGGTTTATTTCTCACATTGCTTGACAATGAGGTTTTCTCAATAGTATTAAATCTCAGATTCTGAAACCTGTTTCATATCAAAGGCATAACATTGATGTCTTCATCATTACTAGATCGGTTATTGGAATGAAGACGAAAGACTCGTCCCAACAGTCACAGATCAACAAGGTGCAAATGAAACCACAACTCTCCAGAATAGGACCTACATTGTTACAACTATTCTAGTAAGTGTTACATCAAATACTTTATCTGTCTGAAACAGTCCCCTCCTAGGTGCACACCATCCTTCATTTAGGATCTCCTACTACTTCTTCTACTCTAAGTAAGTTAAGAGCAGAAAAAATTAGTATTTGGGGATGCCTTAAGACTCACCCCTTAATAGTCGGATCCTTCATATGATTGCAATGAAAATGCTGTACAACAAGTGATCAGAAATCAATATTAAGCTATTGAAAGACTATTCCTGATAAGAAAACACACTTTAGACCTTGGTTTCTTTTCTTTCTTTTTTTATCACTGGAGTTTTATCAATGGAGTTGTCACCTTTTTTCTGGGTTTGTTCCTATGACTCTAATTCAAGGGTGAGCAACTTGTGGCCCTCCAGATATTTTGACCTAAAACTCTGCTTTAATGGAATAATCACACAGTGAACTTTAGCAAGGTGAAAATTTGCTAGCAAGTGATGGGAACATTTCTTAATATTTATGTATGTATGTATGTATTACATTTCTATACTGCCGAATAGCCGAAGGTCTCTGGGTGGTTCACAACAACTAAAACCATAAAATACAACATAAGATACACTATAAAAGTTTAAAACTACAGTATAAAATAGAAGTAAAAACCAAAGTAAAACCTAGCAGCAATGCAAAAATTTATTATACAGTAACAATATGCAGCATTTCTGTGTCACTCTTATCATTCTTCTTGACATAGGTCAATCCTGATTCTGGAATAACCTGCCTCAGTTGGGCCACAGATTTTTTTAAAAAGGAATAAATTGGAGGTAGTCAAAAAATACATTGTCCATCAGTAGATGGTCAGAAACATACTACAGACTTTATGGAGCACGCAGTAATAATCTTCAGATATTTAACAGCTTGATAAAGCTTGATCCTGAGGTGATACCATAGCTTTACATTGCAAGAATAAAAATGTAGTTTTTATATTAGGAAAAGCTTCCAAATTTAGTAGCATAATTCATAAAATCTTCAAGAAGCTGTGCAAAGATCTGGCAGGGATAGCATGTGTAGCGGACGGGACCCCTTACTCCAAAGCCCACACCCTCAATGTGTACTTCGCAGGCCCGGTGCAAGGCAATTTGGTGCCCTAGGCAAGATCAGATATTTAGCGCCCCCCCTTCCCACTTGAGCACTCCCTCCCTCCAGCCCTATGCCCATTATGAAATAAATTTCCCTCCCTGGGAACTGCCGAGCCCCATAGAAAAACTTTGTGGACTTTGAGACTTTTCCTTTGTGTTCACGAGGAAAGCAAAGAGGCAACATCAGCCCAGCTATGCCAGGAACTCCCAAGGGCCTTCTCCTACTCCATATATATGTAAAAGCCTGTCTCCTCCTGCAGGCAGCACAAGGGATATGAAAAAAGGATGTGAGAGAGGTGTGGTGGCGCTACCTGTGAGGAATAGAGACAAAAGGGCGTCTTGCAGCCTGTCCTACCTTGCAGGGTGGAGGTGCAGAGACACCGGTTTGACTCGTACACCTTCTGGGTTGCAGGGGGGGGATGCATGTAGTAGAAACATAGCAAAGAGAGAGCCCATGGATCATCTGGTTCAAATTTAGGAGGGGATTTACGAAACTTGCTACTTCCCCTCCTCTATCACTTTGTTGCAATATTTCTTTATCAGAATAATGTATATTATCCTGTCTTTCCCTTTACCAGCCTAGTGCTCAAGGCAGACAACAATATTCAAAGTACAGTAAAGAAAACATCAACAGCTCAGGGCACAATCCTAAACACGTTGAGGCAGAAAAAAGCCCTGCAACTCCCAGCATTCACCAGCCAGCATGGCTGGCTGTTGGAACGCTGGGAGTTGTGGGGCTTTTTTCTACCTCAACGTGCATAGGATTGTGCATGGCTGGCTGGGGAATGCTGGGAGTTGTAGGATTCCCCCCCCTCCAAACACGCATAGGATTGCATCCTAAAACCATTTAAAACCAAAACACAGAAAAGCATGGTAAATAATTAAAACATTGGAGCCCCAGCTAGCTTAAAATACCTTTCCCTCCCTCCCTGGTTGCTGGAAATAACTGCTTTCAGGGGACCTTGAGCTGAGGAACCTGAGGCTCACGCGAGGGAGGGAAGGCGAAGGAGGTGTTTGCAGGTGCATCCTTGAGAGGGAAGGCGAAGGAGGTGCATCCTTCCAGCCTCCCACCAGCCTCCCATCATTGGCCCCTGCCCGCCTCCCCTCCTCCAGTCTGTAGCCTTCTCTGCCTCTTTTGATGCTGGTTGTGAGGAGGAGCCTGTCTGCTGCTGTTCCTTGTAAGGAGCTGGAGGAGAGAGAGGGAGGAGTGCGCTTCTTTCGCCTTCCCTTCCCCGCCACAGGAGATGATTGGTAAAACAAACTTGGTAAAATACGTGATGTATTTTTTTCCCCCAAGGCATTTCTGGCGCCTCCTTTAGCCCAGCGCCCTAGGCAGCCGCCTAGTTGGCCTAATGGTAGCACCGGCCCTGGTACTTCGCTCTCACCAACTGCCCCCTTGTATGGGTCCCTTCAGACTTGAAGCTGTCTTCTTAAACTGTGTTAGCCGATTTTGTGTCTTAGGTCTTATATGTAGCTCTTCACCCACGTTTGTTTGTCTTTATTAAGAGCAGTTTGTTTTATTTGATTACTTGAAGCAGGGTGCCCCTCCGTTAATTCACTTCTTACTTTCCTGTCACCAGTCAGACTCTGGAGAATTAGAACTTTGAATAAAAAGATTGATTTATTGTTCTAACAAAGTCTCTAAACTGATATTCAACTCAGGCACAGATAACTTGGATTTTCAACAGTTAATTCAAACTTGTTCTTTGCTTAGATTCAGGTTAAAGGCAGGCAGATGTTATACAGTGCTCTTTGTATCAATTTGGCTTGGTTACTTGAAAGTTACAGTATCAGACCAGGGAACTTAACTGTCCCTCACACTAGTCCAGAGTTTCACCTTCTTCCTCAGACAGAAGGTCCTTCACTCCCTAAGTGGAGACTCCTGTGAATTGTTCTACACTAACACCTTCATGTTTGCTTTCTCACAACTTAGTACTAGATTTCCTGTCTGAACTCTTCTCTTCAGTACCACCTTTCCCTACCTACTCTATTAACCTCCCACTCCCTCTCTCACTTCAACCCACTCTCTTCCCCAACTGACAACCAACTCCCCTTAACTGTCAACTCCCTGGGGTTCTATGCTCTCCTTCAACCAATCAGAGCCTCTGGAATGTTTAGGTTGGCCCCTCCCTGGGCTTCTGCCTGTCACTCCGCCACAGCATGAAACTTGTTAGGGCTCGAGAGGGCTTGTAAGAGAAGCTTGATAATCCACTATCATGTAATTATTCTGTGATTCTTTGATATTCGTAGTGAGCATTGCATGCACTGTACATACAAAGGACCAGTTCACATAAGGCATCTTGCTCTATGTTAAGCAGTTTCAACTGTCTCCTGGTATGTATGCACGTGGACAATCTGACATGAGAACAAGGTGATCATGGACATATCTGGCAGCAGCTCTCATGACTGCAGTGCCTTAAGATCACACTTCCAGAAGGCTGAAACGTAGATTTGTAACTTTTCTATTTCTCCCAGGAATCCCCATATGTGATGCAGAAGAAGACCAATGAACCATTGGAAGGAAATCTCAGGTACGAAGGATATTGTGTCGAGTTGGCTGCTGAGATTGCGAAACACGTTGGCTACAACTACAGCTTGCAGATTGTTGCAGATGGGAAGTATGGCGCCCGGGATCCTGAGAGTAAATTATGGAATGGCATGGTCGGGGAGCTAGTCTATGGAGTAAGTTTCTAGCTCTGATCTGGTGGTTTAAAATTTGTAACAGCTAATGATGCAAAAAAAATCCCCAAATGTATTGTTCAGTTCAGAGGAGCACCATTTTGCATCAAGTCACTTGCCATTTGTGTCCAGTTGCTGCATGGCTGATCATTATTTTCCCATAACAGCCAGATAAATATTAAAATCTGTGCTAGTCAATGTGTTGTACCATTAATGATACTGTACAGTTAGCAAATAGCCACTTGAGTTGAACCATTCTCAGTCAACTGAAATTATCTCTGTCAGTCATTTGTTAGTAGCAAAGCATCTCCATCTGGAAATAAGCAGCTAGGCATCTTGCCAGCAGGAGATTCGCCTCTCCCGCTTTTGTAATTACGAAACTGAGATGCCACAGGTCCTAGATTGTGGCTTTAATCGAAGGATTATACCAATAGATTTGGGTTGAGTAGACCCATTGAAATGAATGGGACTTACGTTAGTCATGAGTGAGTAATCTAGTCTAAGTAGGACTAACATTACATTAAACCCTTTGTTTGGAAAAGAGAAGTATTACTAATAATTATTAACAGGGAAAGGAACTAGTACAGAACCACACTAGGATTATTTTTATTTTTTAAAATTATAATAAGATAAACCTGCCTAGGGTTATCAGATGTGGCAGTGGATGGAAAAAAATAAGAAACAGGGTTATATAAACAAAATATAACTTGTACTTTTCAAGCTTTTCAAACTTGTCATTATTTTCTCAGCTTCTAAAAAAAGCCCCTGGTGTCTGAAAACCAAACTTCACAGCAGAAAACCAATAACACTATGATATATAAAAATTGAGACTGAAAATATTATTTAATGCAGAAAATATCCCCACCCCTTAATACATTCTTGGGCGGATGCATTGCAGATCTTCAAAACATCTAAAATTGATTTCCTTTTCTTTTCAGAGAGCTGATGTGGCTGTTGCGCCATTAACCATCACTCTAGTGCGAGAGGAAGTGATAGACTTTTCCAAACCATTTATGAGCCTGGGCATATCTATCATGATTAAAAAACCACAAAAGTCCAAGCCTGGGGTCTTTTCCTTCCTGGATCCCTTAGCTTATGAGATTTGGATGTGTATTGTCTTTGCCTACATTGGAGTAAGTGTTGTCCTCTTTCTGGTCAGTCGCTTCAGCCCTTATGAGTGGCATAATGAGGAGCTTGAGGAAGGGCGTGACCAGCCAGCCAATGACCAAACAAATGAATTTGGGATATTTAACAGTCTCTGGTTCTCCTTGGGAGCTTTTATGCAACAAGGATGTGATATATCTCCAAGGTTAGTGATTTTCTTTAAATATGCAGTGTGAGTGTCTATCTGACCATGTGTTATGGGACATTTCTTCTCCTTCGTATTTTTCACCTCCAATATAACATCTGAAGCCAACATTTATTGTGAATAGGTTGAAGCAGCATACATTACTCTGATACAGCCTGAGGGTAGGCTGTATCGGGATGTATGAGAAATTTTCCTTTCTATCCACAAATCACATGAACATGGCCCATTTACAATCTTGAAAGTGAATGTGAGCAGTAGTGCTTTTTTCCAAGAAACGTTTGCAAATCTGCAATCATGTTTGAAAAATGTGTGTGTGTGTGTGTGTGTGTTTAAATGCACACTCGAAATGCACATTTTCCAAAAAAATATGAATGTTTATGCTTTAGTCAATGGAAAAAAAGTGTTCACTTTTTAAAAATACATACAGAAATGTGCACTTTTTTTCCATTTGGATGAGCTGAAAAACAGGTGGAAAACAGGAGCGAGCCGAAACAAGCTTCGAGGTGATTTTCGGAGAATTTAGGCAAGTTCAAAAATCGCTGGTTCTCCAATCCAAAACTGATGCCCCTAATCAAAACCAGATGCCCTCTGGCTGAGTCGGACAGACTATACCTCCCAACATCCACAGCCAATGGCCATGCTGGCTGGGGATTATGGGAGTTGTAGTCCAATACATCTGGAAGGTGCCAGGTTTGGGAAGGTTGGTCCGATGCCTCAATAACTTTAAAAGCCTGCTGTAATGGCAATTTTAAAAAAGGTTTTATTTTTGTTCAAGGCAGACCTCCCAACCACTGCAGACTTTCCTCATTTTTCCCTTTGTTTTTTTCCCCCTACTCTAAACAAATCAGTAACAACCAGCTTGTATGTCCTGGTTTCTAAGTAAACTTTGAAATACTCAAGTCAAGACATGACAGAGAAGAGTATGATATTATTTATGTGGAATACAAACATGTGTACTCCATCCTTTATTCATAAAGCTGCCTGAGATGGAATTTGGAGTGGCACTTAAAAGTATTTTCTCATGTGTTCCTCCTTCAGGCGCTAGATTGAATGTCTGAAAAGAATTAAGTATTGTAAAAAATTAAGCAGAAGAACTGTTTAAAGAAGTGTCTCTGAAAAAAGTACACCCTGCATTAATGAAACACTCCTATAATTTATCTATGATAATGATTCCATATATGGTTTACAAGGGAAACAGTAGAAGAAGGCAAGGGAAATGGAGGCAGGGCTAAACAGGGAAAGAATATGTAATTATTTCAGTTTCCCAAAGTTTGGTTTAGTTACAGTAGCGTGCTGGGGGCTAGAGGGTTGTTCCAAGGCCCTGAGTACCATTTTTGGTAGAAATGCGGGCGGGGTATGAATCAAATCAATCAATCAATCAATCAATCTATCAGGCCTTTACAGAAAAGGTGAGTCTGAGGCAGGACCGGTGCAAGGCAGTTTGGTGCCCTAGGCAAGATCAGATATTTAGCACCCCCCCTTCCCACTTGAGAGTGCTGTATTTTTTTTTTCAAGGCATTTCTGGCGCCCCCTTTAGCCCTGCACCCTAGGCAGCTGCCTAGTTGGCCTAATGGTAGCACCGGCCCTGGTCTGAGGAAGTATTTGAAGGAATTAAAAGAAGTGGTCTAATGGAGGCATTCTGGGAGGCAGTTCCAGGCATAAGGGGCAGCAAAGAAGACAGGGCAATCATTTCAAGGAGCAAGAGGTGTGCAACATTAGGTATCGTCACCCTTAATTAACGGAAGGCCAGTTTTAGGAACGCCACCTTAAGCATTTACTGAAGGCATCAGATGTCCAGGGGGGACAGAATGGCTGAGGCTTTGGAACAGGAGCAATAGTTCATAGATTCATAGATCATAGAGTTGGAAGGGGCCTAGTACAAGGCCATCGAGTCCAACCCCCCCCCCCTGCTCAATGCAAGAAACTAGAGGAGGGGTCTCCCATCCAAGTAATAACCAGGCCTGACCCTGCTTAGCTTTCCATGCCCAGACAAGCTGAGCCAGTGTGAGCCACAGGCCTTGAACGCTCTGCAATTATTGATCTAGGTTTTTGCAAGCTGGAATATCAGTCTGCTTATTAGACAATGGTCCTCCATGCCACTTCCATCAAAAGAGAAAGCAGCTGGGAATTGGGGTGGTGCAACCATATCTGGGGGGAACATGGAAACTGGCAGCTGTACTCCTAGTTCACTTCCTGGAGAAGGGGGTGGTCTGGGTCCCTGCTGGCTGAGCATCAGCTGCTGGCTGACACTCAGGGCACTGAGAAATAGATTCAGGGCACATGGTCTGTGAGCCCAGGCCTAACGGTGCCCGTGTTCACTGGGTTTGCAGGGAGGGTTCGTTCAGTGTCTACAGAGCAGGGAAGGCCACAGCTAACACAGAGGCCGCCGGGTCCAAGCCTTAGAGCAGCCTTCCCCAATGATATAAGATGAAGTCCCAAACAACTGGAGGGCATCAGGTTGAGGAAGGCTGCCTTGGAGTGTGCTGAGATGGAACCAGCAGTATGTGTAAGGTCTAGATAATATATCTAGCAGGCCAATGGCACCCTGGTGAAGCAGATGGCTTTTGCAAGAACCTTGTTTCTATTGGAATCTACTGAGCACCCCCGCTCTCACAGCTTCTGCAAAATTTCATGGAAGTATGCCCAAAAATTTGGTCACCCAGTTTATGACATGGTGTAGCTGGACGTCTATTGCCAAATACTTACTTGAAATCAAATATGAATTTGCGGAACGTCATCTTACCCATTCCTGGGATGTTTAAAGAGAATACATCCAGCTGAAATCCATTTGCACAGTTTGGATGGAAGTTAACTGCATGTATGCCTTGAGGCCAGAATAAAACGGCACAAGGCAGGGAACTAAACTGCACATGTGTTGCTGGTGCACAAGAAGTAGGAAAGCTCTGTCCTGTATGCCCTGGTTCTGATCTGTTTGTTTTCTGCTAGACAAATTACTCATGAGAGGCCAGGCGGTAGAGAAACAAAGACCTTGGAGGCACTTGGACAGCTGTAACGTTTCTGATACTAATGGGCTTTAAAAGGTCATTGCCTGATTACTGATTCTGAGATATCTAATATCTTGTGCTCATTAAAGTTCCTGTTAGGACAGAGCACCAGCAGAGCAAAAAAAATTAAGTTTTCCCACCTTATCTTAGCCACATGTGTTGGGATTAGATTATTATAACTGATAGTACAAAATGAACTTGGTTTCCATCAGTGTATCGTCACCAGCACTTTGTAAATTTAAACATTCTAGACAGCTGGCTTAAACAATTTAAACATTCTAGACGGCTGGCTTACATGATAAGTGGGCATGGTATTCTTCAAATCATTTCAATGCATTCATTTACAGTGCAATCCTATGTGTGTCTACTCAGAAGTAACATTCTTACATAGCCAAATCTTCCAAATAAAATAAAATAATAATACCACTGTTATGTGAGAACTTGTGATTGTGGTATCATTAGACCACAGAAGAAGACCAATTTATGATCGATATGCTTTAGTTCCTGTTATATATGAACATTTTCCTGTTCCTTTACTTCAGAGCTACATTAAGGGTACAATCCTCTGCAGATGCCTGTAACCCTCCAAACTTGGAGGAGGGTCACGGGCATCCAATGGAGGGCGGGAGGAGCATGGAGGCAAAGGTTGCCTCCACGCTCCTCTCGCTAAGCAAAGCACTTAGTTGGCCAATTTTGGCCATCTAAGTGCAGCGCTTTGAAGCAGGAGGGAAGGAGGCTGAGGTGCCACCAGGGTACATCGTATCTTGGCGGTGCCGGTCTCCTTCCCTCCCCACCCCCGGAATGGCCCCCAAAGCCCTTCTCTGAGGTCACTCTTATGACCTCGGAGAAGCAGCCAGCATGGTTCTTTCTGTGCCAGCTGGGGGGGGGGGGCGCTCCAAGCACAGATCCCCAGTTATCAGGTTGGAGCGATTTTCCAACTTTGTAGCTGGGAATCCGTCAATCCGAAAAATCCTATGGCCATCTAGATGCTGTCTAGCAGCCATAGGATTGCGCTGTAAGTTGCTTGTTTTTCATTTTTGAGGCCAGAAAAGGCATATGTCAGAGACTTCTGAGAAGGGGTACTGTGTATAGGTGTTTCTAAGCTAATGTTAGAAGCTCCTGAGCCAACATGGGAGAGTTGGAGTTTGGATGGAAGTTTTAAAGGGGAACCTTTAAACCTTGCACAAAGGAGATGCAAGCAGACAATAAGAGATGTGAAAAGCATTTTGAGGAGTATATCGCAAACAATATCAAGGCCAACAATAAAGAATTCTTCAAATATATCAGAAACAGGGAAGCACACTAGGGAGGCAGTTGAACCACTGGATGATAATGGAGTTTAAAAAGTACCAAATGAGGATAAGGAGATTGTAGAGAAGCTAAATGAATTATTTTCATCTGTCTTAACTGCAGAAGATGTAGGACAGATACCTGTGCCTGAGTTGCTGAGGAACATGGGTGCTGTTGCAATCATGTCTTGCTTGTGGGTTTCCCATGGGCACATGGTTGGCTACTGTGTGAACAAAACAGTGGACTAGATGGGCCCTTGGTCTGATCCAGCACGGCTCTTCTTATGTTTTTATGTTCTTAAGTGCTTGCAGATTTACAGCACAATCCTATACATGTCTACTCGAAAGTAAGTCCCATTGAGTTGCAATCGTATATACACTTACCTTGGAGTAAGTACCATTGAATTCAATGGGGCTTGGTTCTGAATTAGACATGTATAGGATTGCACTGTTAATTAGGGTCAAAGCAGACTTTACTTTAAAGATGTAGCTGTCAGCTATGCCTTTTTTACTCTAGAGTAGGTACAGGGGCCCCAATCTGAATGGGGACCCTAGTGTGGGGGGA
Source organism: Shinisaurus crocodilurus (assembly GCA_021292165.1). Taxonomy (NCBI): domain Eukaryota; kingdom Metazoa; phylum Chordata; class Lepidosauria; order Squamata; family Shinisauridae; genus Shinisaurus; species Shinisaurus crocodilurus. The sequence goes on from CM037881.1 coordinate 111,556,016, forward strand.
TGGGAGGCTTTAGCCATGCTCCCTCTGTTATGGGCCCGAACCAGATTGGGGGAGTCACACCCACAATTTCTATTGCAAATGTGATCCATAAAACAAATGAATCACTATTTTACGACAGAAATTGCAGGTCCAGTGGTCTGACCCAGATCAGGCCTGTAGCAGGTGGAAAGGGTTAAGCCCACCCACCCCCGACACGAGGGCCCCGACAAAAAAAGAATACTTCCAATGTTTATTCTATCTTGAAATGCTCAGTATAAACCATGGAAGAATTCTTTTCGGTATATCTGAAGAAAGATAAGAGGCCCCTGAGAAAGGGGGGGGGATGTTTCTCTGAAATGCATTGAGCAAAATAAACATTTTTTCTTCAGACCCCTGAGAATTTTTCTTTCACTCAGCAATATATTAAAATTTTGCCTAAAAGCTGATTTAATAAGTAGATTAATCACCAAAAGTGTTGATTAAATGTGAACATGAATTTGAATCAAAGGAAGCAAATTGAAATTGGTGGGATTGAGACTTAGGAACAGCCATGTTTTGTTCTTTTTACAGTCATTTTGGTTCTGGTATGTTACCATAATAATGAACTTAAGAGAAAATAATACGGATGGCCTTTCTGTTTAAATTAGTATCTCTGTTTATTATATGTAAATTTATCTCACATCTCCTTCATTATCTTCCAAACAGTGCCTATATTGAGATTTTTCTGGTACACAACTTTAATTACATTTATTAACTACTTGTCCGAAGGTCAGATTGAGGTTTTGCTGATATGCAGATGTAATTACATTCACTCAATTAATTGAAGGAAACACAAATGATTAAGCAACTAAAAACATCCTTAATCAGTGAATTGCCCTAATTCAAAAAAATATAAAATAATGAAAATGAACACAATAGGATCCACTCAACATGTTTTAACCTTCTTCACATCTCAGTTTAGCTTAACCCCAGCCATAAGAATAAAGCCCAAATGAAATGGCCTACTTGAAACACTTCCTAAAGATGCTGAGGTTTGGGGTGTATGTCCAAGGATAGGGAGTCAGGATAACTTCAAGCACACTCACCTTTCAAGAACTCTAACACCAAAGGCTTGTTCATACAATCTTTGGACACAACATAAGCATGTTGATGTTACAGGACCAGATTTCTCCTTACTATGTGGTGCAGTGCTTAAATGTACGTGCCCAATTCCATGTTCCTTCTCCCTCAAATAAAGGGTGGAAGAATCACCAAAATTGGGTGTATGGCTCTATGTAAATATGCCCCACAGCACAGGTTATGGCATTTGTGTGGGCCTGGGCAGTTGTGGTAGAGGATGGGAAATGCAGCCCTATGTAGGCATGGCACTTCCATGTAAAAGAATGTGTGAACTTGTTCAAGGTGATGTGATAACTTGCAAATGTGAATCAGGCCAGCCATAGACACAGCTTCCACATCACATGACCTCAAACACAACAGATTTCTCTGCAGGCAATTCCACCCTTATCTGTGCGGATCATGCAGCATCTGGAGTACTGTGTCCAGTTCTGTGAATCCCATTTCAGCATAAACATTGACAAGCTGGAGTGTGTCCAGAAGAGTGTGAGCAGGATGGTGTGGGGTATGGTATGTTTAGCCTAGAGAAGGGAAGATTAAGAGGAGACATGAGCCCTATTCAGACATTCTGAACCTGAATAGAGCAAGCACGTGAGGAGAGGGCACTCTCTGACAGTCTCTGTTGTCTCATTTGTCATCCTCAACTTGTGGAGGATGACTGAAGAGGAGAGCCTCCTGTTTCCATGGAGGCTCTCCACACGAGCCATAACACTGGAAAATCAGGGTTCCTGCTTGTGTGGAGAGCATCCATGGATACAGACGTTCTCCTCTTCAGACTGTTGCCCTCCATGAGTTGAGGGCAACAGATGCAATGGTGGAAAGGGACTGGATCCCTGGAGCAATCCATGGACTGGACTGCTCCCTCACCTCACGTGTTTCCTGTATTCAGGTTCAGAATGCCTGAATAGGGCTATGACAGTGGTCTTCAAATATCTGAAGGGCTGCCATGCAGAAAATGGACCAGACATGTTCTCTCTTGCTCCAGAGGCCAGGACTAGAACCAATAGGTGGAAATTACAGAAGCAGATTTCCATGTACAAAAGCCGACTGGACTTGTAGTTGAATCTTATGTCAATACTGGGGATGGGAGAACATCCTTCCATCTCCAGTATTGGGGATGGAATGCTGGTAATGGGCTAGGGCAGGCCATATGGCATACTACTTTCTCCTCCAACACCTTGCTGCCACCTCCCAGCATCTGCTGCCTGAGGCAACTGCCTCATTCTTCCTAATGGTATGTCTGGCCTGCTTAGTCTAGGTGGTCCCCAAGTTACTCTATGATTGTATGATTCAGCTGTATGTCAGTGGCCTGGTTCACACACTCAACATCTCTTCCCATCGTGGAGCAGCAGGGAGGAAGAGGAACACCCACTCCACCACACTCACAAGGTATGATGCAAATGTTCCATGCAGAGGGCCAATTCTTCTCTTCCAAAATAGGTGTGAGGAAGATTGTGCCTATGACCTTTTGCATGGTATACTCATGTCACACATTATTTTATGCATGTGTTAGAGGGGGATGTGCCCACTCCTGTACCACTGAAAGAGGTTCCTCAGCTAGATAAGCATGTGAACGTGACTACCAATGCGATAGAATGATGTATCTGATGTTTGAGGTCTTCCTTGATGCTCCTGGAGAAACCAGTAAGATGTTCTGCAGTTAGGAAACTTAGACTCTGGAAATAAAAGGGGGGGAGGGATTGGGGGGGGTCTTTGTATTATGTGTATTATTACTTCACTTCCTTCCAGTAGAGGCTGGTGGCTCCGGTGTCAGTGGGGCAATGTATCCCCTCCGAGTTGTCCTCTGAACTTTTAAGGAGCTCTCCATAGTGCTGAACCTATTTTGGGGGTGGGCTCAGCACCACAGATAGCTCCTGTAATGTTCAAACTAAAGCCCAGCATGGATACAACTCCCCACTGGCACTGGAGCCCCCAGCCTCCACTACTTCCTTCAAAGCGTGGTAAGCCAGCCTTTCTGCATTTGAGGGCCTTCCTGCTGCTCACATTTTGCTCAGTGGGGACCCGGCCGTGATGGCATCCCTAATCCAGGCTTTTGACCACGTGTAGCGTAGCAGTACAGCATTAGGCCAATACTGCAAACAGATGTGTCCACTCACATATTACGTATTACCATGGACATCTTAAGGGAAAACTTTGTCCATTTTTTCAGGCTGTATTTTTTAAAAAATCCTGCTTAAATATTTGTAGTAAAGCTATGAGCAAAAAACACAGTTATTAATATAAGATGCAATACTTAGTGATTGGTTTTTTTTTTAATGCCAGTTAATAGCACAGCATCTTCCTTTACCTCACCACAAGAGTCGCTGGATAAAAGCCTGAGGCCTGTGTGTGTTAAGCACAAGGTCAAGTCTGTTTATTTCATTCACACTGACATTAAGAAAGACCTTGGTCAAAGATGGCATGTTCCTCAGGTGCTGCCTTAAAACATGTCAGAAATACAGTCAAGCTGAAAATAAAGTGAGAAATGCTGCTAAGTTTGTGGGCATTTTCAAAAGCACATGAATGGGAAGGAATCGGGGAGGAGAGAAGAAATGGATCATAGGCTTCCAAAGCACCAGAAAATAATGGAAATACTTGTACACATGAATTTGCTCTGGCACTCAAAAATGGAACAAGGATAAGTGACCATGGTCAGCCAGAAAGGGAATAGTGTGATTGCGTATCTTGCTTGAGTATCCTCTCCTTGCTCCAAACAATTCTGCTATACCAGCCTTTCCCAACCATATTTCTGGACTACAACTCCCAGCATTCTGGACCATTGGCCATGCTGACTGGGGCTGATAGGAGTTTGTCCTAAACATCTGCAGGGCACCAGATTGGGGAAGGTTGCACAAAATGATGCATGGTGTGGAGAAAGTGGGAAGGGAGACATTTTTCTCCCTCTCTCTAATACTAGAACCCAAAGGGGTCATCACATTAAGCTAATTGGTGGGACGGTCAGGACAGATAAAAGGAAGTACTTCTTCACACACCGCATAGTTAAACTATGGAATTCATTTCCACAAGATGTAGTGGTGGCCACCAATTTGGAGGGCTTTAAAAGGGGATTGGACAAATTCATGGAGGATACAGCTATCAATGACTATTAATCCTGATGGCTATATGCTATCTCCAGTACCAGAGGCAGCATGCCTATGAACACCAGTTGCTGGGGAACATAAGCAGGAGGGTGCTGTTGCACTCATGTCCTGCTTGTGGGTTTCCTGTGGGCAGCTGGTTGGCCACTGTGTGAACAGAATGCTGGACTAGATGGACCCTTGGTCTGATCCAGCAGGGCTCTTCTTATGTTCTGAAGGCTGTGCTATATCCACCAACTCCAGTCCTGGCCAAAAGGAACAAGTTACTGTCAGATCTTATCTGGTTTGGATGGAAGCCAAGATTGAAATGAGCAACTCTCAACAGTCCCCAGACAAAAGTACCAAATCTGGACTTCTACTATATCACTGTTGAACTCGGATTTCTTGTAGGATGGATGCATCCTTCCTCAGAGCACCAGTAGAGATGTATAGAACTACAAGCAATGGGCCAGACACAGTAACAGACCTTGAACATTCGGTGATTGGAGACACTGTACTTACCCAGAAATGCTGGCTCCTGGTCTCTTTCCACTAATGCCAGTGCCATGTCCTTCAGAATGTGAAGCACATGACAATCCCCAAGGCTTTTGGAAAGTAGTGAAAGCATATAGATTATTTGATTTATTGCAGAGATGCGGAACCACTTTGGTGACCACCACCCAGCTTTCCACAGGCTGTATGATGTCAGGTGGCCATTGCCATGCCCCCTGGCATCAGTGGGTGTGGCCACACTCCCAGATGTCATTTGCTCCCTGGCTAAAGCTCCACCTGGTCAGGGACCAGGCTTTACTGCCCATGGGCTTTCCCAGTCAGGGAAGCTGGGTAGGCAGTCAAGCCATTGTGTACTGGACTGGATGGACAATCTACTTGGCACCACAGTGGTTTTGCCCACCCTGCATCTTCCCACATTAGGGAGGATACAGGGCTGGTGAAGCCGAGCTGTCCCAGTCCCCTTTGCTCCTCTGTTGGCTAGGGAAAGCCTGGGCAGTGAGAAGCCTCCCTGGCTGATGGGAATAGCAAGTGGCACTGAACAGACTTGACCAGCACTGCAGGGGTGCAGATGCTCCTCCCAGCACCTCTCATCATCCCCACAAGGGGCAGCAAGAGGCATGCAGAGGAAGAAGCCCTGGCCAAGTCCCTGGGTTTGGGCACTGCTTTGTCATCCATCCCAATGGAAATGGCAAGTGGCACACACACCCAGGGACCAGGGCACTGCTCAAAGGAGTGGATCTTCCCAGTGCCAGCTGAATCTTCCTACAACATTAAAGTCAGTGTAAAAATAAAACCAGAAATAATGTTGAAATAAGATAGCAGCCCTGTAGCCTTATGTCCCTCTCTTTAATCGTCATGCCCTGACTAAGCTGAGAAATTATTTAAGAACGTAAGAGCTGTGCTAGATCAGACTGAAGGCATTCTGTTCCCACGGTGGACATCCAGATGTTCCCACGGTGGACAACCATCAGAAGCCCACATGAGGGCAATAATCCTCTCCTGCAGTTTCCCCCCAGCTACTTGTACTCAGAGGCGCACTGCTTCAGATACTGGAGTAACAAAAGCCACTATGACTAGCAGCCATTGATAGCCTCATCCTTCATGAATTGGTCTAATCCCTTGTCAAAGCCATCCAAGAGATCCACTGTTTGTCTACAGTGGGGAGATTTTGTGTTGTTGCCAGTCAATACAGACTAGAAAAGAGGGACTTTATTGCATTAGGAACAAGGACAGTTTGTGAGGGGCAGCAATTTGTGTAGAGCATTCCACTGATGCTAAGCATTGGCTTAGGGGGAGGACCCCACCATACCCTTACTAGTGGGTGTCACAAGTACCAGCAGAAGCAGAAAGGCAGCACTATGTCACTGACTGTCCCAGGAGGGAAACTCTTCAGGTTGGATCAAAAATCTGCCTTCCACCAGAGGAAGGGGCCTTCTGTGAGAGGAAGGGCTCTACTCACAGAAGGTTCCTCCACCCCGTTTTGGGGGATCCCCCACACCACAGTTCCCCCCCCCCATTCAGCAAGGTGTGACTCTCTGTGTGGCATTTTCAGTGGGCTAGAGGAAATGCCGTGGGAAGGAGCGGTCAGGGAAGTCCACTAACACCAGCACAGTTGATCCAGCTTAAATCTGGATCCAACCCAATCCCTATTAGTACAAAGAGACACCATAAATATATCATTTGCTTTTGGTGGACACTGATGCCATGCAGAAGTGTGACTGAATGCCAGACAGAATGTCTGTAATGAAATATGCACTCAACAGAAGCTTGGTATCGATCACTCTGAATACACTATTTTTCCCTTTTACTGAACTACAAATAATGATGTCTACAAAAGATACGTCTAAATAAAAGTGTGATCCATCTGGTCAGTGGATGGCTTCCAGCATTTATATCTAGCCTCCTCTTGTCAACTTGTACTCATTGGACCATCGATCTCTCCATACAAAGTTAGCTACTGGTTAGCAGCCAAAAAAACATATCTGAGAGATTTGCTTCTGTTGATGTCCAGCCATTCCCAACCACACTGTAAGGCAGAGCTTCTAGAAGAAGCCTGGATAGCTGCTAGGTATCCTTCATTCCATTCCCTTGTGCATGGTTTCATCAGGCCAAAAGGCCAAGTAGGCAAAGAGGCAAATGGGTGGGTTGGGACTGACCCACAAGTGGGTTAAGGTCTGACCCGAATAGTGGTGCCACCACTGTTTGTTTGCTTGTTTGTGTTTCTTTTACTGGGTTGGATCCAGGATCTGCCTTCCGTGTGAGCAAGGGCTCCACTTGTGGAAGGTTGCTCCACCCAATTTTTGGGAATCCTCCCTTCACACCACAGCTCATCCCATTCAACAGGGCCTCCTGACTCTCTGCATAACATTTTCAGGGGGCTAGAGCAGCTGCTGTGGGAAGAAGGGGGCAGGGAACACCACTTCCACCAGCATTGTTGATGCAACTTAAATCTGGATCCAACCTGTAGTAAGCAGCTACACCTCCAGTTTTGCTTTAGTTACAGGTAAAGCAGGGAGTGAGCCTTATCAGAATTGCTGCATGTGAAGAGAGGAGGGTTATGTCTTTACCCTCTGTGCAATTGGCATCTAAACTGCTCATTTGCATGCACAGCTAGAATGCAGAGAGAAAAACCCCACTGGTGCCAACAGGTCATGCTTAAGGCCGGTGGCTTACGCTGGCTCAGCTTGTCTGAGTGTGGAAAGCTAAGCAGGGTCAGGCCTGGTTATTATTACTTGGATGGGAGCCCCCCCCCTCTAGTTTCCTGCATTGAGCAGGGGGTTGGACTTGATAGCCTTGTAGGTGCCTTCCAACTCTATGATCTATGAAATCTATGAAACACTAGGCCTTTCCTGATTCAAAACACTTCTGCCACTATGCTATATCAGGGAACTTGTAGTTTTTGCAATGAGATCCAGGTATTTGGCTTGGACAAATCTATGAATTTGTACTTTTCGAAAAACTCACGGACTATTTTTTGCATGATGCATTTATTGTGTGTGTGTGTGTGTGTGTGTGTGTGTGATCATGGTTCACCAAGAATTAAAATAAAAGAAGCACTTTCTTTTTAAATGTTAATTACATCTACATAATTGGGTAATAGCATATTACCTATTCAAAACTGAGAACTATTGGGGTATAGCGGCAGCAAATGATACCATTCATCATCTTAGGCAAGAATGCCAGTTGAAAGAAAAAAATGAATTTGCATCCTGCAAGATTGTGAACCTCATTTAATTAGAAATTTGCTTCCAATATTGATTCGAGCAACAAAACTGCAGATTTGAGGGTGGGGCTGGGGGAAGAATTTAAAATATAAGGTTTTGTAAAAAGTAATGTCCTAGGTTCCTCCCAAAAATAGGTTTTGGTCTGAAGCATTTAAAGGGGGTAGTGGTGGATAAATATATGAACAGACGTGTAATCACTTTTCTTTTAATCTTCCCTGCTGCTACTGTGATCTCAAGATGGAAAGCCAGAGCAAATGAAATTTCCATAAATGGTCCCCCAGTTGCTAATTTTATTACTTGGTTCATTCCGTTTAGGTTACAAGCGTCAACCAGTCAAATGTTTCATACATCTTACTGAGCTTGTTTGCTTCATAGTATATAAAAAAACAACCACAGAAAGAAGAAGAACATATGTTCAGGTGGCTGCAATAGTCACTTATGTGACGTTGGCGAGTACGAGGGGGCATGATAGAGATTTATAAAACTGTGCATGGTGTGGAGAAAGTGGAGAGAGAGAAGTTATTATTCTCCCCCTCTCATATTACTAGAACCCAGGGTCATCCAAAGGACGGTGGAAGATTTGTGACAGACAAAAGGATGTACTTCCTCCTCACACCCAGCATAATTAAACTAGAGAATTTTGCTCCTACAGGATGTGTTGATGACCACCAACACAGATGGCTTTGAAGGGGAATTAGACAAATTCATGGAGGATAATTCAAGTTGCTATCAGTAGCAACTTGTCTTCAGAGCTATTTGCTACCTCCAGGATCAGAGGCAACATGTCTCTGAATACCAGTTGCTGGGAAACAACTGCAGGAACTGCTTCTCCTTGTGGGCTGCCAGTGGGCATCTGATTGACCACTATGGGGAAATAGCTGGACTAGATAGCCCTTTGGTCTGATCCAGTGGGGCCCTTCATATGTTCCTATGTTCACTGTCACTGCTAAGGAAGATTCAAGCAAATTGCTTAGCAGCTTTAGAAATCTGGGAACAGCTATTTTGCCACATATTTATGTTTCTTTTCTCTATGGCTGGGCATATGTGTAAGTGTATTAAGGCCTAAATTTTCATGTCACCACTTTGAGAGAACCCAGTTTTCAGTGAAAGAAAGTTGGGTATCATACAAGGCTAGGATGTTTGATATGAGTGAAATGTTTTATATGAGTGCTATCATGCTCCTGCATTTGTGATAGCACTCTGGAAACCATGTGACACATAGTAGGAAAAAGAGCTGGCCATCCCACGAGGCAAGGTGAATCTCTGCCTCAGGCGGCAGAGCAGGAAGAGTGGTGAACTGCACAATCCCACTGCCCTAGCCTGCCGCCACCTTCAGCCTGGATGGTTGCTCTCTCACTGTGACATTTGCCCCAGTGGGAGAATGGGGCCGGTGTGGTCCTCCAGAGCAGCCATCCAACTTCTGTTTTGCTCTGAGGAGTTCCTCAGAGCAAAACAGAGAACGGGTGGCTGTTCTCAGCCACCCACCTTCTGGCTCGTGTTGAGAAACCTCTCAGCATGAGCCAGAGGGCAGCTAGGCTCAGAGGAAGCAGCTGGCATGGCTCTTCAGAGAGCCAACCAGGCCCAAATGCCTGGCCCTGAGGGGGTTCTTCCTCAGAGCCAGGCATTGTGGGAGGGGTGTCCCAGAAGATCACCTGTACCTCTCTAGAGGGTGGCAGTGGGGTGGTGATGGCAAGGGTGGAGGTAGGGTGCACTGGCAAGGGGGGTGGGGGTGCATGGTGGTGGCATGGGTGCATGTGTGTTCTCCTGCCTCAGGCAGTGGGAGAGCTTGTGTCAGCGCAGGTAGGGACTGCTGCACAGGGATTTTTCTATAATGGAATGGCTAGGGCAGTGGGATTGTGCAGTTCACCACTCTTCCTGCTCTGCCGCCTGAGGCAGAGATTCACCTTGCCTCGTGGGATGGCCAGCTCTTTTTCCTACTATGTGTCACATGGTTTCCAGAGTGCTATCACAAATGCAGGAGCATGATAGCACTCATATAGCAGTGACAAGCTATTGTCTGAAGGCACATGACGCAGCAAGCTTGCTCAGGCAAAACAGGTCTGGGTCTTGTCAGTGCTTGAATATGACACCCCCTGGAAATGCTATGTGTTGGGGCTAGCTCTCCTAGCCTCTCTAGTTCTGAATTCCTAACTCCAAAGCAGCACTGGTCAGATTCTGTGGGAATGGACTCTGGAACAGATGGGGAGCAGGAGGGGGAAGAGGAGGCCACAGAGATGTCTCTCTGTGAAGATAACCAGGACCCAGCTGCGTTGTCAAGGTTAGAGCTAGAGGCCGTGAAAGGGGGGGGGGGAGAAGAATCTCTGGCAACAGGGAAGGCAGAGGCGGGGGAAGGGGGGGCGAAACCAGCCTTGGTAACTGATGCCCGAGAAGGGCGTAAATTACGTAGGCAAGAATGGCAGACGTCTCTTCGTCGCTTAGCTCGATTGGCTAACAAGACTTTTGACCCGCCTTAGGGGCGGAGTCAGTTCTCTAGTTTGAGGGTGAGGAAGCGCGAAACACCTCAGTGCAGAATCAACTGTTTAACATTGCTGACCTCCCATTGAGGGGATAACGGGTCTTGAATAGCTTTCTTTACTTTTCTGTAACACTTTTCTGCAACCACCTGAGTTGCCCTCCTTTTGCTTAATAAATCTTTACCAAAAAACCTCCTGAGCTGTGCTTTGACGTTCTGGTTGGAGAGAGGGGAGCAGGGAGACACACACAACACGATGTGCATTGCCTTGAGTTCCACTAAAGAAAAGTGGGAAATAAATGCTAAGGAAACATTGATTGTCCAACATGTTTCACAGGTGAAACACGTGATCAGTCATGTGCCTTTTGCTGGGCTCTTGCATTTCTGACCACAGCAGGGGGTTGCATCTTTGAATGTTTCTGTGCACGCTCCCTGCACATCCAAGGTCAGCATGTTTGATAGAAGAGTCTCAGCTTAGTTTTTTTTGTTTGTTTTTTTTAATATGGAGGCATATTCAAATATGCAGACTGAACTGCACAGTTCAGGATAAATTGCGCCAGCTGATTTTACTGATGGTGCATTTCAGCAGCTCATACTGGTAATCTTTCCCCCATTAGGGCACTTATAGCAAAAGATCAGGCTGTGTGTACTAATTGGAAACACTTTCTTGTAATGTGTTTGATATGGCTGCCAGGTGCCCGTTATTTTAATAGTTTGCTCCTTACTCTATCTTGATACATCCCTGTATAATGACACGATAAGCTGTAAAGCTCCAGTGTGACCATGAAAAGACAAAACTAAGAGTCTGGTGGTACCTTAAAAGATGAGCAAATTTATTCTGGCAATCTGGCATAAGCTTTTGTGGACTGCAGACCATCAAAAGCATGAAGTGTTATCCTAAGTTGGCAGGTGTGTGTGTGTGTATATATATGGACATATGTGTACAGAGAGAAAAATGTAAACGGGGGTCAGAGGGAAATGAAGTGCAAAAAGAAAATACAGACTATGACAATTATGTTAAAGTTTAAATGGAGAAAGAGACAGTGAATGAGAATGAGGGAAAGAATATATCTCTGTGAGTGGGGGGGGGCACTCTCTTCTTTTTAAGGAGATTAATCTTATTACGAAACCTAGAAGACAATTCTGACAGTTGCCTATTATGCCAGAGAATTGTTGCTTACCCTCAGATCTAGAGGGACAGTAGACATGATTTTTACTGCACGTCAGCTCCAAGAAAAATGCTGGGAGCAAAACCAACCCCTTTATATGGCATTTATTGATTTGGCGAAGGCCTTTGATACTGTAGACCGAACGGCTCTCTGAACTATCCTTATGAAAACTGGATGCCCCAATAAATTTGTGAATATCTTGCGACTCCATGACAACATGATGGCAACGGTTTTGGACAACAACAGCTCTGTCAGGATCTGCTCCTCCAGGGTAGCGCCACAGCTCCACCTGGTGGAATGCTACCTCCTTGCAGGAGTGAGCCCGGGGTTTGTAGTCACTCGCAGGGTGTAGCCTCCTGCTCCTGGCTTCTCTCAGGCCAGCTAATGCAGCCCAGCTGGGAGCAGCCAGAAAGACCTACATAAGGGCTGCAGTTTGACTTCAACCCTCGCCACAGCAGCACACACCTCTGTGTTGTCTGCAGCCGGTTCCTGCTTCCAGTGACCAACCTTGCTCCTTGTTTTGCCTTGCCTGGTGTTTGACCCGTGACTGCTCTTGACCTATGCTCCTGCCTCTGGCCCTTGCTCTGCCTGGTATGTGCTTGGACTCTGTTTACACTTGGACCTGTCTTCTGCCTCTGACCCTTGCCTGGACTCTGCTTGACTCACCTTCTGCCTCTGACCCCTGTTTGTACTCTGTTGCTCTAACCTGTGCTGGACCTTCTGCCTGTTGCCTGGACTTGCCCTCTGCCTCTGGCCCCTGTGTGGACTCTGTTGCCTGGAACCTGTGCCAAACCTTGGGCCTACTGTTTATCTCTGCCTCCATCTTCCCTGGCGTTCCAACCCTGAACCCTTGCCACCCACGCCCCGGACCTTACAGGCTCTCATGGTGCTCCATTTAAAGTGGGATCAGGTGTTAAACAGGGATGTGTTATCGCCCCAACGTTGTTTGCTATTTTCATTGCTATGATTTTACATCTTGTTGCGGGGAAACTCCCCTCTGGTGTGGGAATTATATATCGAAAAGATGGAAAGCTTTTTAATCTCAGTAGGCTGAAAGCAAAAAGTAAGGTAATTACAACCTCCGTTGTGGAACTTCAGTATGCTGATGATAATGTGGTCTCCGCACATTCAGAGGATGATCTCCAAACTGTCCTAAATGCTTTTGCAGAAGCATACGAAAAACTTGGTCTCTCACTTAACATAAAAAACCCCAAAGTGCTTCATCAGCAAGGGCAAGTTAACCCTTTAGTGATGCCATCTATCCAGCTTGGCGGGGCAATACTCAAAAATGTAAATCATTTTCTCTATCTTGGCAGCTGTCTTTCTGTTACAGCTAACATTGACAGTGAAATCCAGCATCGTTTGAGCTCCGCAAGTGCCGCATTTTCTCGAATGAAACATAGAGTGTTCGAGGATCGGGATATCTGTAAGGAGACCAAAACGCTGGTTTATGAAGCCATTGTATTACCAACTTTATTGTATGCCTGCGAAACATGGACTATCTATAAACGTCACTTCCACCTCCTTGAAAGGTTCCATCAACGTTGCCTCCGGAAAATCCTGCAAATTACTTGGGAAGATAGACGAACAAATGTCAGTGTACTGGAAGAAGCAAAGACTACTAGCATTGAAAAAATGATCCTTCAACGCCAACTTCAGTGGACCGGTCATGTTGTTCGAATGCCTGACTGCCGTCTCCCAAAGCAGTTACTTTACTCCCAACTCAAGGATGGAAAGCGGAATATCGGTGGTCAGTATAAGAGGTTTAAAGATATTCATAAGGCTAATCTAAAAAAATGCAATATAAACATCGAAAACTGGGAAGCTCTGGCCCCTGAATGATCTAAATGGAGGCTGGCCTTTCACAAAGGTTCCATGGACTTTGAAGAAGTCCGAGTGCAAGGTGAAAGGGAGAAACGTGCTAAGCGAAAAGCACGTCAAAATGAATCCTTTACAGGACCATCTTCCATCTGGTAACCTGTGTCCTCACTGTGGGAAGCTGTGTGGATCTAGAATTGGCCTCCACAGTCACTTACGGACCCATTGCTAGAGTCTACACAATTTTTTAGAATTTCCTCCTTTTAAAATTTTCTTTTTGTAATTTTATCCTGGAAGACAATCTTACTCGGTCACGAGTGATCTACTACTACTACCTCAGATCCAAAGATGGGCCCTCGGTTGTTCAGTAGTGGGGATGATGCTTTGATCCTTAATCCTCAGATAAAAGGCCCCATGGAAGTGTAAAGTAGTACAGCATCTTCTGTTAAAGGGCTTCAGAATCCTTTACAAAGACTAGTTCATTTTCGCAATGCCCCAGTAAAATAGATAACAAGGAAGGGGAGGCTAACACATGCAAACGATGACAGGCAGGAAAAATGTTCATTTGAAAGGATGTAAAGGAAGCGCAAGAAACAACAGAGACATAAACTCTCTCCACCTTGAGTTACAGATCCTTTAGAACAATCGCAGGTCATAGAGATGTGAATGAGCAGCAGGCATCTGAAGAGTGTGTCTTTGCCTAGTAGACTAATGATCCCATTCACAAAATCAGCAAAATTGGACAAAAAGTTGTTACTAAGCAATCTGTCTTTCATTTCACCTGGCACAAGCATACTCTATCTGCAGTTCTTGTTAATGCAGCAGATAAATCCAGGACCTGTAGAGCCGAGCAAGCTAAATCATCCTTCCTGTTGGAAAGGATTCAGAAGAAGGTACAAAATTGTTCTTCCCTGCCACCCGCACCTACACACACCACACACACCATGTCAGTGCACCATTATTCAACCGTATGGAAAATTGAATTATCTTTCGGGCAGGAGAGAAGGTTAATCAGACCTCCCTCGGCCTGGCACAGGTGAAGTTTGATCACACTTGGTGGGTGTGCATGTCCTGCTATCCCACCCTGGCAATAAGCCACAGTGGGTTGGTTGTTTTGGGAACAACCCATGGTGCGCCCGACAGATGATCAGGCTCACCGTGGATTGTTCTCCCTCTCCTTCCCCCTCAGTCCTCTAGCTGGTATCCCAGGGGACACCGTGGCAGGACCAACTTGTTTTGCCCTCTCCGCCATGATTGCAACCCATTTTTTTGCTCACTGCAACTTTTCTACCTTTAAACCTTTTCCTTTTTCTTTCTTTTTCCCCTCGGAGATCACCTTTCACAATCCCACCCCTTTTCCAAAATTCCAAAAACATTTGTGCACATTTGGGGTGCAAAAATATATTTTAAAAAGGGGGTGGCACGTGGCGAACCAGTGACAGCTCCTCAAATGGGCCGCTTCAGCACTCTGAAGGGGCTGTCACTGGTGGTGGCATGGGTGAGATCACCAAGAGCTGCAAGAGTTGTTGTTTTTTTTGCCACTCTTGCCTCATACCTCACTTGTTGTTTCACTTTACACACAGTGGGATCAGTCACCCAGGTACGGACAACACGACAATCCACCATGGGTAAAATAAACCCTACAACAGCCCATGAGTTCTCAGGGTGGGGTGTTTGGGGGTGGAAAATAAGCCACCATGGTAAAGCGGGCAGGGTTCAGATGACACGACAACCTATGATGGCTAGTTACCCACAATGGGTTGTCATGTTGTCCAGACCAGATCACTGTCATGTCAACATGCCAGACTGTGACCTAAACCTACAAAAGGACCCCAGTACAGAAATAATCAAGACCTACTGAGTTATATCCAGAAGGCCTGCAAAACAATCCTGCCAAACCATCTGGTAGGCATAGATTAGGTGTAGACAGTAATCTGGATGACTCACCTATGTAGTGGGCCCTGTATACTATTGCTGCTTCTGCTGCTGTTACTGCTGTGAAGTATTTATTTTATGCTAATGGTAAGCTAGGTCAGATGGCTCATACCTGCATTTAAGGGCATTTTATTCTTTCATTCGTTCTTTCTTTCTTTTACCAGCAGCAACTACAGAGTGATTTATCAGTCCCAGTTAGGATGTAATTAATGCTGTGGTAATAACGTGGGTAAATGAATGGAGCTGTTTCTACAAGATGACTGCCTAAATACTGGGAGTGGTGACTACATGAGAAAGGACAATACTTTAGTGATGGGGCATATGTTTTTCATGTGGAACATTGCATATTCCATCCCTGACATCTAATTTGGCCCTGAAGGTACCATCAAAGGCCCAGGCTGTGGGCGATCAGTGCTGTCAGTGCTGCTGCTGTCTTCCAAGTAGGGATGTAGAGATTTTATTAAATCCAATCCATTGCATCTGTGCTTTGTGGATTGTCAGGTGTCTTTCATTCCATGATCTGCTCATTGACAGAACTGGATTTTTTTAAAACCAGGATTTCATTGATCTTGCTCTAATTCACATTAGCACTAATGCACATTTGCACAAATGTGCTAATGCACATTAGTGCTAATCCCACCCCCACCCCAGTGAAAAACCAGACGAGTGTGCAGAATCCATGTGATGCAGAAAGAGCTGGTCCATTGCAGAGTCCGCAGTTCAGATTCATAGAAATCCGAACATTTAAATCCATTGTGGATTTCACTGACATTCCTACTTTAGAGCCACCAAAGCAGCAGCTGCTGCTTCCATTTCCATCTTCAGCCATGACTTCCATAGGAATCAAAAATAGCCAATCAGTTACCACATTGCACAGATGGCATAAAATATCACAAGAGCTCCATGCTTCTGGAAAATCAAACCTTATGGGTTAACAACACAGCCAATAAGACACCATACAACAACACACCATTATGTCATGATATATTATGTTTTCAAGGTATTATGGAGGAAGCATGCAATGAACAAAATCAAGGAAAATAAATAAATATTTCAAAGGGTCATTGAACGTAAGCCAGAAAGAGACCAATTCTTGGGGGGGGGGGATATAAAGAAAAGAAAAAGAAAGCAAACACAGCAGTTTCATTTCTTCTCTTAAAAAAAATATATCTGTCTTTTATATACATTGCCCTTAGTTACTTTTAAAGGCTGTGAAGAAAGCTCCAACACAGAGAACGGAAATGGAAGAAAACAATGACTAGAAAATACTATGACTTATGGAGTCATTAGCATTAAGAGGAAGCAGTCAGTAAACCATGAAATGTTAATTAAACCCAGACAAACAGAAATCACATTAGAATACCACATGGACTAGAGGTCTTCTGCATTGCACTGGTACTATGATTCAATCCATTCTAATTGTGATCCTAAGTTCGGTTTAATCAGGGAAGGCAGCACACTCGTTTATGCATTGTGTCACTACCTCTTCAAAAGATAAATGCTACCAATATGTCCTAAGGTTGCAGACTGTTCTATCAGCCTCCTGTGCCTTTAGTAGCAGCTTCATCTGTAGCAGATGTTATCAGATGATGCTGATACCTAAGCTCTATTCCAGGGCTCTCCAACCTTGGGTCCCCAGATGTTGCTGGCCTACAGCTCCCAGCATACCCAGCCAGCATGGCTAATGGCAAGGGATTCTAGGAGCTGTAGTCCAGCAACATCTCGGGGGACCCAACCCAAGGTTGGAGAGCCCTGCTCTATTCCATGAAAAGCGCCACCTGCTGATCTTTGCAGATCAAACCATGGTTATGGTTAAAGGCACAGTCAGTCAGTCAGTCAGGCGATCACTCGTGACCGAGTAAGATTGTCTTCCAGGATAAAAAAAAAAAAAAGAAAATTTACAAAAAGGAGATTTTAAAAGGAGGAAAATTCTAAAGAAAATTGTGTAGACTCTAGCGATGGGTCCATAAGTGACTGTGGAGGCCAATTCTAGATCCACACAGCTTCCCACAGTGAGGACACAGGTTACCAGATGGAAGATGGTCTTGTAAAGGATTCATTTGACGTGCTTTTCGCTTAGTACATTTCTCCCTTTCACCTTGCACTCGAGCTTCTTCAAAGTCCATAGAACCTTTGTGAAAGGCCAACCTCCAGTTAGATCGTTGATGGGCCAGAGCTTCTCAGTTTTTGATGTTTATATTGCATTTTTTTAGATTAGCCTTAAGAACATCTTTAAACCTCTTATATTGACCACCGGTATTCCGCTTTCCATCCTTGAGTTGGGAATAAAGTAAGTGCTTTGGGAGACGGCAGTCAGGCATTCGAACAACATGACCGGTCCACTGAAGTTGGCGTTGAAGGATCATTTTTTCAATGCTAGTAGTCTTTGCTTCTTCCAGTACACTGACATTTGTTCGCCTATCTTCCCAAGTAATTCGCAGGATTTTCCGGAGGCAACGTTGATGAAATCTTTCAAGGAGTTGGAGGTGACGTTTATAGATAGTCCATGTTTCGCAGGCATACAATAAAGTTGGTAATACAATGGCTTCATAAACCAGTGTTTTGGTCTTCTTACAAATATCCTGATCCTCGAACACTCTATGTTTCATTCGAGAAACATATCCAGAGTTAACCCAACAATAACCCATGGTTTGTTGCTACCACTGGAGGGTTTTTCCCTTTCTTTAGCCCCAGGGTGTGTGTGGGAGGGGGGGTGAATTGGAGGAGTCCTCTTGAAGGCAAATGCCACAGCAGAAGAGCAGCGGGCACGGCTCTCCAGAGAACCTGGCCCAAATGCCTTGCTCTGAGTGATCCTTCCTCAGAGCGAGGTATTGGCAGGGAGGTGGCCCTGGAGATTGCCTGTGTTACCTGGCACAGCAAGCAGGCCATGTTTATGTTCCTTCCTGGTCAGTTGGCAAAACAAAAGCTTTTCTTTGACCCTGTTCACATGTCATAGCCAATTCCTGGTTTGTTTAACCCACGCTGCTGCTGCGTGGCAGTGACTGAACGCGCTGCCTCCCACTCTGTTGTCGCTTCTGCTTTGAATCAGCTTTCCAGAACAACCCAGGAATGTCCTGTTCCTGGGTTGTTATTGTGATGTCTGAACCCGGAACTCTGGGTAGTTTATGGGTTAAACAATCCAGAGTTAACCCAACAATAACCCATGGTTTGTTGCTACCACTGGAGGGTTTTTCCCTTTCTTTAGCCCCAGGGTGTGTGTGGGAGGGGGGGTGAATTGGAGGAGTCCTCTTGAAGGCAAATGCCACAGCAGAAGAGCAGCGGGCATGGCTCTCCAGAGAACCTGGCCCAAATGCCTTGCTCTGAGTGATCCTTCCTCAGAGCGAGGTATTGGCAGGGAGGTGGCCCTGGAGATTGCCTGTGTTACCTGGCACAGGCAGTTTCCAGGGCCACCTCCCTGCCAGTGCTTCACCTGGAGGAAAGCAGGCAGATGGCAGCAGCAGCTGGGGTAGAGAGAGGAAGGTGGTGGTGATAGCATAACTTCCTACCTCAGATGGTGGGAGGTTTTGTCCTGAGTATGACAAGGTGTGCTATATTTCTATTTAAATTGTAATTATTTCTAAATTTCCATCTATACATACAAATTAGCATATGCAAATGTTATACAGATCACTCTCCCCTTTGTCCTCTTTTTTGGGTGATGCATTTCCTCTTTTTTGGTGATTCATCAGTGACCACCCTAGACCTGAATCATCATTTCCCATTGGTCTGCAATTGGCTTAATCACACATTATTTGCTCATTCAATAAAGACATTTCTCTGCCCAGTATGGTGCAGATCCAAAGGAATTATAGTTGTTAACAGAAAGTGTGCAAATTTTCTCCTGCTGGGTGAGAGGAGAGAATGGATCTAGCTCTCTTCAGAAGTCACTTCCAATCCAGCCAGTGAGGTGTTAACACTTCCAGCTTGCATGTGAACACACCTTTTATTGTATGTGAATGTGTGCCTTACAATCTTCCATGGCTCATGACTTAGGTCCATAATGAGAAGCCCTTAACCACAGTGGAGGCTGGCAGCTCCAATGTCCGCAGGGCTGTGTATCCACTCTGGATTTTACTCCAAACTTTTAAGGCACTATCCATAGTGCCAAACCTATTTGGGGGCTAGGGTTCAGCACCATGGATAGCTCCTTTAAAGTTCAGACTGAAATCCAGAGTGGATATACAGCACCACCAACCCTGGAGCCTCCAGCCTCCATGGCTTGACTGTGCAATTCCTGCATTCTGAGCAGTAGGGGCAACTTGGTGGGGCACTGCCATCTCTTGTCCCAGTGTGTTCTGCCCCAGATCAAGAGGTTATACTGCAGCTCAATTGGCATGTTCAACTCCATAGTAGTTGGAGAGCAGAAAGGATGCAGAATGCATGTTTAGAAGTGGAAGCATTTAACTTGGTTGCCAATCATGGAGGGGCACAGGAGGTGCTTCTGCATTTTTCTTCTCTTGGCTTTTGCATAAACTCACTCTGTGACAAATATGTCAGTTGACTAAATAAGCCTTTATTAAAAATGAATGGAACAGGAAATCTAGGAAATCTTCTCTAAGCAGCCACAGCTTTAGAACACCAGATTTGCCTTTCTAATTAAAATGCTGTCAGTTTTAAATGTAATACTACACAGGGAACAAGTTCTAGGGAGATTGGGGGGGGGGGGTTAGGTGACAGAAAGCCTGAGAAGCTGCTCAAACAATTTTCAAAGAGATTTATTTTGTATATTTCATGATGATCGTGTTCATCTTTCTATCTTAAGTGCGTTCAGCTGGAGAATTGGTGCCTTTGGTAATAAGCTGTCAAAGTTGAATGCACAGTACTGTTAGTTTCAGTTACCTTCTGCAGGGGATAAGATCAAAGGGCAAACTGTCTGTTGTGTGAGGTTGCATTTCGTTTTTGCAAAATGAGAGATTAGCAGATACAGTTCTTTGTCATGGAAAGAATTAATCCGTTGAGGAGAAAAACAAAAACAAGAAGCCCAGGAAAAATTTAAGGGTTTGGTTTTTTTTAAAGAACAAACTCCTTGCTCTTTCAGCATATACTTATAACCACATCAGGGAGGAAAACAAATGCTGTGAAATTATTAGACATGATGAAGAAAGTTGAGTGGCTATTTTTGCCAAGGGTTATAGATTTCTGCATCGCAAGGAACAAGAATGAACTTAAAATTCCTACAATAAGAATACATTGTTGGAATTTGTCACTTGCCAGAACAATATTCATTCATATTGTGAATGATATTCATTATATTTGGGTCCAAGTACAGCAGGTCTGGGCAACTTGTAGTCCTCCAGAAGTTTTGGTTATGATATCCCTTAGAAAAAGGTGCTGCTGCTCAGTTGACAGTCATCCTGGTGATCAACCAAATGGAGCTGAAGAAGCATGACTGAGGATAGGGTTGCCATCTGACCAGCATGTTGTGACATGTATCACAATCACCAGCTGTGGCACATTGTTTACAAATGAAAGGAACAGAATGGCTGATAAACAAGTTATGTTTTGTCTCCTACTTCCTGTGTGTTTCTCATGGGAAAAGTAGGTGTGAAAGAAATACGAGCTGGTCACGTAGTTTGTATGTTCTGATGACGTACTGACTTGTTTTTTTCTCTGTCTGTAGCCATTTTGGAGAGATGTCGAACTGTTCTCTCTTCTTCACTCTCTTGTCTTCTGACTAGTGCTTGCTGGACTAAATGCAATCATGTAATGTCTGTGCTGAGTGGAGTGAAGCTCAACTTGCTCCACTGGATTAAATGCTTGCTATGCATTGTACTCTGCACATGGAAATGTATACTCTGTAGAATAAGCTTTCTTAAGTAAATAAACAGGTAGTAAATAGACCTGTGGAGTTTACAGAGTTATTTCCTTACTACTGGAATCTGCAAACAGGAGGAAGCTGAGCTGGCTGACATCCGATACGTTGGAAAGCTGCGCTGGGAGTGGGAGAGACAGATCTGAACTTCTGTGTGTGGATTTATGGGCGTCTGCACACTGGGAATAGGATTTTAAATCTTCCATCTCACTCATGCGAGGCACTCTGCTTTTCCTCGCGCACTTCACAGCATCACCTGCTTTTATACCTTTAACAGCAGTTTAATCTGTAGACATGGGCAGATTAAGTTTTTCATGGTATGGAGATAGGAATTACCATGTGCTAATATCAGCAAATCAAGCTGCTCTTAAAGGTAAACATGCAGGGGACAGTAAAACAGTGGATGGCACTATACAGCAGGGGTGGGCAGAAGGTAGATCTCCAGATGTTTTGGACATCAACTCCCAGAAGCCCCTGCCACCATGGTCAATTGTCAGGGATTCAGGGAGTTTAAAACTAAAACATCTGGATATCTACTTTCTGACCATCCCCAATATACAGTCTCTGTTTCCTGATGCGGCAAGTCTAATAATGTAGAGGACCCATCTGGCTGTTCTGATTATTTCAACTGAAAGGTGCTTTGGTTTCCTCCCACATCGAGTTATCCAAACATTAATTAAAGCTTTCCTCTGCACAACTGTCACCTCCACTTTTTGCTTTCATAGATCTGATACTATTGATCTGAGCTCCTTCTTCCCAGCACTCACTATGTCAATGAAAGAGAATAAATCCAAAGGTCAGATGCACAAATCCAAATGTCAAGATTTATGACACAACCCATTGAGAGTACTAAGGGGAACTGAATATAAGAATTATTCCCTAATGGACAAAAATGCTTAGAAGGAAACAGTAGTGCATCTTCCATTTTGACACAAAGCAGGTAACCCTCATGTTTCAAGAGTGGTGGGAGACACATGATCACTGTGGCGTAACCCCACAATTCAGTTCCCTGGTGTATGTCTACATTAGTATGTTTAGAGTGTCTAGAATGTTGAACTGAGTGGGTGTGGTTTGTGATGTCTTCTTAGAAAGGGTGGGGGGAGGAGTATATAAGGAGTGTTTGAGTGATGTCTGAGGCAGTTAGGTTTTATGTCAGTGAGTCGAGTTAGTGTGATGGGAGTGTGATGGGATTGTGGAGTTGGGTTAGAGAGTTTTAGGTGGTTGGAGTTAGTGTGATATGGGAGAGTGTTTGTAGTGTGTGGGGAGAGTTGGAAGTTTGGGAGTTAGGTTAGTTACAAAGTGTTTGGTGTAGGCAGGTTTATTTTCTGGAACTAAGATTTTGAGAATTAAAATAAACTTATTTTTTATTTTGTTTGCTATCCAAATCCTACATGTCAGCTTGGCATTATTACCTGCTTTACTTTTAAATCTACACATACACCTTTGTACCCACAGCATCATAAATTTAAGCTAGATCCTTCATAACCAGCATTAATCTTTTCCCTCATTAGTAGGGGAAAGGTTTCATTTGACCCTCCCCTCAGGTTTTCAAGTGTTGATGCTTGGCCTGAGAAGGGTTTATGCGCCTGGTCCTAAAGTGTAAGGGACCGTGTGGTTGCAATCACCCTATGCAAAAGAGATCCATACCTCAGGCTATTCATGAGGTGAGACAAACAAGATTTTGGGGGAACCTGAAATTTTATCACAAAATTAAACTTCAGTGTACCATAAGCAGAGGAAATCAATATGCTTTTGTGTCGGTGATGATGCCTCCAAGGCAGAAATTATTAAATATCAATGAAGTGCCCATGCTGCTGATACTGATTATGGTGGTGGTGGTGGTGGTGTGTAGAGCCCATATATTCATACATTGACACATGCACACAACTTTGGTCTCATGGTGGCCAGGCATGATCAGTTAGTATAGTAGTAGTGGTAGTAGTAGTAGTATTACTTCCACTACACGATGAATAAGGCTATTAATGGCTACTAGTCCTGCTGGCTATATGCTACCTCCAGAACGAGAGGCAGTATGCCTATGTATACTAGTTACTGGGGAACATGGGTGGGAGGGTGTTACTCCACTCATGTCCTACTTGTGAGTTTCCCACAGGGAGCTAGTTGGCCACTGTAGGAACAGAGTGCTGGACTAGATGGACCCTTAGTCTGATCCAGCATGGCTGTTCTTACGAGCACTTTGTTTCCCAAAGAAGTGAATAACAGCCATTCATTAATATGGGGAAAGGATAAAAAGTGACCTCAGGACCACCACTAGGTGCCAACTAAATCTGACCCCAGTATGTCTCAGACACACTGGGCATGTTCATCTGATCATGGAGGGGGAAATAAGCCACAGTGGCTTATTTCCCCCTCCATGCGTGCTGGTTGTATGCCAGGGTGATTTGTATAATTACCCTTGCTTGCCATATCATGCGAACCTGGTGATGGTGGCTTGTTGCTGTGGTTAACAAGCCACCCAGAACCCATGGGCTGTTGTAGGGTTCTGGGGTGGTTTGTTAACCATGGTGACACCCCACCCTGAACCTAACCTGCACATGTTGCCCTTTGCTCCCCAGATCCTGAAAGTGTGTGTATAGTGCTTAAAATGCTTTGCTTCCCTCCCACTGCCCTCCACCCCCACCACGTGTGGTCCTGGGGTGAGATGTATCTTCAATACATTGTCTTCTACCACCCATCCCAACTTACTTACTTTATTTATTTATTTATTTATTTACCTGCCTTCCTGTTTGGGTGTTGTTACTTGCCTTCCTGTTTGGGTGTTGTTGCTTCTTGTTCTATAGTTTCTGAATGTGACATTGAAACGTTTATTTATTTTATGTATGGTTGTTTAACTCAAAGCAGGGGAAAATATTAGTATGATCAGTGGACATCTGAGCATGTATGCATGGAGCTCCAAGTCATTATACAACAATATACAATCAGGTAGCATGAGCCATCTGTAACTGACAGGTGGTTGTCCTACTGGGATTCAGTGATTAAGAATCCGGAACCCATCTTTGTGGTCTAAAGGCGGGGATCTAGTTAACTGCAGCTGAGTGAATTTAAGTCATAAAAATATCCTGGCTTCAGAGAGGGAAAAAAGCTGTAGAATTTGCAGCTGGATATGAATGTATTGATTTGGCATGGAAATGTAGCTTGTCAGATTGAAGTGGCCTTCATCCACAGACATGATGGTATTAAACACTTGCCAGTTATTCTTGTTTGGTGCCCTCTGTGCTTGTTACAAGTGTTTCCAGTTGACAGGCAGATGTCTGGGGGAAAGAGGGCTGAGGGAAAGTCTGACATGAGGTCTACAAAGAAGAAGCCAATGGGGAAGGAAACATGGATTAGAATCTCTGGGATTCTGAGCCCAGGACATAAGAAAAAAGCAAAGGCAGAAGCAGTGGAAAGGTTTGTTTTTACCTTACCTATTGATTTGAACTATGCATGTCTGTCTATCCTGCCTTTGGATGCACATCTGTGGTTTGCCTTTATTTATGCAACTTTGCATCATTTGTTCATGCATTCAAAACACATGATGTTGGGTAAGAACTGGGGTGCCCGACGAGGGCAAGGGGGACAGAAAAAGTAAGAATATTGAGAATGAGTCCTCGCATATTTCAAGGCAGATTTGAAGTAGGGCTGCACCAAATTTGGGGATATCCATTTTCTGACAAGGAAGATGTCACATGGGAAGGTGGGAGTTGTGAAGTTGTCTCCAAAGGTGTAGCTGGGAGTGTGGGGGAGGGGAATATAGCTGAGGCAAAAGAAAATGCTTCTTGCTGCAAGATCATGACCTATCCTCCTCTCTTGTCAAAGCATTTGCCCACAGAAAGGGGGAGAGATTTGCTCGGACAGTGTGCTACAGACTGCCTCCTTTAACATGGAGGGTGCTGTTGCCACTTTTAAGTAGGTAATCACAGTGTGATGTCCCCCTGTCTAGACAGGGAGGATTTTGCTGTGTGTTTCACTACAGATTGGGTGGCCATGTGTCCTGCTTTACAGAGGACATTTCTCTATTTGAAGGCATTCTTTATTTCAGCCTTCCCCAACCTGGTGTCCTCCAGATGTGTTGGAGTGGGCTGCTGGCTGCACTGGCTGGGGATGATGGAAGTTGTAGTCCTACACATCTGGAGGGCACCAGGTTGGGGAAGGCTGCTCTGTTTGAAGGGCTGCCTGGTTCAAGTCCAATTTACAGATAAAGAATCATAAGGGAGAGCAGAGGACCTGAAGATGCCCATCAACTACTGTATTAGCATCTGAAGAGAAGACTGAGTAGGCACACAGTCTTTCTCCACTATGGTGAGATGCCTTGTATTTTTATTTAAATAATAATAAATATATCTAAATCTTCATATACAGTTATAAATTAGCATATTAAAATTTTATGCAAACCTGTATCTTCTTTTTTGATGGGGCGTTTCCTCTTTTGGGGGGAGGAGCAATGTGTAAGTGGCTACTCTAACTCACTTCCTTTAAAATCAGTGAACATTTCAGACCCTGTTTGTGGGCCCTGCTGAAAGATTGCCAAAATTTGAGGTTCCTTTTCATGCAGGATAAAAATGTTTCATGAACATTCCTCTGTTTTGGCTCACCAGGCCACCGAAGGCAGACATTACTCAATTTTGCAGTTCCTTATACTCTGGAGTTTCAATTGCCCTAACTTTGTGACTTGACCACCCTAATTATAGAGCTCAGCAACTAGAACATCATTCTTAAAAGAGGGTTTGGGTGGGGGTTATGTTTTATTTTGTTTGGTTTTGGCCATTGAATGATTACTGCACCTGGGTTGGGGAAGTATAGAAGATTAAGTTCAAAAATTTCTGGAGATCCTCAATTTTGACTCAAGATTTTGTAGCAGCAGGGTGTTTATAGATCGGGGTCCCAGGGAGCTGAGAGACCCATTCAAGAGACATGTACAGACTCAGAGCCTGGCACTACATTATTCTATTTTCATTTCCTTCACAAATCTGGAAAATGAAAATAGCTGTTCTGCTCTTACTGTCTCTTTTTGATTGTGGCCATTTATTGACAGCTGCTATCTGTGAATCCTCCTGCATAACACTCATTGTTCTAGGAATTCAATAGTGACAGCATCTGCATTTGGTTTTTCATTTCTGCATTTTCAAACAAAACTAAAAGTTGCAAATTTATTCAGGATGGGTTTGCCACTGGGCACATGTGCTCCCTGGTTTCCATCAAATGCCATATCTCTCTCTCTTGCTAATCAACTGACTGGTTACTTTATTCTAAATGGATTTTAAATCAAGTGTATAAAAACAAGACTGCATAATGTTTAAAAGCTGTGTGAGAGTCACATCAGTGCCAGGTAAAAACTAGGAAAAAAATCTGAGCATCAAGTCAGATGTCACATTTTAGAACAGTTCAGTTAAAATGTACCCTTTTCTCTTCTTCTGCAGCAAGGTCTGACATCCCAGTTTTGCACTACAGTTAGTAAGTCTGAACTGGGGAAAGGCTGGCACTCTTGACATCACTAAAGTTGCAATCCTATATAGACTTACGCAGAAGTAAGTCCCATTGCATTTAATAGGAGTTACTTCTGAGTAGATGATGCAATGCAACAGCCCTCTCCAGATACCACAAGATGTAGTTATGGCCACCAACTTGGACTGCTTTAAAAGGGGAATTAAGACATATTCATAGAGGATAAGGCTATCAATGGCTAGTAGCCATGATGGCTATATATTTCCGCTAGGATCAGATGTACGGTAGTATGCCTCTGGATACCAGTTGCTGGGGAATACAAGCATGTCCTGCTCTGGATACCAGTTGCTGGGGAATACATGTGCTCATGTCCTGCTTGTGGGCTTCCCATTGAGGCATCTAATTGACCACTGTGGGAACAGAATGCTGGACTAGATAGACCTTTGGTCTGATCCAGTGCAGCTTTTCTTATGTTCTTACAAATGCTGGTGCATTTATCTGTCATGCAAATTGCAAAGGTGGTCTCTTTAAATACTATGTTTGTCCTTTGCCTTGACCTAGACAACTGGTACAATGGTCAGGTTGCATGATCCTTTTCTTTTGCTCGTTTTTATATGTCCTTCCAGCTGGAGCAACTAGAACAGAATGCGCTTTTCCAATTGCTAAGTCACACATATTAGGCAACGGGGGCAGTTGAACCCATTAATACATGACACTGCAGATATGAATGGCCCTAGACTTCGATATGTCACTGCTTTGTTTCTTTTGTGAGGGGGGAAATAAAAATAACATTCTGATTTTTATAACCAGAGCTGCCCTACAACTAATTTCGAAATGGGCTGAGTTGAGTGTTTGCAGGGGTTGGTCCTTTTACCATCCACAAATGTAGAGGTGGAACCTCTGGCTCCACCCCAGTGCTATGTGATGGACATATATGAAACCATCCACCATCACTATCCACCTTCCACGGGATTAACAACCTTTCAAGATTTTATATTACACTGTAAAAAGGGGGAAAGAAAAACCTCATAAAATGAATATCAGCTGTCAGAAAGCAAAGAAATGACATGTGATCTAGCTTCTTCTGCAAACAGAGAACAGGATGCAAGGATATTGGAGGTCCCTCCCTTTCATGTCATATTCCAGTGATGAGGATCTCATAACCCAGGGCTGGGGAATGTGTGGCCCTCCAGATTTGCTGGACTGTAACTGCCATCATCCCTGATAATTGGCTATGCTGTCTGAGGCTGATGGGAGTTGGAGTCCAACATCATCTAGAGGTTCCCCACCCCTGCCATAACCTCTTTTAGTAATTCCATTATTCCAGTGCTTCACTGTTCTTATGGTGATCTTTTTCACATGGTTGTCCACATTCAGTGGACATAAACCAATTGTGGAGGGTTCATTACATACAAGTTTATCCCAAAATGTATTTGATATTTCATTGGTTGTTGATGCTCCAGACACCATTTGTCTGAAGTGTCTCTTCACACAGATTGAGAGTCACCATGTACTATATATCCCCAAACCTCCATACACTGTCATACTTGGGGATCTGGTGGGGACAAGACACCTGAAAGTGATTCATGTATGTGGAGACATGTCACCTGGTATTGGTTTATCTATGGTGGTGGCACCCAAGCAGCTGACTATGTGGAACAGCTGCCACTGAACAATTGCAGTTTCAAGGGGCCACCACATGATATTTGATGCTAAGGTAGAAAAATTGTAATTGATTGGCACCCTTTAACGTGAGCCCAGGCTGAGGTTAACCCTACACCCTCATTCAAGATTGGATAAACTAATTGTGGGTGGAGTCCACCAAAATTATTCCATTAGGGCTTATGCAGAAGCAGAGTTCTGTGGATTGCACTCTACAGTCATGCCTTGGATTGAGAGCATAATTCGTTCCGGAAACGTGCTTGTAATACAAAACACTCTTATATCAAAACGAAATTCCCCCAAAAATATTTGTATAGAGATTTTTAATTTAAGCCATACTATAGTACTTGTATTGCAAGACGTCGCTTGTATATCAAGTCAAAAAAAATTAAATAAATATTTAAAAATTTGCTTGTCTTGCAAAATGCTCTCAAACCAAGTTACTTGCAATCCAAGGTATTACTGTATATTTATACTCCTCTAATTCATCTTCACTCTTTCTATTATCTTTTTCCTGCAGATCCTTGTCTGGACGTATTGTTGGTGGGGTATGGTGGTTTTTCACCTTGATCATCATCTCTTCTTACACAGCCAATCTAGCTGCGTTCTTGACAGTAGAGAGAATGGTGTCTCCCATAGAGAGTGCAGAAGACTTGGCCAAGCAAACTGAGATTGCTTACGGGACTCTGGATGCTGGTTCTACTAAAGAATTCTTTAGGGTAAGAGAAATTAGTTCTGACTTCTATACAAAACCAAAGTCTCAAGCCAGCCCAGGAAATACAGCACACACAGGGTTCTGCCAGATACCATAAATACCCTAGAAACATGGAGTAATTACACGCTTCCACAGATTACTGAGTAATTACACTTAGCAGCATCAAAAGTAATTACCCTGTGACTTGCAGCTCAGGTTTAGAGAATAATAAGTACTTGGTTAGCTCTGTAATTTAATGGCACCATTTACCATATGTAAATACACTGATGTTAGTTACACTCAAGGGGAGCTTATGTAGCAAGGCCTCCAACGTGTACTTCCTTTCAGTGGTCTTATGACCCCTGTTTCTCGCTTCTTTCTAACATTCTCTCCAGCCTGCCCACTCCATTTATGGAGTATAGTTCAAATGATGTCGTTCAAGTGCTCTTACTATTGTTCACATGGCTGTCTAATACTGAGTCAGACAATTTGAGTCCTTTCTATCCAACTAGCAATGGCTCTCCAGAAGTCTTGCCCAGCCTGGACATACCTTGTAAATATGACAACAAAAGACTGGAGATTCCAGGGATTGAATCTGGAACCCGCTGCCTGCATGCCATGTGTTCTGCCACTGAGTTATGGCCACTCCCCAGTGCTGGTATTTCTAGCATAGTTCCTAGTATTTGGCCTAAACATTAGTATTTTTATCTAAAAATTACATTTATTTATTTGATTTAGATCCCTCCTTTCCACCAAGAAAATGGCGCTCAAGGCGCCATTTCAGCTATCATGATTTTTTCATGTATCTCCCCATTCCATTCAGCTTAGTTCTTGTTCAGGGATGGGCAAACTGTAGCCCTCCAGATGTTTTGGCCTACAACTTTCATCAGCCTTAGCCAGCATAGCCAATGGTGAGGGAAGATGAGAGGTGTAGGCCAAAACATCTGGAGGGCCACAAGTTGCCCATTCCTGTTCTTGTTCCATCATTGCAATCACAGAAATCGATGCAGAAGCATATCTGTGCAGTGCTAATTCATCCAATACATTTCTCCACATGCCTGGCAACAGTTGGTAGGGATTGTGTTGAAGCTATTGTTCACCTCTATGAACCAGCCCTCCTCAATCATGAGTACTTTCCTCTCTTTAGCTATGCAATGTGTAGGCACACAGCCCAACAAATGTGTGTCTTCCTTGGTGTATGAATCTCTGCTCTGTGTATTAACACATGCTAAGAGCAGCGGATTTATGCTATTCTGGACAGAGATCTAAAATAGCGGTTTTTGAGAAGATGTGGACGTACATGAAGTCAGCTGAGCCCTCTGTTTTCGTGCCGACAACAGAAGAGGGGATGAAGCGTGTGAGGAGATCCAAAGGGAAGTATGCCTACCTGCTAGAGTCCACCATGAATGAGTACATTGAGCAGAGAAAGCCATGTGACACCATGAAGGTGGGAGGTAACTTGGATTCCAAAGGCTATGGCATTGCAACACCAAAAGGTTCGCCACTGAGGTAGGTAGACTGAACGTGTTACTCCTTTTCCTGCAGCCCAAGCAATCAATGCATCCATAAACGTGCTGCCAGTCTCAATTACCACAATATAGATAATGAAACTGGGGGAGGAGGGAGGGAGGAGAATTAATGATGTTCTGGGAAGTAAACTGCCTGACTGCTGCTTAACGGTGACACAGGAGAGACTAATTTTTGAAGGACTGCTTAATGCAGTGGCCTCACTCCCCTATATACTAGTCTCTATTAATATGGATGCAATGCAAACAGGGTTTGTGTGGCATACTGGCTACCGATGAACAAAGGATTACTTTGATGCAATGTACATGCTTGTTTTGTGGTGCATGACAATCGTGCAATGTATATCACAGCCCCAGTTTGGATTCAAACTTAAAAGGGATTCTAGTGGTAAAAGTATTTGTGGGGTGTGCATGTCTGAACAAAGAGATACAAATCTGTATAGGACAAATAAATGGAAAAGCTAAGTGTTTTCCTTTTAGCTAGGCAATAAATCATGGAAGGTGTTTATGTTTAACCTGTTACCCATAGCAACCCACAGGGCTTGGTTAGTAAAGCGTACCTTCTTCTCTTCTCCTAATACAGCTAGCTTCACACACTAGCCACAAGACAGCATATACACAGAGCATACAACAGACACACAAACAGTGATACAGTACAAACTAAACACAGGCTAGGTAAAGAGAAGAACACAATGATACCCCAATGCATTAACCACACAGAGAAGACATTGCACACTAGATCCACACAATTCTCAGCATTTCTATGGCTATCAATCTAGTTCCTCCCTAATACCATCATACTCAACGAGTTGCATGCAGAGTTTCAAGGTTCAGTCTTTGATGTGAACCTTGTGTTTTAGCCAAAAACAAATTTTCTGAGAAGGTTGTTATTTTCATTTTTAAATTTGAAGCTTAAAAGAAGTCTGCTGTTGTGAATTTTTAGGGTATACTGAAACAACTGTGATATTTCTTCTAAAAATAAAACAGAAACAGAAAAAAATGCAAATGTTGATTCATCCTGTTCTTCAAAATATCCTTCTGCCGGGAGGGGAGGGTTAGGGGGCAAGAGAGAAATGTTCATTCTTAATTGGCTTCCCAGTTCAATAGAACAGCCAAGGGAGAACACTTTGTTTTTCCATTTGGTCTGATGGTGCATCTTTGGAACATATGGTCTCAGTTTTTTGTCCCATGATGTGTGTTGTTTGTGGTCATTTTAACTGTTAAACTAATACTATATGCTCTCCAGTCACCGTGTGGCATCTCTCTCCACTGTGGGGAACCTACCCACTCTGCTCTGTGACTGACTGAACTGATGGACCCTGTTCTTGTTTCCATCCAAGTCGGGAGAAATTTGACCACTGAAGTCAATGGGGTCAGAATCAGTGGTGTAAGGGATACATTTTAAAGTAGGGCTGTGCACATAATCACTGCTTGAACCCAAATCAGATCGGCCCGATCCAGGTTACACTTTTTACGGTTGAATCGGATCAACCCACACCCAGATCGGATAAAATTGGTTGTCATTGGTTATGTTTGATTACAGTCGATTACGTCCAGATCTGGGTGAGCAGCCAGGAAGCTCCTTTCATTCCCCCTCCCCTTTCTGACTGGAACGGGGAGGGGGAGGAGGGGAAGAAGGGGAGAATTGTTGGCAGCACCATTACCCAATGGTGCTTCAGAGGAAGTTGCTGTTCTCCAATAATGAAGCTGACTGGGGGAGGGCTAAGGGAGATGCATGGTTTGCTTTTATTTCTCTGACCATGTGTGTTTTGGATCAGTTTGCTGGGGAGGGGATCGAGCTTGTTCTTGGCTCCTGCTTGCTTGCTTGCTGCCAGTTGCCACTTGCCTCCTGGCATTGGAGAGAGAAAGGGGTGGGTGTCTCTTTTTGGATTTCTTTTGTTTTATTCCTCAATTTTATTTCATTTAGGAGTAGCTTAATTTAAAATACAAACAAATCCATTTACTTTTCTTTTCTTCTGACCCCAGTTTGGGGAAGGGGGACTGAAGGAGCATTTGTTTGTCGCCTTTGGCTCTGATTTAAGATATCCTAAGTTTTTTTTAATCTTTTATTAGGATTTAGTTTAGGACAATTAAAGTCATTTTTGTTCATACAGTTTGTGGCAGTGAGGGTTTGACTCTGCTGGCCTTCTGTTCAACGTTTTCCTGCCAGTTTTTTCAGATATCATTTATATTATTATCATCATCATCATCATCATCATCATCATCATCATCATCATTATAATCATTATCATTAGGATCTCTTTTAATTTTGCACAAGTTCCATTTGCAAATCATCCCAGCACACAAGCCAGACTCCTGCCTGTGTTCTTTTGAGACCACTTTTGGGGATTGTGTGGTGGTGGGTGCTGCTATTGTTGCTGCTATCTGAGGTAGTTGGGATTTTTTCTTTCTTTCTCTTGAGGAGGGTGTGTTTTCTGCTAAAAAAATAATTTTTTTAAATTTCTAATGCATTTTTTAAAAAATCCCAAATCCCTGCAGAATAATCATAATCATTACTGTAGAGAGCTTTCTACATGGGGTACACAGGTAGAGCCAAGTAAAATTTACCACTTCTCTGAAAACAGAGTAAAAGTGCAATCCTATGCATGTGTACTCAGAAGTAAGTCCTATTACGTTCAATGGGACTTACTCACAGGAAAGTGTGTACTCATGGGGGGGGCAGTGCTTGCAGGGCAATCTCTTTTTGTTTAAAAATTGTCAGGATTGGCACAAATTCAACAGGTGAAGTTTACCCACCCACCCTATACCCATGTGTCTGAAATTTGGGGGGCATAAGCAGCTCGAGGACATCTGCAATCTCACCAGGTTTCATGTTTCTATCTTTTAAATTTATTTATTTATTTATTATTTGCATTTATTTATCGCCCATCTGGCTGGCAAACTGGCCACCCTGGGTGATGTACATAAGATAAAAACAGAATAAAATACATTAAAACAGTATAAAATTTTAAAATCTTAGCCCACCCCATATTCCCACCTGAACAGCCAAGTTTTTAGTGAGCGGCGGAAGCTCAGCAGAGAGGGGGCATGGCGGAGGTCACTTGGGAGAGAGTTCCACAGTACGGGGGCCACCACAGAGAAGGCCCTCTTCCTCGTCCCGACCAGTCTGGCTGCTTTGGCTGAAGCGACAAGGAGAAGGCCGTATGTGGCAGATCTTGTTGAGTGGCCCACTTGGTGTTACTGGAGACGCTCCTTGAGATAGACTGGACCAGAGCCGTATAGGGTTTTAAAGGTCAACACCAACACTTGAATTCGGCTCGGCAAGCAACTGGTAGCCAGTGTAGCTCCTTGAGCACTGGCGTGATGTGATCCCGCCGGCGGCTGCCTTTAACTAGGCGAGCCGCCACATTCTGTACCAGCTGTAGCTTCCGAACCATCTTCAAGGGTAACCCCACATAGAGCTCATTACAGTAGTCTAGGCGAGAGGAGACCAAGGCATGAACCATTGATGGGAGCAGATGATTAGGAAGGTAGGGGCGCAGCTGCCGTATCAGATGGAGTTGATACAGCGCCGCCTGGCTCACAACTGACACCTGAGCCTCCATGGCACAGCTGGGAGTCTAGAATAGATGTACCCCATTCAGCACCAGGTCAACATCCCCTAACCTTCCCTTGTCCCCCACCAGAAGTACCTCGGTCTTGTTTGGGTTCAGCTTCAGCATGTTCCTTCCCATCCAGCCACCCACTGACTCCAGGCACTTGGACAGGGTCTCAACGGCCAACCTCGGTGAGGATTTGAAAGAGAGGTAGAGCTGCGTGTCATCCACATACTGATGACACCGCACCCCAAACCCCAAACTTAAAATGAAGAAGTGAAAGACTTTCCCCCCCCAATGCAAGTCTATGGAAAAAAACTAGATGGAATCAATTCCGTTACCGTAATCGAGTCTGTGTAATCGTAATAGTAATCGGATCGGGATAGATACAGATCGGACGGAACCGTAATTGGGCCCGATCCCAATTACACAGATCGGAATCAGATCGAAGGGGCTGTGCACAGCGCTATTTTAAAGTGATTCCACAGAAGTGGAAGTACAGTGGGGTGGAATCCACTGACGCTAATGGGAATGGTATTCATTCATTTTCATTCATTTATTACATTTCTATACGACCCAGTAGCCAAAGCTCCCTGGGCCATTTACAAAGATTAAAACCCTAAATATGCAAAATATGATGACATAATATAAAATCATTTGTAAGTTCCAGTAAAGAGAGCAGGACTTACTTCTGACGAAACATGCATAGGATTAGGCTGACAGTCTTGTCATAGGGTAGCCAAATCAGTGGTGGCAAATGGGGTGGACAGTTTAAGCCTGCCTGCAGTCCCATGCATGCTCACAACTCAGTGAGACTTATTTCTGAATAAAAAAGCAGAGGGACAGACCTACAGTGGCCAGATGAAGAAGAGGACAGAGCTCCTGCATTAGCTTGCATGACAGGCTATACCTGCTGAAATTCCCTCTTCTGCGCAACTATTAAATGTGCAGGAGCCCTGTCCTTTTTTCCATCTGGCCACCCTAGCCAGTCTGCAAAGTTCCCCCAAAGGCCAGTTAATACAGGGCTTCCAGATGAAAACCTTTTCTTGGACTTTACTTAGTTAAATGTTCTCCCATCTAAAATTATCCCTGCACATAGAAAATGAGCATGCCAGGGAGACAACTGAAGTTCGGCCTGGTCTTCTACCTGACATGCTATATTTCTGAGTGGTGGGGGAGTTGTTCCTTTTAGTTTGCATGTGTTGGGAAGGAAGGAGATATTCCACACTGCCCAGACCCCAATGGCATTTTGTTACTACTAACAGATGATCTCCAATACAAACCTTTTAATATTGGTGCCTACACATGTGCGCGCGCACACACACACAAAGAGAAAGAGCCTCTGCCCTCCTCATCTTACCATGGATGCCTGGCAGAGATTTCAAGTGTACAAGTGAATTATTCACTACTTATTTTTTGTGCATGATTAAGGCTACAGTCCTAACATCCAGGAAGAAGCTCAACTGAACACAATGGGTTTTTTTTTCCTGAGTAGACATACATAGGATTGTACTATAAGTTAGCAGTATTCAACAGGATGGGAACTACCTGGTCGATTTCCTGTTGATCATGTCTCTTCCCCACCCACCCACCTGCAAGCCTATTAAAAGCAATAAGAGATGAGGGTATAGAGTAGGAGAAAAAGGAAACAATTCAGGTTCATGGAAATGTCTGGTTTTAAAGCAAGGAGACTTTAAACTCTTACTTACGTCACGTGATGAGAAAGCCACTGGGGCCGCTTCAGTGGGGAATGGACTGGCTGCTGGCCACATGCTGGCAACAATTTAACACAATGGGCCACTCACTGCCAGCTGCAACTGGCTAGGCAAGCCATCCTACTTTCACCCATTTCAGAGGAGCTGCTGTGGCTGGGTCCAACAGGAAAGGTCTGAGCCTGAGGAGCAAATGCAAGTGTGCCACAGGCGCGCATGCGCGCGCGCGCGCACACACACACACACATGGCGGCAAGGTCAGAGGAGCAAACACACACATTCATAAGTTGGCGCTGCACATGTGGACACATGCAGCTTCTCACCTACCTTCTCTGCAGATCATGTGCAGTAGCAGCTACTGCCTCTTTGAGTTCTCTTCCATAGGCACACCACAGTCCCCACTGTAGCAGCTGCAACTAAGCTGCTGGCTTCCAGATTCAATAATAAAAATCCAGGCAGTCCCCAGGTTAAGAACGTCCAACTTACGGACAACTCATACTTACGAATGGACTTCCGGGTTCCCCGGCTCTGCGTCGTTTACGTAGAGCAGGGCTCTCCAAACTTGGGTCCCCAGATGTTGCTGGCCTACAGGTCCCAGCATACCCAGCCAGCATGGCTAATGGCAAGGGATTCTGGGAGCTGTAGTCCAGTAACATCTGGGGACACAAGGTTGGAAAGCCCTGACGTAGAGTATAGCACAGTATACGTAATTTACGCAATTTGTGTAAATGCTGTATACTACGCTATACTGTTCTGACGTACGTACAAATGCGACTTAGACATTCTTAAGAATGGAACTCATTTGTAACCTGGGGATTGCCTGTAATAATAATACCAACAACAACAACAACAACAACAACAACAACAAAAACATGTCACATGGAACTCCCTTGCCTGAGCATCCAGTTTACCAGAATTGTACCAGAATACAGGGGAAAGCTCCAATTAGTCCATGGGGTGGTGGTTATGTCACCTTTTTTTTAACCAGTCTTCTTTTTATCATCTTGTCTTAGCAATTTAAGTAATTTTAAAATTGTTTTTTAAATGTCTAGTGAAATTTTTTGATGTTTTTATTGTTTGTATTTTTATATTGTAATTTATTATACAATTGTTTTTTATTGTAAAAATATATTTTATTGTAAAATTTTATAATTGTTGTAAAACGCCCAAAGAGCTTCGGCTATTGGATGGTATATAGATGATGATGATGATGATGATGATGATGATGATGATTTTAGGTAGTGCTGAACAGGCAAAAAGTATTTCGGAGAATCACATAAAATAATGTGCCCGAATCTGGAAAGAGTAAATTAAAAGTGGGGGGAACCTCATGTGTGTGTGTGTGTGTGTGTGTGTAAATGTAATATAATATTTTGTGTGTGTGTTTGCACACGCACATGCGCATATACAGAGAGAGAGAGACAAGAAAGCAAAGGGAAGGAGTAGGTGGGAATGTATTCTGTAATTGGCTTTCCTTCTCAAAGTGGTAACCTTTAAGCAAAGCTCCCTAGAGGCCCCATAAACTTGTATGTCGATTATTCCAAGTCATTTAAATGAATAAAAATGTTCCTTGTCAAAGATTCAA
This sequence comes from Shinisaurus crocodilurus, assembly GCA_021292165.1. NCBI lineage: Eukaryota > Metazoa > Chordata > Lepidosauria > Squamata > Shinisauridae > Shinisaurus > Shinisaurus crocodilurus. Next base: position 111,593,313 of record CM037881.1, read on the forward strand.
GAAAACTAACACACTTCAGAAGAAATATGCTGGCCAACTCCATTTTTCACCAAGGATTCTGTGACTAGTCAGATACTGGAAGATGCTGTATGCTAAAAAGGAGAACCAATTACTTCAAATTTAGTTCCGTATGCGAGAAAATACCATGAAACAAACAACATGTGAGTGTAGCAGAGTGAACTGTGCTTAAAGAACAACAAAGGGTTTACTGAGCTTTATAATATCATATATGCCCACGCAGGGATTAAAATATTCTTTTAGTTCACTGGTAACCGCATCTTCTTAGATTGTTAAACAATGACTGTACAAATGAGGCCTGTGTTCTGCTTCAGAATACAGAAATAATCATCTGTGTTGCATCTTTACTGCTTGCACTTAAACTGCACACAAGCTCCATGCCCAAGATTTGATGTGTCAAATGTGAACCAAACGTACAATGTCTATCCAGTACAATGCCATGACTGGCCTACTTGTGTCAGCACTCCATCTTGACTTGGACTGCAGCACTTTTTTACTTTTCCATCAACAGCCATGACTATTCATTCTCTCTCTCTCCTGTGCAGTACAATTCTATCAGTGAAATGGCACTAGCCTGTGTTGGGGAAGGGAACAAGAGCCACAGAGGACCCCCCCCCCTGCAATGATATTGCAGGAGTACGGTAATTCGTACAATCGTACTGCCTGATCATGGTATCCTCCTCCAAACATAAATCCAAACCTTCTTCTACCTGGTGCCCTCCAGATGTATTGGATGTATTGGACAACTCCCCCATTATGGGAGTTGTCATCCAACACATCTGAAAGGCACCAGCTTGGGGAAGGCCGTTATAGAGGAACTGGGGCATCAATTGGGGTGTGGGGAGAGTATAGGCTATCTGACACAGAATGATACCCTCACTGCACCATCTAAAATCATTCTTAGGATTTTCTCAGCAACAAGAAGACAAGCTGGGGGATCTAACTGGTTTATTGTGACTTCAGCTGTCAAGGTATCACTGATTAGAACTATATGATGGCTTATTTTTTCATCTTTTAAGAACATTTTATATCCTAGCTGGCTCAGCTTGTCTGAGTGTGGAAAGCTAAGCAGGGTCAGGCCTGCTTATTACTTGGATGGGAGACCCCTCCACTAGTTTCCTGCATTGAGCAGGGGGTTGGACTCGATGGCCTTGTAGGCCCCTTCCAACTCTATGATCTATGAAATCTATTAAATCTTCCATATATATATATATATATATATATATGATTTATATCCCACCTTTTGATCAAATGATCCTCAAGGTGGCTTACTATAGAATATGAGAGAGAGAGAGAGAGGCCTGGTTTGCACAATCACTGTGGCTTAAATAATTCAGGGGTGGTTGTTGAGTTATCTGAGGGTAGTTTCCCCCTGCAACAAACCATGCCGCTCAGGTTCAGATGGTATGACAAGCCGCACCAGAGCGGCTAATTAGGCAAATGATGCCCAGCACACACCAGCACATGCCATGGCTTGTGAACCAGGCCAGAGAGAGAACACAACAGAATACAACAACACACATGACCCAGTAGCCCTTAGTCCCATGACTGATGGATGGAGCCACAGTGTACTCCTTCAGTCACAGCAACTGACAGTTGGGGCTGAGTGCTCTTTCTGGAAGAGAGGCGGCCAGTAAGTTCCATGCAGCTGCTCCTTCTTTTGCCAATGGATGAGACAGGTTGGATGTAAAGCCAAGGCTACTTACATCCCTGAACATTCAAAATCCCAATAAATCCCTCCATATATCAAATCAAATTCAAAATTATCTCCTGAAACCATAATAACAACTTGCAGCAGATCAACATTAGGGAGTTACTGAATAAAAGGGTTCTGAAGATTTCCTGGGGAGAGAAAGCTATAAAACCAGGACCATTAGAGAGAAGGACTTACTTTGTGCTCTTCCCAATTTTTCACACTACAGGATAATAGAATCTGAAGGAAGGCCTCCTCAGCTGATCTCACAGATAAAGAAAGATACTTCCAAAGATATGCTTGAAATGTACCTGTAAATCAACAGTCTGCCAGCATGGTTTCAAATAAGCCTCATATTTTCACTGTCAAAAGACAGGCCCCCACATTCTGCAGTTTCCAAACGCTTCAGGGAAACACACTGCAGTGCAGCTGTCAATTACTGATGTTTCTGTTTATTTATTACATTTCTATCCTGCCTTTCCTCTAAGGAACTCAAGGCAACATACATGGTTCTCCCCATCCTCCATGTCATTCTCATGGCAGTGCTGAACCTGCGAGGTAGGATAGGATGCTGGGAGATAAGTGCCTGGCCAGAAGTCAGCCAGTGAGTTTCATGGCTGACTGAGGATTTGAGCCTGGATGCCTGACATTCTAAAACTATGCCATACTGACTCTCAAATGCATGGATGACAATGACTAGACCCCTGTCTTCCAGGAAAGGTTAAAGGTGGCAGATCAGGTGGAGTTGATCAAAAAGTAGTCCACATATTACAACCAGTATCTAAGTGCAAAGCCAGATCCAGCAAAATGCCCAGGAGTGTCCTAGATGGCCCAGCTATTTTACTGCATTTTTATATGGAATCCCTATGAGATGCTAGCACCGACTTTTCCATCCCGCTCCAGCAGCTTGTGGAGTCCAATATGAGGAACTGGCATGCTGACCATCTGAACAGCTGCAATGCTGCTGCGACTCTGAACATTGATGGACATATAAGTTGTCCATCACAAAAGATTCGCTGAAATAGTTTCTCTGTGGTAATAAGCATAGCTACATTGGATCTGCCCCATTGACTTCAATGGAATCCTGAGGATATAAATTGGATGAGGATCTCTTCCTTTTTTTCTGTTTTTGTATGTCATGAAATGTCTGAAGTGTTCTCTCAGTTGTATATTGATTTGAATACGTTACTCTTCTTAAATTGATTAAATGTTTCCTTCTTTCCTTCTTTCTCTCTCTCTCTCTCTCTTTCTTTCTGTTCCTTATAGAGAAATTATTACTAATCGTTTTTATATGTCTTTTGTGACATGAGGATCACTCAGGAGGAATAGGCGAGCCAGACTCCCCTCCCCCATTCCTAAATTATTGTCTATTTTATTTTATTTTTCCAAAAGGCCAAATTATTGAGTCACAGCTGCAGCTTGACAAATGACACCTCCACTGCTCTTGCACTTAAATTATTTCAGAAAGCAATTCTATGCCAATGCTTGGAGATCAAATTTTACATTTTAACAATTCAGCAGCTGTAGAAGATAGCATCCACTGTGAGCAGCTGTCACTTAAAGCAAAGCAAACTTTGGGATTCTTTTCTCTGTAGCATCTTTGGCACTGCAAAATCTGCCGACCGCAGGGAATGCTACATGTGTCCACCCTCCCGCCCGCACGCTGTTTTTCTAATTGCAAGGGATGCAAACATGCTGGGGGAGAATATCAGAGCAGACTAAAGGGTGCTGGTTCACCGATCCCTTGTTGTCACATGACTTTCCAAGTGTTCTCCGCCTGTTACTCATCGAGTGTTATCTATTCATTTTAAAGAAACCCAGTAAACCTGGCAGTGTTAAAACTGAACGAGCAGGGGCTTTTGGACAAATTGAAAAACAAATGGTGGTACGACAAGGGCGAGTGCGGCAGCGGGGGAGGTGACTCCAAGGTCAGCCTCAGTAAGAAAAACCTAGTGGGTATAAACGGCATGGATAGTAACCAGCAACCACCCTGCCAACACATCTTTGTGTTCTAACACTTGGGGAGAGCAAACACGATTGGACAGTTGTCCTGTCGCTGGGTGAGAATGTGTCCTCTGCTTAACGAGTAAGGACAAGGGAAAGGAGTACATGGGACTAGTGTGATGCCTGCATGGCCATTTGGGGGTGACCCTTCTTTCAGCAGAGGGGGATTAAAAGCACTCCTGTTCATTGCACTGAAGCTTCGGTAGGACTACTACGTCCCTCCTTTCTGCACCGCCCACCCTTAAAGGTTTTTGTTGGATCTCTTGAGCATGCCCCCTGGATAGGAGACTGAGATACTGTGCAGGGTCCTGCTACCGGCTGATTGTTCTGCAGGTGGGGATGGTCTGCAGTCATCAGCACTGGCAAGGCCACTGCAAGTATCTTTTGGCAGATGGTTGAGGTTGCTGGTTACTCAAAGTGATATACTAATACTCATCTTGCTATGGTGGAGGAAAGAAGGGTGTGAATGTGCTGGGGATGGTGGGGGTGGGTGGAATGCCGGAGGAGGGCGGGGTGGCCAGATGGAGTATTTGACCGTATCACTTTGTAGATGTATAACTTGTACAATGAATGCTGTGAATGAATTGTCTGTGCTGAATAACATAAAATAACATTGGTAATGTTATTTATGTTATTTCCCCCCCTGGTTTGAAGAGGTCCCGTAAACCTAGCGGTTTTGAAACTCAGTGAGCAAGGCGTCTTAGACAAGCTGAAAAGCAAATGGTGGTACGATAAAGGGGAGTGTGGAAGCAAAGACTCCGGAAGTAAGGTCAGTTACCCCTGAAGAGGTCATGCATACCAATTAAAAAAAAAGTGTGTTGCCAGAGACTCCTTTGGCCTTAGTAGTACAAAAGTTTGGAATCTCATGTGAGGCATATTACACACACACACACACACACACACACACACAAGTTATAGTTACTCTTCATGTGTGTAGTAATATCACATTAGTGAGCACACACATATAGAAATAGCAAAATAGCAGATGCCATACTAGAATTGTAAAAGGAAGAAATGAGAGCCAATAGGAATGTAGAGGAAAGGGTGATCTTAGTAATGTTGTGGAAAGAGAGAGCTCCACACCACTTGTGGAGTATTGTGAGAGGAAAAGCTGTGATGTGTACCATACTGGAACCTTCATTCATGACAATGAGCTGCATGCGTCAGAGCCCAACTTATAAGTAGGAAGTGACACTTCTACACACAGAAATTGTCAGAGAGGCATTATTACTATATAATGATATTATTTTTCTTAAAATACAACAATTTATTTTAGTATTTCTAGACCACTTTTCCAATTAAACAGCAAATTAAAATAAGTACAAATCCATAATAAAATAATAATATACAAACTGGAGCACACTCCAGCAAACAATTAGAAACAAAACACAGCAAAAGCCAGACTATGTACTGTACAAAAAAAGAAAAAGACAGGTCCCTAACAGCTTACAATCTAAAACAGGGTGGGCAGAAAGTAGATCTCCAGATGTTTTGAACTTCTATTCCCAGCATTGCTGACTGTTGGCCATGCTGGCAGGAGTTTCTGGGAGTTGAAGTCCAAAACATTTTGAGATCTACCTACTGCCCACACCTGATCTAAGAGACACAACAAAAAGGGAGGCATGAACATGGAAGCGAAAAGGAAAATAAGGTGCATTAAAGTTGACCAGGTAGAATGGCCATTGATGGAATGATCAAGGTGATTCTTGTCAACAGCATATAGAAAGTACTGGAAGCCATCAGACTTCATGAAGTTGATTATACTTCCCAGACTTCATGAAGTTTTCTAACAAAAAGGGTGCAGAAATAACAGAAGAGAACTAGGATTGGATCTTTGAGGACCAGGAACAAACAAATGAAGAGGAGACGCTCCCATTGATAGATTTTGAACATCTAATCCTTAGAAAAAGGAAGAAACCCATTCATGGATGATGTCATGGAATACAAGAGAAGGGGGGAAATCACAGAACAGAGGGTGGTCAGAGCTCTTGGGTGCAGCAGAAAGTTTAGGAAGAATGAGAACAGAATAAAACCTTTGACTTTGGAGGGTGTTTAATTAGTGCAATGGAGCAATGGGCACAACCCAAGTTTAAGGAGAGCCACTGAAGCAAAGGAGTTAGTAAAGTAGATAACATATTCCAAGTTTTGAGGTAAAGCAAACTTCCCATCTAAGAAGCAAGAGAAATCAAGGAAGCTTTTTGCAAGACTAGACTAGGTAAATAATATTTGTAAACAAGGGGAATGGTGTCAGGATCAGTTCTCCTCACGTGAAAATACTTTTATATTTCCTTTACACTGAAATTCTATGCATGCCTACTGAGAAGTAAGCTCTATTGTATTCAGTGGGGTTTACTTCCAGGTAAGTGGGTATAGGATTACCAGGGATGTTGAAGAGTCCTTGGTCTCGAGTCACGAGTCGAGTCACGAGTCTTTGGACCCGAGTCTCGAGTCCAAGTCGACTCGTGGTCCAAAATGGTGACTCACGAGTCACGAGTCACAAGTCACTCCCAAAGCTGACTCCACGAGTCCCTATTAAAATCAATGGTTTTTTCCCCCAACAAAATAAGGCTACTTCAGATGTGTGGTTTAAATAAATTCTAGGCACAAGTGTGCCTTTTTATTTCAAAACTCTGCAACTGATTTTGGCAAGAACAGACCAGGCAGAAAAACCCAAAATAACCAGGCAGACAGAGGAGGCAGGGAACCCCAAAGCAGGCAGGCAGGCAGGCAGAGGCCTTTGTCTTGGACAATTCAACTGTTGAACTGGTCAAGAAGAGACCAGGCAGGCAGAGGAGGCTGGGAACCCCAGACAGGCAGGCAGAGGCAGCCAAACCCAAAATGTCTGAACGGTTGCATTTTAGAAAAATGATTTTAAAAAATAAACTTGCTGTACTTCCTAAAACTTATCCATGTTGCATTTGAGGAACATGATTTTTTCTAAATGTTTGGCCCCCATTCTGGAACGGTGAGATCTCATCACAATTCCACCCTCACTGAACACCCGCTCCACGGGTGATGAACTTGCTGGAACCAGAAACACACTCAGAGCAGCCACACAGAGTAATCTCAGGTCCTTCTTCTGCCTCTCCCAAGTACACAACACATCAATCAAAATAAATCTTGACACACTGTTGGGGCTGCACTCCTGGTAGCCGTCCATAGTGGCTGAGCAGCGGCACACCTCCCTTCCATGCGCTCTTCGCTGGCAATCACGCTCCTCTCCACTCCTTCTGGCACAGCCCAGGGATGTTGAAGAGTCCTTGGTCTCGAGTCCCATTAAAAATATTGGGACTCGAGTCCTAGTCGAGTCAGAGGGGGGACTCAGTCCGACTCACGAGTCGAGTCCTCGAGTCCCCATCCCTGAGGATTACAGCCTAAATGAATACACATGGAAAACATTATATTTGAATGAATATTCCAAGTGGATCTCACAAGAATGAACTGTTGGCAGAAGCTGGCTGCTGATAGGTCTTTCCTGAAAAATCTATGCAGATTTTCTGTCACAACACAATGTATTCACATCCTCACAGAGAAAAAGGATTATGTTATATACTCATTCCACTGTAGAGAAGGTGTGAACGAGAAATGATGGAGAAGAAGGAATAAAATTTGAGGGGATGCCAGTGAAGAATCAACAGCAGACAGTACCATGGGAACAAGCAGAGAAGTTAGATGTGAAGTAGAATGATAAATTCAGTGAGTGGACAGATCATATAGTGAACACTTATCAGGTGAACGATGCTTGAAAACCTAGCCCTTATATTGGCACCTGAGGGAGAGATAAACTCTTTAAAAATACAATGTGCATTTTCGATGCTGAATTCTTCTCTAGTTCCTCCTTCTCTAGGGCCTCAGCAACTTGTGGACCTCAAGATGTTTTGGCCTACAACTCCCATCAACCCTCACCATTGGCTATGCTAGCTAGGGCTGATGGGAGTTGTAGGCCAAAACATCAGGAGGGCCACAAGTTGTGCTTCCTGGTCTAGATATTGATACCTTTCCCCTAAGAAATAAGATGTTCAACAGCAAATGTAATGTGCCCCTTTTCAAGGGAACCCCAAATATTGAAATGGGTAAGTTACTAAAAGATAAATAAGCAAAAAAAACAACAGTTCAATAACTTATATATAATATTAGATATGCATAGATATAAATAGAAAAGCAAGTTCAATATTAAGATATGTCACTAGTGATACATCTCAGTTGTTTCTTTCCCTTTCTATCACTCAGTTAATTATTGGGGGACATGAATTACCGGAAGCTGGAGTCCAATAAGGAGTCAGGAAACAGTGGGGGCTCTCAGTGAAAGGGTTCTGATGCAGGAGAAGCTTTCTCTCCTCTTGTTCTCTTCTTTTCCATCTCCTCTCTTAGCTTCTTCTGCCTGTATACGTTCCTCTGCCCTCTTATCCTCTGTCTCCACAGGATCAGATGGTTAGACCCAAGCAGGCTGCCTACTAGGCAACCCCCACTCCCACTCTCTTCTTCTTCTTCTTCTTCTTCTTCTTCTTCTTCTTCTTCTTCTTCCCAACTCTCCTCTTTCTCTCCTTTCCCCCCAATTCATCTGCCAAACCTCTTCTCCTCTTCTCCTTCTTCTCTGATTGCTTGCCCTTGAAAATAGTTCTTTGTTTTTCCTTTTGTGTTAAGTCCCCTTCTGCATCTGTTCTAAAGGAGAGGAAACCTGGGGCTACACATGCAAAATCCAGACTAGCTGGCTTGTAAGTATTGAATTGTCCTTCATTCAAGGACATTATAGTCCAGTTTTCCTCAAACAGGTACCCTCCAGATGTGTTGGACTACAGCTCCTAGCATATTCCAGCCATCCAGGGCATGCTGGGAGTTGTAGTCGAACACATCTGGAGGGCCCAAGGTTGGGGAAGACTGCTATAGCCCCATACTACATAATGGATACCCATTATTGCAAGACACTCCAGCATCATAGTGCCACAGATAACAGTGTTCTGCAGTGTCCCTGGGGTAGTCCTTCAGGGTTTCAAAGCAATGCCTTTTGTTCACAACACTGGAGCATGTGCAAAAGGAATCAGAGGGAAAGCACTTGCTAAAGTTCCCCTTTTCTCTTAAGGAAAATCACCTTCTCTTAAGAAGAATCACCTTGATTGAGTGCTGAGATCCTTGATTACTGTTCTCACAAGATGTCTGACTGTAAATCCTACAAACCTTTTTAAAAATCTGAAATTCCATATTTTGTGAATAAAAATAATACTTAAAATCATTTTACATTTATTCTTTTCAATCATCTATAAAACTGGTTACCTTTTTGATGTGGGGTGGGCGTGGGGGTGGGCGTGCGCGTGGGCATGGGCGTGGGGAGGACAGGAAGAGAGAAAATTCCATTTCCTTCAAGCAGCTCTAGTTGCCTGTACCTGGTCAATCATTTTGTAAAGTACTGTGCTGTGAACATGACAGAAGAATCAAAATTGATTCTTCTCTGCAGCATGTTAGTTATATTTTAATAGCCCTCCTGCTGGGTGTTAAATGCCCTGCTCCTGGTCAAACAAACACCCCATTACCACAGAAAAGGTGATATCTCTGACCATGTTTAAAAAGGATCATTTACCATGTAAATCAGCCTTCCCCAACCTCATACCCTCCATATGTTTTGGACTTCAACTCCCAGTGTTCCTCACCATTGGCCATGCTGGCTGGGGCTGATAGGAGTTGAAGTACAAAGCAAGCACCTGCAGGGCACCAAGTTGGGAAAGTCTGATGTAAATGAAGAATAACTACTTAGTCCTGTGCTTTAGAGGGCTTCCTTGGTGCCTTCACCCAGGGTCTACATTTATCAGTGACAGAAAAGCTCCACAGCTGTTATGTTCCAAACAAAATTCTAGTGGCCAGATCCTATTTAAAACAAATCAGTGGCAGCAGAACTCAGGACCTCTGCAATATTGTATCTCCTTTAAATATCTCATGTTGCATTCCACACAACAGAATACAAAAGAAGGCCAGAGGGGACACGTAGGTTTACGTGAATCCTATGACCTCCTATGTGGATCACCTTAACTGCATGCCCTTAGAGAGCAGAAGCCAAACATCTAAATTGCATGTGTGCATCACTGCGGCTAATGATAAGGTTGCGAGAGCTTCTGGACGCTCCATGTGTAAAAATTCTGCATGCTTCGAATGCTGAGAGAATGTATGAATAAAAGAAAGGTTTTTTAAAAAATAGCTTTGGAAATTCTGTAGATCTTAGAACATGCAAGTAGAAGACACTGAAGGAATGAGAATACTGGTAAGGAAGATTAATGCACCGATAACAAAATTCAGATCAATTATTAGAGCAATATTAACATTAAAGCATACTTCAAATTTTGATCTATTTTATCAAACACTAAATGAAGCTTTGAAGGCCCATATCTATGCACACCTCATACTCTTCTTGTAAACAGGGGCATACCCTGACTAGAGAGCCCAATAGGCACCATAGCTGCCCAGCGGGCCCTCATTGCAGCCTGCTCTCTGCTGGACTCCATCTCGTTCCAATAGCATCACACATGGGACTATAAACATCCAGTCAAACTGACAGAGAAATCAGTTTACCTGTGCAGTAGGAAATTTGCATGTGTAAAATAGCTGTTCCATCTTCCACAACTTTACCTGCAAGCAAAACAAGCACATCCATCTTACATTTGTGTAGGTCAACACTGGATGGTGCTACACTTGGGTAAGCAGACCAGCACATGAGGTTTTGGGTGCAGTTCAGTTGGGAAAGGATAATGTGAGTACAATATTGCTTCATGTGCTCACCAGCAGAGTTGCATCGTGCAAAATCAAAGTGCACTTCCCTATCTTTAAAAAATAGATAGATAGATAGATAGATATACATATTCTCAGTCACAATCTGGGGCTACTACACATGACTTCACCATTCATGCACAACAATTCCTTGCACTTCTTTATCTCTGACCATGGCCTTGTAGGCGGTCCTACTTTATACAACTGCCATATTTTTTTCATAAAAGCTCCAATGACAAAAAGATTGATAAACAGATATTAGGTGGTACTACATCTTGTGTGGTGGTAATAAAAAAATATAAGTAGGTACAACTGCTATGGCTTATATTACTTGTTTAGAAAGTTCAGCATCTGTTGTATAGGAAATTTTGGCATGAACACTTAAAAAAGAGAGAGATGCATTTTAAACAAAATATCTTAAGTGAACTTTCCATTAAAAATATCTGAACTATTATCTCTATAATTTTTTCCTCTATCTAAACTTTAGATTCTAAAGAGTCACTTTGTAGGAGAACCACATTGTTTTCATTCAGTCCCTGCAACAAATTAATTTTCTTGGACTTTTATTAGTTAGCTAAACTGTATAAACCAAATATGCTGTTCATTAAATATCTTACAGTGCAATCCTATACATGTCTATTCAGAAGTAAGCTCCCCTGAGTTCAGTGGGACTTACTCCCACATAAGTGTAAATAAGATTGTTGCCTAAATAATGTAGTTAAGTCTATAGAACATCACCTACAAAGAATACCTACTTCATAACGGAATAGGTGGGATGAAGTTGCAAAATTTTGGTCTTAGTGTGTTAACCCATAGAATAGACAGAAGCAGTAGGTAATGTTTTAATGTTTAAATATCCTAGCTTTCAGGGAATTGGGTTTCCTTAAGCCCAGAGCAATAACGCATGCCTTCTTTTTATCAAATGCATCCACTAAGAAATGTGAATTTCAGGAAAGTCCATGTGCCTATCCAATGCCCACCCCTTAGCCTATTTATTACATTGATATCCCACCATTCTGGAGCTCAGAGCAAAGTTTTCTCTTCACATCAGAGCAGAGTTTTGTCTTCACAGAGTTTTGACTTGCTCATGGCCAACCTGTGGGCTTCATAGATGAGTGGCAAGAAGAACTTGGATGTCCCAAACCCTACATTCTAGCCCAGCCTTCCCTAATCTGGTGCCCTCTGGATATTTTGGGCCACCACTCCCATCAGCCCCAGCCAGCATGGTTCATGCTCAGGGATGATGGGAGTTGTAGTCTATCTAAAACATCTGGTGGGCAAGGCTGGGGAAGGCTGCTTGGTCTCTACAACACGTTGAACCACTTGTGCCCCATGTACTTCAGTGCTCAAATTGATTAGCATGGAATGCTCAATTTAGGCAGGTTTAAAGTGCAATCCCATGCATATTTAGTCAGAAGTAATTCCCACTGTGTCCAATGGGGCTTACTCCCAAGTAAATGTGCATGGGATTGCAATCTTTGTTCCACTGAAGTCCAGCTTAAATTGCAGGTAGATCAATTTTAGTGTATCCACCATCCCAAGTGCAAGAATCTGGCAAAGTGGTTAAGAAGTTCCTATGGTGCACTAGTGGATCGTAATCATTGACTACTACTGACAACCTAAAAGATTATCTGGATTAGTTTCATCATGGTCTCCTTCTTCTTGGAGAGCACAACCAACCAAAATCCTATGGAAAAAACCAAATCCGGAGCAGAACCTCATACTCTATAAAAAAGGAGAATTAGGGTATAATCTTCCTGATGCACTGGCATGAAAAGACTTTCAATATTTTGCATTCATGGACCACTTACCTCAACATCATTACCGCACAAAGTAAGCACTTTACACATTAACCTGTGCCAAAATCATAAGGATATGCTGAGGTTTAAAAATACATAATTATATAGTCAGAAGCTTTAGCTGGCAAACATCCTTCCTAGCATGACTCTGACTTCATAGCTATTGGAGAGGGGGGAGAAGAGAAATTCTTTCTGAGGCAAACTTTGAAGAAGCTTTATATCACAGTTGGGGGGCGTCTTTCAAGAAAATGGGCCTGAGAACTACCAGAGGCCTAGCAAAGAAATAATTCTAGAATGAGTTGAGCCTAGCAGGTTCTTATATCACCATGGATGAATCGGAATCCCTTTCCTCTGAGCTGTAAAGCTCATACTTTTTATGGGGTAATGATGAACTTTAACCTCATGTTAAAGATTACAAATACCATTGCATATTGGGAAACTTTCTGAAGTTTAAATAAATCTGATTTCTTCTCTAAATCACACTGCTTGGGAATACTGATTTTAAAAAACCCTCACTTCATAATTAGTATAAAGACTCAGGCATTCTCCCTCCTTTTGTTTTATCATATGTGATGCATTTACACACACACACAGTATAACATTGAATTTCTAACAGAATAGAATTCCCAATTAGTGGTAAGCACCTCTGTAAATTACACATATAAAGTCCCTAAATGGCAGGTTTAAACAATAGCACACTTGAGGTGAATTTGGGACATTTTCCATTGGCGTTAAAAAAATATTAATTTCTGCTCCAAAGACCAACCTCAAATACCTCCACCTCACTCTAAGTGATGCACAAGCACCTTCATTTACCCCCTTAAGGTGAGAGGAGAGCCAGGGAATTTGGGCCTTAAAAGAGTTTCTGTCAGAGCAGAATAAAACCACAACAAGCAGGATGATGGATAAGCTGCCACCAGTTAAAAAGAAGCAGACAGGGAAGGTGCCTTGTCACCATGGCAACACTGCTGGAGCATTTCTGAAAGACTGGCTTTTCTGGCGTGCTTTTCACCTGCCAATCTTCCTCTTCCCGCCTTCTCTCTTCCCTCAAAATGTAGCTCTCCCTCTGCAGGAGACAAGCTGTGACATTCACACTCCCACTAATAAGCTGACTGCATGATGGGCAAACTCCTTGGGAGATCATCTTGTCACAAAGCCCAAATGGCAAGGCCCTAGAGCACAGCAGAAGGGTTTGATTTCTCTCGGGCCTTTCGTGTGGGATTGGTGCCTTTCTTTATGAGCTGTTATTATTATTAGTGCTATTAAGTCAGGAGCCTGTGCAAAAACAGCAGGTAAGGCCTTTTTTGAGCCAAGAAGCCAAGGCAAGCCGTGGCAGGCAGAGATTGTTTCTTTGCCTTTGTAGCGCATGTATATGACCTCGGTGCCAATATCCAACTGGGAAAGAACTGTGACTGCGAGACAATAGTCCCTCTCCAAAGAACCGCTTTGCAATTAGAAACTACATCCTTCTAGCAAGAGAAAAATGTGACAGCCAAGAAGCCGCAAAATGCCTATGGAGGAGTTTCAAGCCTAAACCTACCTTGTGATAACTGGCTTTTGGGAGTTTTTTTGGTTTTTTGTTTTTGTTTTTGACAAGCTCACCCTCAGTATAATTCTCCAGCCAAGCTTCAGTCAGCTTTGCACATCACATTTTTCATGCCATATTCTTCTGGCCTGTGACAATTGTGGTAGCAGTAGGGGAAATTAGCCTTGCGACTGTTAGTTTCCCAGAGGTTTTTCTCAGATGTACGTGTGCAGCCTTTAGACACTGAACAGATGTGTGCATGACACAGTTCTTTCATCTATTTGCAGAGTCACTTAAACATGGATCTAGGTAAATATTTCATTACAAAACATTTCTTTACTGGCAGCACATACTGATCAGCAGAGTTAAAGCACTGATATTTGAATAAGTTTCCATTAACCTTTGAAAACCTAAAAGAAGGAGATTTGAACCTCTGCATGAATACACAACTAACCCTGAAAATCTTACCACTCTTCCCATTTCCTCCCTCATGTTATGTTTGTGCATGTACATGTGTATAAGGCACAAAAACCGTACACTCATTTAATCAATGCTAAATAGGCTTGTGAAACAAACACAATCAAATCTTTAAAGCAATCATGTGGAGGCAGACTGTAAAATATCCCCTTTCTGCAGATTGTAACTAGACGCATGGTTGTTGTTGTTTGGGGTGGGGTGGGGAGGTTAGCATAAGAATTGTGACTAAAGAGAGATTTGGAAGAGACTGGAATATTTATAGTTAGAAAATATCTGAAAGAAGAATCTGGATTCATGGCTAACCAGCTTGGTGAAAGCCAGTGAAGAGATAAATCTTGAGCTCATTTCTGGAGCAGAGTTTATTTCCATCTGAGAATAACAGGGTTCTGAAGGGATTAACCAATAGGACAAAAGAATGCAATCTATGAATATTCGCAATGCAGTGTACAAAGCAAAGAGAGAAGAACAAATATGCCGTGACAAAGGTATCTGAATGTGGTAACCCAGCAAAGGCTGGTGGCTCCAATGTCAGTGGTGCATTGTATCCACTCCAGGTAGTAGCCTGAACTTTTAAGGGGCTATCCATGGTGCTGAACCTTGTTTGGGGTAGGGTTCGGCACCATGGATAGCTCCTTTAAGGTTCAGACTAAAACCCATAGTGGATACACTACGCCACTGACACTGGAGCCGCCAGCCTTCATTGTCAGACAGGAAGACTCTATTTCCAGTTATAGTTCAATTCCTAAAGCTTTGGAGGTGGGGAGTGAGATTAGAAGTGTGCCTGCCTATATTAATACTTCACAACTGATTCTACAAAAGCAAACAAAAAATCTTACACAGCTGATACATTAATTTGACAGCCATTTAGACAAAGGGTGTTGCCCTTGGAAAGAATTGTGAAAAATCCCATCATGAAGTTCCCAAGCCATTATATTTTAAGTTTAATTATAAAAAGAGAAGGGTATCTCAAGAAGCACAATAGTCTATTCCTAATAACCATAGCAGAAGAAGGAAGAGGTATATTTAAATACTGTAGATGTTATGTACTCCTTAAATACTTAGTCCTCCACTGATAACTAGCTGTGTTTTATTCAGAAAGTACAATGTAAATCAAGGAGTGGGTAACTTCAGGAGGTCTGGGAGCCATTTTTGCACCCGGGGCACTGCCCCTCCCATGGGCTGCAGTCTGCTGGGTGACCTGAAACTGAATACTTTTTTTTAAAGGAGGTCAAAGCTAAATTTGACCTTTTTTAGTGCTATGGTGATATGGGTGCCATTGTTTTTCCTGTGGGCGGCGTGGGCACATATGGCCCATGGGTCGTATGTTGCCCACCCTTGATGTAAATAAACTAACAAGTAATAAGCAATGCCTGCATTCTCTTTGCTGAATAGCAAGAGATGAGCCAAAACTGATTTTTAAAACATCCTATTTGTAAAGGCCACTATCTTCAAATAAAGACAATCTAAAATGTGGATGCAATTTTGACACAGATTTGCTGCATTCCAAAGCATTTGTTTTCAGGGCATACAGGATATGTGTCCATTGCCACCAATCTATAGAATATGTGCTTGTCTTTATCCTACATTCTCATTTGAAGACCACACCAATGAGATGGATGTGATCTCATGCCAGTCAGAATAAAAACACTCTTTTATACCTGAAATATAATATGGGAAGGGTCTCAGGGTCATGTTGCTGAGAATTCACAAATGGTTTGAAATATTTGTGTTTTTCTCAGAAGTACACACACATAAAAAAAAACCTTTCTGTGTTACTGTTTAAGACATGAGAGTCCCTTATAGGAATGTTCCTGTGACTTGAAAATATATAACCTATTATTCAGCCTGTTCAAGCACTTTTCATGCGATCCTCAGGTAAATCCCAACAAACATCCAATATCTGTGCTCTGCATGCATTAACTAGAACAGAAACAATATTTTCCAAATCTAGATTCAAAACCAGGTAGTAATTTCATTTGACAAATACTCAGCTTGAATTAGATGGTTCTGTAATATTTGTCAAATTAGACACCAATGTTTGCTCTGCTTCTGATGACTCTATTAAGGCTCAGTTTCTACACCTGTTAAATGGGGAAGAGTTATTCCTAACTATTTAACAGGGTCAGATTAATTACCTGGTGTTTATAAAATCAGCTTATAATCACAACCAAATGCTAAAGATGATTAATTGTTGACTAATAATCCTCTTTATCAATAAAATAATGGATTAAAAATGCATTCCTGGAACATAGACACAAAATAATTGCTTATTAAAGACAAATCAAATGCCTATCCAAGGACAGAACTTTTCCAGTGTCACTGCAACCTGAATATTGCACAAAGGGAGAGGGGCATGTGAGAGGCGAATAAAGTGATTTTGATTTGTTGCTCAGCAACAGAAGTTGCAGGTGAAACAATCAAAGAAGAAAAGAACAGGCATTTCTGAGAGAGTGAGTTATTTTAGGAGAGGGAAAGATTGGAGACTAGCAAATGTCAGCTCACACTTAGATAACGTTTTTATCAATAATTGAAACTACCTAAGCATTTGGGGCAAATAGGTATCATTTAAGGGTGATGATTAAAAACATCTCTAGCCCAAACCTTTCCCAAAGAGTTGCAAAGCCACTGAAATGTTTTAGTCAATTTTGTGTGTTCAGTGGGGGAAGAATATTCAGTTGTAAAGAAATGAAGCTGAAATGTCTTATGTGTATTTAAAAGTGGTGGCTCCTCAGTGTTATTGTTATCATATTAAGCACACTTGTGCCATGCTCCTAAAGGACAATTGTGTGCTAACAGTTTGTTTCTTCCTCCCACATCCCTTCTCCCCTTTCCTTTCTCTTGTAGGACAAAACAAGTGCTTTGAGTCTCAGCAATGTGGCCGGTGTTTTCTACATCCTCATCGGAGGGCTTGGACTAGCTATGCTGGTTGCCTTAATCGAGTTTTGTTACAAGTCCAGAAGTGAATCAAAACGGATGAAGGTGGCAACACATTCACAGGCCTTTCACACCTTCTTTCTGACACCAGCCAGACTCCCAATATTCCTTTAGAAACGGATCCAATCCAGGATGCCTGTTAGGGTAGAAAGTCAATACTTTATAGAGACAAGGACATGGTTTCCCCCCTAAATGACCTATTTAGTGTTCAGCTAAATAAGGTCTGGGTAAAGGGCTTCTTTGCAAATGGTTCGTGGCCAGGATTATTAGGAGTTATGGGGAAATATATTTAACATTAAGACAATACTACAGGCTTCCTTAACACACACACACACACACACACACACACACACAAGCAACGTGGTTTGAAACAAAGTTTAGGAACTAAAACAGACCAGTTTAGTTGCCTTGCCCCCCTGATCTTGCTAAAATGGAAATGTTCTAGGCTAATTTGATAACGTCTTACCTGACTCGCCTTTGGAAATCATTCCGGAAAAATAGGAAGAGTCTATCCGTGGCCAGTTAAAAGTGGATTTAGACATTACAGCATGTTGAGGAAGATAGGAAGCTGCCTGATACCAAGCCAGATCTTTGGTCCATCTTAGCTTAGTATTGTTTACTTGCAGCTCTCTTGGGTTTCAGGAAGGGGTCTTTTCCCCAGCCCTACCTGGGGATGCCGGGGACCTTTTGCATGCAAAGCATGTGCTCTGCTCAGTGCCACTGAGCTACAGCCCTTCCCCACAGCAGCCACTTGGATATGCAGTTCCACTTGCTTCCTTTTGTGGCACTGCTGTGGGGGAATATTTCATAGATTTCATAAATCATAGAGTTGGAAGGAGCCTACAAGTCTGTCGAGTCCAACCCCCTGCTCAATGCAGAAAACTAGAGGAGGGGTCTCCCATCCAAGTAATAACCAGGCTTGACCCTGCTTTGCTTCCCACACTCAGACAAGCTGAGCCAGCATAAGCCACAGGCCTAGGAGAAGTTGCACAAGACAGATTCACAAGTTTTAGATGTGCAAACCTTGCTCGTTGATGAAGCTCACTAGTACCTTTGAACAAGTCACTGATGGTGTTATATTTAATCCACTTGAAGGTTTTAGCTCTAAAGTTAGCTCACTTTCCTGTGTAGAAAAGCCTTTGTGCACCACTCCCATAGAGCTGCTGTGATTTTCTTCCTGGAAACAGGAAAATTATGGTTGTCAGTTCACAATTGTAATTCTGAATCAAGAATTTAAGTTCAGAGATGTTTACATTGGTAAGAAAAATACCAGTGTGTTTCAGAGACACACGGCTTCCTTTTCCCATTGAGTTCCCCAACCCCCTACCCACATAATAACAACAAAAAGAAAGGGGGATACTTATGCAAACCAACTCTGAATGTGGACGCTGAATGGTAAACAATAGCCAGCTCTCCTAATTCGTCTACAAGTGTAGGAATGAACACCAAATAGAATCAAACTTCCTCAAAGCACTTTGTCTATTATAAGTACTTTTCTCTCCTTACTAGCCAGGTATGACAGGTCTTCATAGACATATATCTCAAGATGAATATATGGATGTAGAAAGGGGTTATAAATATCCAAGGATTCCAGAGAAGCATTTTAGTCTCGCAACATATACGTGATATAAATTAGGCTGAGGTATATCATTGCTTGCTCAAAGCCCCCCATTCATAGCTGATGGGAATTGGAATCTGTTTTCCTATATCCAAGCCCAACTCTCTATCCATTTCACTACACTGCCCCAGGCTTCAACCACTAATTTAGCCTCTAGACTGTATACACACCCACCCTTCAAGTTCAGGGTTTGTTATCCCTGGAGATGTGACTGTGTGAACAAGCATATTCCTCACACAAAAGGCTTTTCTACATGATGCACTTATCATGCACTCATCATTCCCTACTCACAGTTGCTTATGGGTTCTTTAGACAATGTTGTGACCCTCCAGTTTCACTTCTTTGTCTAACCAGCACTTTCAGCGACTTTTTAGAGCAGGGAAAATGCGACATTTAATTGTGAAAGTGAAAGAATGGTGATTTCCTCTTGTGTATTTGTGCTATTCCGCTATACCACAGTGCCACCTAGAGGTTATGGAGCAGAAAAGCAGGAAAGGAAACGCTCCTCATATAGTGCTTGGATCTCAATTCTGCCACAAAACCAAAAGTAGATGCAGCAGATTAACAGCCGATTATCAGCCTCGTAGAGCGTTTTAAAACAGAGGAAGCATTGGAAAGATCCCTTTTACTCCTGCCAGTTCTCACCTCCAAACAGGGCTGGCTCGACATTTTGCTGCCTGAGGCAAAAGACAAGATTGCACCCCTTCCTGTTCCATGTACAGAACCTGACCAGGCTGGCAGCTGAAACTTACTTTGACACTGGCAATGGGCTATGACAGTGGTCTTCAAATATCTGAAGAGCTTTCATGCAGAAGATGGACTAGTCTTGTTCTCTGTTGCACCAGAGAGCAGGACTAGAACCAATGGTTGAAAGTTGCAGGGAAGTAGATTTTGACTAAACATTATGAGAAACCTCCTAGCAGTGAGGGGCTGCTCAGCAGTGGAATTGACTGCCTTGAGAGAAGTGGTGGGCTCTCCTTTGCTGGAGGTAGTTAAGCAGAGGCTGGATGGCCGTCTGTTGGGGATGCTGCAGTTGCATCCCGCATTGAGCACGGGTTAGACTCAGGGCCAACCGAAGACATTTTACTGCCTGAGGTGAAAAGATGGTGCCTTCTCCCATTCCATGTACAGATGCTGACCAGCCTGGCAGATCTTTCTTCAAGACTGGTGATGGGAGAGCACCCTCCACCATACCTGAGGGCACAGGCTACCTTAAGGGGGTGAAGGACAGGCTGTGTGGCAGAGAGAGAACAGCTCGGAAGGAATGGCTGTTGCCACCTGCCCTCCACACACCACAGCATCTGCTGCCTGAGGCGGCGGCCTCACTCTGCCTCATCTCTAAATGCCCTTCAAAAACCAATTTTCTCCTAGTCAAGCTCCTTTCCTGTTTTTTAGAGAGGGGGGGGAATGAAAACTGGTGGGGGAAGGGGAAGATTTTCAGGGGAGTATTGGGAGGTGAGAGGAGGATTAAGCACCTCCCTTTCTTCCCACCAAATTTCCCTTGCAAGCACCCCTGTGCCCACTCCATATGAATGCTATGAAGAAAACGTGAGTAGGGAACACAAATTTCTCTTACTCTGCTCTTAAGTATATACCAGATATGGAATAAGTGAAATGATGTTTTTATTGAACAAGTTTTAATTTATTCACAATCATTCTAACCTAAGAGGTGTTCTTCACACATAGGTGTTCTGAGCAAAAGTAAAAATAAAATCTGATAGAATAAATTCTTACCTTAACTTATTATTCATTACTTCTTTAAAAACGTGATTGCTTTGAACATGTATGCCTGAAGAATTTGTTCATTTTGAAAGGTTATATATGATCTTTTAAAATAAATAGTAATAGAATTAAAAACAATGCTTAATTTCCAAGACCAGGGGTACCCAGGCCTGGTCACCTGCCTTGATACAGAAGCCTTTAACTATGAAACCTTCAATATGTGTGGTAACTTCAGATTACTCATTCACTCTGCACATGATCAAGGAATTATTAAGGTGTTATTCTCTCCTTTACTTCACACATTCCAGACTATGACCCTGAAAACAGGTTCCAAGGTTCAGCCCTCATGAGCCTTGGAAATATACCATCAGGAACTATTATATGTATCCAACATGCCCTGATTGACATGGCATCTCCTAGTCATGACATACAAAGCTATAAACACTATTGATGTTGGTGGTGACAAAACATCTATTCACAGTATTCAATGTAGTGGGGTCAGGAGTATATGCTAAATTATATCAACTTCAGTTTGAAATTTAGAGATGCTTGAATTGGGTATGGAAGGTGCCATGCAGAATGGAGCAGGGGGGAAATAAGAGTACTGATAGAATGAATAAAATAAATAATTAAAAAATGCTGTATGTTATGATTGTCCAGCCATTGCTAAGGACAGGGGGAGACCCCCCCTTGTCTCTCTTAAAAAGGGTTTTTGTTTGATCCCACAGCAATCAATCAATGAAGCCATACGGACATCAACCCTCCCCAGAGCATCTGCAGCAGGAACCAGCAGTGGAGAAAACGGACGGGTGGTGAGCCACGATTTCCCCCAAGCTATGCAGGAGATTCCATGCATGGGTCACAACTCTGGGATGCCCCTGGGAGCAACGGGATTATAATTGCCCTTGATGGATCTTCTGGGTGAGAGCAGGGCCTCTCTAGTCCCGGCCTCTCCAGTGCCAAAACCAAACCATTCAAGAAGAGGGACAATGCAGTGGATCTTCTACAAGGAAATCAGATCTATTTTCCTTTGTTTTTCTTTGTGTGTGTGTGTCTGTTTATTTTACAGTAAATCGATAGGCAGAAGAAAGTACAACCTGTACTGCAATAAGGAGAGGGCAACTGGACTGGACAGAATTTGGAGACATCCCTGAGTACACGGTTACAGGAACACTGAGGAAGACAGCGCCATTTTGTTTTTAACTTGGTTGTTAATAAGTTCTTAGTGTGTGCAATATATATTTTTCTTACTAATTCCCGTGATGTCAGGGTAAATACCAGCCCTGCCCTGCTCAACAGTTTAAAAATCAGGTTTAGTTTGGGATGCAAACCATAAATGTCTGCGCTACTAACAGTGAAAGGAAAAACAAACAAACAAAACAATTTCTTTGAGACAACAGAACTCTACTGTGTTTTAAAGTTGTTGCAACAAGGCTGAGTAGGTCATTGGAAGAGTTCTCCATTCCACTGTCAAATGAAGGACTTTTAGGACAGTTGAAAGAGAAGCCTAACATGGAAAAAGGAAGACTTCTGAAATTGAGACCAATTGTAGTATCTGGATTTGGAAGAGCCCAGGTAAACAGAGGTTAATGTGATCTTTATCCCAGAGCTTGAAAGTGGTTATTTGAGTTGAAAGTGTTGCTAATGTGGGAAATATATCAGTTCCCAGAATGTGCTCTTGGCAGGCTACCATATGGATAGTTTAGCAGCCACCTAAAACCATGGCTGTTTCCTACATATGGTGGAAAACCAAGAAAATGCAAAATATATAAATATATATTACATATCCTCCCTGCCTGCTTTCTCAAAAGTGAAGAGGCAATTATCAGCCATTTCCTCATTCCTGCACTTCTGTAAGGTTTCCTTTCTGTGGTGATCTCTGAGTAGAGAACCATTCATCACCGGTTAATCAGATACCAGAGCTGTTTTTTACATCTGTCTTTTTGGCCTATGAGGGCCATACCTGGTGGACATTTCATGGGGTAACCAGGCCACATTAGACTTACTATGACAAGAAAATAAATAAATCAATATTTCACTGGCCGATACCAACAAGGAAGGGCATTCACCTAGATACAGCCTTCCACAGTATTTGCTTGCAGCTGGCCCCAATTTTTTTTTAAAAAAAAATTAAATAAAATGAGTTTCAGGAATCAAGTCTTGGCCAGCAGCATCATTTGCAGAAAAGCCAACAGACATGGTTTCCATCTCATCCATCATCATGAGGGGAATCAAAACATGCAGAACAGACCAGCTGGTCCCCCGCTTGCTACTGAAAACATGGTCTCTGATCTAATACCCAAGCTTGCAATGAAACACTGAAATTCACAGACCTGTCCAAAGCACAAGAGAGTGGACTTGCTAGCAGTATTTCCCCCAGTCATGTGCACATTAGCATCTACACTTAAACAAAAGCTTCATTTGTGTGTGTGTGTGTGTGTGTGTGTGATATCACCTACATGAACAGTAAAATACTTCAGCAGAGTGGAAAGTATTCCCTTGAAGAAAATTATATTGAAGCGGAGTATCTCCTACTCCATCATAGGTCTGGAGGAGGCCCATTCCTTTACAATTCCCATCCTCATATATGCATTTGCCCATGACTGGATGGGCAACTCCAGACTTTACAAGGGGCTAAAACTTCCTCCAAGTGCCAGCACAAACCCAGCAGTATAACAGGAATTTGTTATATCTAATATCTGAGACCTGTGGGTAACTTAATGTGTAAAACAGGAGACTGTGACATAGAATGGAGACAAAAAGATTTGACTAGAGTGCAGCACAGGCTACAGATTGAAATGGCTTTGTCGTGGGGACCATCCTGTGATGTAGCACGTGTGTTTTTTACAAGTGCGACTGGCAACTAGCTCTAAAACAAATAAACTTTCATCCATGACTTGCTGTGCTTATAAAGTGTCAACAACCATTACAGACTGATCTCTAGGAACTGATTTTAACATTCAACACTATGTTGTTCCATCAATTTCCTCCTCTCATCTTAAGATGGCACCTTCATAAGACTGGCAACACAGAAACTGCAGATCCCCTTACGAGGGCACAGCATGCCTAGTGCCTATTTGTTTTCTCTCAGTGCCACTGGAAGCCTTTCCGTCTTCATCTTTCATCCAGCTATATGTCAAGACTCGGATCTCAGCCTCTGATAATAATCTTCAAGGTCTTGTTCTTGGTGCGTGGTGGTGGTGGTTATTATTATTATTATTATTATTATTATTATTATTATTATATATTATTATTTTATGTCTGCCTTTGATTACATTTTGAGTTTAGTTTTGTGTATGTGTTTATGGTGTGCAGGGCTCAAAAAACCAAGCCTGCTTTTTGATGAAGAGATCTTTGGGTGTCCAAGAAGACCTGATATTTCTTTCCATCTCAAGAACTTTCAGAACTCCTGCGACTATTTTCCACCTTAAATGCAATGGAAGCAGAGTGCAAGGATTTTCTTCTGTATGGAACAAACGAACAAAAAAAAAAACCTATAAAACTTTAGAAAACTCTGTCGCCTTTGTGGAATCAAAGGAATCAAAGAGACCTATCTGACAATTGAGCCAGCCAGTTAGATGGGTTTGTGGGGATGAGCCTTCTATGATAGGACAAATGCCTGTGACAATAGGACATCAGACTCATCACTAAAATGTTTTTGATCAATGGAAGGGTGGGAGGAGAAAAAGAAGAAAGATACTGAAGAAGAGGGGAAATGTTAACTTGTAATATGTATTTTTACTACACTTTTCTTAAATATAGAATAATTGGGGGGGGGGGACCCTTAAAGACATTGACATTTTTCTCAACAAGAATCCATATTTAACAGTTTTGGCTTTCATTAAATTTTGCTCTTTGGTATCTGGATTTTTTATTTAAGAGTTATATTTGTTTTCACTCACCATCTTTGGGCCACAACAAATGTTTTGCAGATTTCTTACCTGAGTTTTTAATGATGTTGAGAAATAAGAAATATTGCCTGGAGCATTTATAATATGGATGCTTTCACCACTTTTCTTCCCTGTCCGTGTTGCTTTGTGCCAAGACTGGACGAGCGGAAGAAAATAACCTGTTATCAGTTAGGCAGTTTTTTCATACCTCCTCCCAGTAGAAAAACCAAACCATGTGTTTTAGGGAGTGGGTCTCCCTAAATCTCCCCCAAAATAATCCAGAATAAACCAATTAATTCCCCATGTGTTTGTTCAACATTTCAAAAACTATTCTACGGCCTGATCTGGATTCATTTCAAACTGGACTCAGACCTGGGACTATTTGGGATCTAGTCTGGAATTTCTCTGCTGGGGTGAACACACAAAATCCAATTTTAAGAGCCAGGATTTTGCAAAATTTGCTGGCATAACTACAGTCAAGCCAAATAAATCCCAATCATATCTAGAAACCAGATCCTCACAGTCCAGAGGGCATGCAACTATCACCACTGCTGCCCAATTCCTGGCTTGGAGGTTTTGGGGCTTCTGATCAGTAACAAACCCTCCCAGCTGGATATGGGACAGCACTGTAGTATGTATGCCCTATGGGCCATAGGATATCCACGGCCAAGTATGCCTAGAGTTTATGAGAGCTCAGCTGCCCCACTAGCATATGCAGGGAGACATGCGAGTACAGCAGAGTATTTTTGTCAATTACACTGACTGGGTTCAGACAACACGACAACCCACACTCATGGATTGAGTATGGATTGAGTGTGGGTTGTTGTTGGAATGTGGGTTATCGTGTTGCCTTAACCCAGCTGCGCTAACAAGCCATAGCTTGTTAACCGTGAACAACCCATGAAGAGAACACATGGTTTATTGTTGGGTTGTGAACTGTGAGTTGTTCACCATGGTTTGTTATCTCAGCTGGGTTCAGAAAACATGATAACCCATGTTTCAGCAACAACCCACAGTTCAACAACCCACATTCAACCCATACTCAACCCTTGAGTGTAGGTTATCATGTTGTCTGAACCCAGTCACTGTCTGTCTTGGGAGCAGCTGTTACTTGGGACCTGTTACTGCAGGCCAAATTGGTGAATCCATCAAGTCTTTAACTAACATGCTAAAGAGAAAAATAAATAAATAAAGGAACTTTGATTATTTGAGGTAGGGGGAATGCGAATAACTTGATTTTATTTCTCACTGTTGTGCATTAGAAATAGTCTGATACAATTTGGGGGAAATAGACTTCTCCTTGACTGTCCTTATAGACAATACTATACTTCAGTAGTTGGGATGTCTCCTGTAGACTCTAGTCTTAACCATTTGCACAGATTAAGATTAGCCTCTTAAGTATCAAAATGATACTTAGACTTAACAAAAACAGGGTTCAGAAAGGGAAAATTATCCACTAGGGATGTGCATTGGACTCAGCCAAAGCCTGAAGCCTGAGCCAAATCAGGTCCCTTGGGGTCATTTCTGATGCTTCCTGAGGAAAAGTGTTTTTCCCTCCAAGGTGACCAGAACCAAAGCTGGAATAATTCTTTGTTCACAAATCGGCTACGGAAAGGCAAACTGTGTGTATGTAAGAATACCATATTTCACTTTTGTTTCTCTAAATGCTGAGGAGTGGTGGGAGGGGGTTGAGTCCACCTTCTAATCCTAGGGTACATTCTACCAGGGGCTGTCCAATCACTGTGCTTTGAGGGAGGGCAAGTATGGGACCTTGAAATAGACATTCTTCCAATGCTACCAGGCTTCAATATGAAAAAGGCCTTAAACTGGTTTTCAATCTGAAACTGGTTTTCAATCAGTATCCTTCTGAAACTTCACAGTGTTCTTGCCTGGAGTGTGCCATTTTTATGCAAATTGCCCAAAAAAGCATGTAGAAAGGAAGGGGAAGCAAATCACGCACACACACCCCAAATTTGAGAACAGCCTTTCCACATAAACCGCTGCACCTATACTTCTGAAACCTTGCAGTTTTCCTACTTAGGGCCATCTCTATGCTGTCTGCCATTTTCAAAAGAATGTTCCCCAAGGAATATAGGGGGATCACATCTTTTTGTGGATACCCTCAAAATGCAAAGGCTGCTCTTACACAAAAATCCCTGCACCTATTCATCTGAAACTTGGCAGACATAATCTCCTCAAAAGGGGCAATTATCCTTTATCCAGTTCTGCCAAGAAACAAAAAATGTTATGTGCAGGATCCCTTTAGAGAGGGGAAAAAAACAAAATATAAGGTTGTGCAGCACAAAAGAACACTGCACCTTTCCCCCTGAAATTTGGCAGACATATTCCCCTCCTAAAAGGCTACTATGCCTGCAAATTTCATTTACTTCTGACATAGAAAAAACATAACATTTAAAAATTTCCCTTGATAGTCAATGGCAGGCAGGCACAAAGCCTTGGATTTCTAAATCTCAACTCAGATTCGGTACCAAGTTACAGTGGAGGACTTCCGAATTGGTCCATGCAGAATTGGTCCATTTTCCAAAGTGCTGACTTGGGATCTGAGCTGAATCTTGTGGTTGGTGCACACCTCTAGGCCCACTGCACAGTGGTCAAAAGTACCAAAGTAATGTACAAGTCCAACTTACACAGTTGACTGTTGTTCCACCTAGCTTCCAATGCCATGTCAAATTCCTGCTTAGATATTCATGTGAATGTGGCATATGATACAATGGGTTGGACCATTCATTGTAGATCCATAATTACCAGCTTCATATGATTTTATTAAATGTGTGATTGAGCTGTACAACAGTGACATCATGCATAAACCAGGCTTTGAATGCCTGTACATCATTTTTTAAAAAAACATTCTTAGGTGCAACATTTATTCTAGGGTTACAGTCCTAATCATGCTTACAAGCAAGTTGGTTCTACTGAAATCAAATGGATCTTAATTCTAGGTATACGTAAGGTCTCCAACATACATTGAAAGAAAATAAGAGTCAAAGGTCATCCATATTTAGTTAGACCTCAAGCATGGCTTTTTCACAGACTAAGGAGTTTTATGTTAGGGCCAAGTATCACTGGAGGTATGGAAATGGGATCCTTGATTGTTTGCTCTTGATGGTTGTCTGGATTCTTAGATAATAAACATCAACTGTTTTCAGAGGGATAAACTCTTCTGGCTTTACAGGAGCTGTTGGTGTTATGCAACTGTTGATATTAAAACCTTCTCATTGTACAGCAGTTATAAAGCCTTAAAATACATACTGTTCTTTCAAAACTGCCATTGTAAGGATGTAAACATCTCACATGAAGTATAGCTCTTTTTGCACTTCTTCCAGTCTTACCAGAAATTAATAACAGTGGTCATGTAGCAGTTGGGATAGAACTACAACCAAAGCATGACCATCTTTATTAAGTCATATGTCTTCACTTGTGACTTCTTTTGATGTTGCTCATGTGATCATTTGTGATCAGTAGTAATTTTGAGTCTCCCTACAATGGAAAGAAATAGGTGACTTGATTGGAGTCAATTAGCTATGACAGTCAACCAAAGGGGTCAAATCCCATGAACAGTGCTTCTCTTTTTATAAAGGCATCTGTCTTACAGTGACAATTGTGTATCTCACCACTCTGCATTTAGATTAATAGTGATTATCTGTGACATTCTATATCAACTTTTATTTTCTGTGATGATCCACTGTTTCTGATGCAAAATGTGGAATGGACCACACTCACAATAAGACTGCAACAAAGTAATAAATACCTCCCTGGGAATAGTCATAAAAGGTGTTCATGGACAGGATTAAATAAAAATGGTGATATAACTGCTTGTAAATATGCTTATATATCTTGCAATCTCACAGCCTGATCCTAATCATGCCATACTTCATGTAAATGCTTAGAGTGAAGCTATTACGAGTCTGGTCATCGGACTGAAATATACCAAGAGGTGCGACCGAGGACAAACACACACATGCACACACACACGCACACGCACACCTCATTGTTTTGATTTCATAGAATCATAGAAGATTCTATGATTCTATGAAATATTTCTTTAGGGTGTCTTACAGGAAAATGATCAGGGTGGCATACACAAAAATAATAAAAACAGCAATATAAAATTACAATAAAAGTTTTTTAAAAATGTTGCAAAGCCTTAATTTAGGGTTGTACCACTTTGGAATGCTGGTGGGGAATTGTACCTTTGAATATCACCCTTACAACAGAAAACCTTCATGCTCATAAGATAAAGTAGTATATCAGGTCAAAATGTAGGCTGCTTGCCGGGTCACAACCCTAAGAATGAGTGTCTACCTTTAAAAGAAACAATAAAGTAGGAGACAAGGAAGTCCTGATTACACACACACACACACACACACCTGTTCTTCCCTATCTGCAGTAGCCAAACAGGACTACTTGCCCTGCTGCTGATGCAGAAGAAGGGAAAACGGACTGGAAAAACAACAAGCAGGGGAAGCCATAATTACCTTATTTCCTGCTTAAGTTGATTTCAAAGGCTAGTTATGACCTTTAAAGCCTTAAATGGTCTGGGGCCAGGTTAACTAAAGGACCACATTCCCCCATATGATTCTACCCACACACTTAGGTAATCATCAGGGGCTCTGCTCATGTGCCCACCAGTTAAAACAGCTAGATTGAGGAGTATAAGTGGCAGGACTTTCTCTGTGGTGGTCCTTCAATTAGTGCCTTACACTTTCAGTGCAGGCCTTTAAGGAATCTTTTAAAACATATTTGTTCAAACTGGCATTTCCAGAGTAGGTAGCTAATATGTGTGTTCCGCTCTCGAGAACCTCAAGCGCGGCTTGATTTCTGCCATTTTGATAGTGCTGTTCTTGCAAATTTATATGTGCTTGTGTCCAACCCCTTTATTGTTTGGTAGCTGCTTTGTGAGGGTAGATCTCTGAAAAAATGTGGGATATAAATGTATTGAACAAATAAAATAAATTTAGTGGTGCCTAAACAGTCATTCTCTGTGACCTGGCAGCCCTGGCTGTCATGGATAATTTTACACAACATTTTTTTTATAGAGAGAAGCATAAAGGGTGCAATCCTATGCATGTTTGGACAGAAATAAGTCCTACAACTCCCCAGGAAGCTATGCTGGCTTGGGAATGCTGGGAGTTATAGGACTTATTTCTGACTAAACATGCATAGGATTGTGCCCCAAGTGATACAATCCTGCACCTGCATTCTAAAGTTGTACAGTTCCTGCATCTTAAAAACTATTGATTGACCCCAGGTTTGAGATCTAGGTTGGGATGGGCAGCCCAGTCAGTTGACTGCTGTGTTAGTGCATTGTGTATTATGACCTCTTCATTGTGGTCAAGTAGGTAATGAAGAGGTCATAATACAGATAGTTTTATTTAATTTATATTATACAATTCACACCCTTCCTTCAAAAAGATTTTTCCCAGTATGGCTTTAGAGTACGGAATTTAATGTCAACCAATTGCTACCAGTATATGATCAATTTTCATCCTCATTTCATTGGGAAAAAAATAGTCCTCGTTTTTTATGCATAATTTCTGGACAATGGCAGACTCTATACTACTACACTTGGGGAAGCAGATCCCAGATCGCCCTGTGCCTTACAGTGGAGCAGGAGCAGGTAAGAACTCTTCTTCACATAAGTTCTATAAATAACTCTAGAAACATCACCATTCCAGATAACATTTTTGACTGAGGCTTTCTGGCCTTGACTATTTCTACTATCACTGCCTCACTTGTTGCTTGCTGACCAGCTACAACCTGATTGGCTGCTGGGACAGTTTAGCAAGACTTCTGGGAAATTCAGGCAGCTTTTGCATCGGAAATCTAAGCTTCTCAGGAGCTGCTGATTTAGATCTCCAGGCTATTCCAATTTGTTTGGCAAGCCTACCATATGTCAACTGGATTCTTGCTTTGTTATCTTCCTGACTGTAGTCTGACCACTTCCATGCCTCTAAAGACAGTTTAGTTGGAGTTGTTTATATGTGGTTTGCCTTGGGCTGTGATGCTGACAACATACCCATTACAACAGAAGTGAGCAACATGTGGCCCTCCAGATGATTTAGCTTACAACTCCCATCAACCCTCACCATATGCTCGCTAGGGCTGATGGGAGTTGTAGGCCAAAAAATCTGGAGGGCCACAAGTTGCTCAGCTCAGCCCTGCATTACAGTGACTCCAAACAATATGACTGCTGTTACATCCAGCTCTGGCACAAGGAAGAAGACAAAGGAAAGCTGTCATAATTGGCAGCAGCTGTGAAATTAAACCACCAAAAACTCTCAGGCCCACTTGAGTCATAACCAAAGTAATATGGCTGCCACTGACTGTGGGAACTACATGCATGGGAAGTTGGTTGTTTGTGAAGTGATGACTAAATGATTTGGGCAATTTTCACCATGCCAGTGAAAGCAATACAACTGAGTTTAACCCAAGCAGGCTGCCACATCACCAGTTTAGTGGTGATGGCACTGCTGTAATGTCTGAGGTAGGCATTAGAAATGCTGATCAAGATCTGCCAGGTTGGATCACTGGAATGAACCAGCATATTTATAAAATGAAAAGTTTGAATATGAACATATTTTTTAAAAAATAAAACTACATGATGATGATGATGATGATGATGATGATGATGATGATGATTATTTCTATACTGCCCAATAGCCAAAGCTCTCTGGACAACAACAATCTATAAAAAATACAATAAAATACAACACACAATAAAACATTATAAAAATTTTAAAAACCAAATTAAAAATGACTCAAATAACTAAAGTTAATACAATGCAACCTGTAAAAAAAAGTTGAGATAAGCGCACACGCACACACCCATATACTATTTAGAGTTGTTAAATGCCTCAGCATAGAGAGCAGTCCTAACCTGGCGCCAAAAAGATAAGAGTTTGCACCGAGTGGGCCTCAGTGGGAAGCTTGCTCCACAGTTGGGGGGCTACCACAGAAAAGGCCCTCCCCCTTGTTGCTGCCCTCTGAGCCTCCCTCAGAGGTGGCAGTTGGAGAAAGGCCCCAGATGTTGAGTGTAGTGTCCAGGTAGATTGCGGTTGGGAGAGGTGTTCTGTCAAGTATTGCGGTCCCAAGCCGTGACTAGGGCTTGCAGAAGGGCTAAGCCAGGAGTGCAGTACCAGAATTGGGGGGGGGGGCTGAATTTTCCCTCATGAGGCCTTCCATGGGCCAGATGATGTCACTGGGTGTGGCCACAGCCACTGACATCATCACCCCACCCATTTCACCTTTCTCCATGCTGAGAGAGTCACGCATTGGAGATAACAGTCGGGATTCCTCCTCCAAGCCCCATCCCCTGGAGGAACCCAAGGATGCTCCATGGGCCAGATGCGTAACCTCTGTGAGCCAGATTAGCCCCATGGACCAGAGGTTCGCATCCCTGGACTAAGCCCACAGTCTCACCAGACATACATTTAATTAAACCATCTGACTTTGGCTATCTGCTGCTTCTGAAATTTGTGTGCTCCTTCACTTTTAAGCTGGGCAGCTTCCTAGTTCCTTCTTCCACCCAACAAACAGCTGTTTGGTCAGAACAGTGAGTGTGTGCGTGTTTGTGTCTAGGACAGACTTTGCCTGTGGTTAAAGATGGACACTTTGAAAACTTCCACCCAGATTTACCAGATGGTAGACTGCAAGGGTGACTGGATTTGGCTGCCAGAGATTCAAGATAAGATCCAAGATAGGGTTTCCAGATTTTCAAAGACTAATGCAAGAAGCAAATAGAAGACAAATGCTTTGCTTTCTATTGAGCTAAGATGATCTGAAAGAAAAGGGCATCCATTGCATTCTATGGTGCTTCGGGGCCAGCATGGCCACAGGTACGTAATATAAACATAATATATTGCTGTGCCTTTTACTCATAGAACATTAGGACTACCATGATGGCCTTGGAGCCCTGAATTATAGCCCTAGTTGTACTGAATGGCTTTTGGGAAGTTCTATACACCTATTGTTTTTGTCAAGGGTTGTTGTTCTGCTGGAGGAACAACACCTTTAATGTGACACAGTTCCATGGAGTTCTACTCTACACTCTACACTCTGTCTCCAGGTGACCACGTCAAATCCCTTGGCTTTCAGCACTAGCTGTATGCTCATAACATCTACCTATACCTCTCTATCCCAGGTCATTCCCCCACCACCCAGTTCCACATCGGCAGTTGCCTGTCTTATATCTCTACCTAGGCTAGCTCATTGTTATCTCAAACTCAGTACTATGTCCAAGAATGAACTGCTTATCTTTCTTTCCAAGCCCAGCTCTCCTCGATTACTTTCTGTATACACTGCCATCAATCTTGACAACTATGCAAGATGCCTTGCCTTTATCTTCAACTAATCCATTTCAGTTGCTTCCCATTCTCAAACTTTTGAAAGTTCACATGCTTCACCCTACACAACAGTCCTGACTTTCTCTTTCTATCCCTGCCTGTAATCTTCACTTCTCCAAGTCTGATTCCCCCCTTCAGTCTCCTGCTCACTGAAACAACTCCACCAATTCTTCCTTGACATCTCTGATGCATTGAACTCCTTCCCAGAACTCCTACATTATTTATTTATTTTTAAATATTATTACTATTATTATTTAATAGATTTATATACCGCTGACCATATCCAAAAATATCTCCACACAGTTCACAAGAAAATTAAATATACTGAAATACATTAAAATACATTATGATATACAGGCAGTCCCCGGCTTACGAATGTCTGACTTACGGACAACTCGTACTTACAAACGGAGCATTGAGCCTCCGGCAAGCGCCAGCTGAGGCACTTGCCAGACTTCTTGGTTCCCCGGCTCTACGTCGTTTACGTAGAGCAGGGGTTCTTAACCTGTGGGGTACGCCTCCCCAGGGGAGGTTGGGCCCCTCAACTATAGATTGTTTATTTTACAATTACATAGCAGCACAGCTTGGTGGTTGGCCCAACCTTATTTCTTTCTACTAATCTTGGGAGCTACGCCATTCATTTAATTGAATATAAATCATAGAATCATAGAAAAGTAGAGTTGGAAGGGCCCTACAAGGCCATCGAGTCCAACCCCCTGCTCAATGCAGGAATCCAGGTCAAATAGAATGCTTTTTTTTTTTAGTCCAGAGACCGAGCATAAACTAAAAAATGCAAACTCGTCCTGCCTAAGCCTAAATTTTGGGCCATTAACACATGGGAGGCATGGGTCATAAGATTTTTCACAAGGGAGGTGTGACACCAAAAAGGTTAAGAACCACTGACGTAGAGTATAGCGCAGTGTACATAAAAACAGCCGCAATTTGCATAAATGCCATTTTTAATGTATACTACGCTATACTCTACGTAAACGGCGTATCTCACACCATTTTCTACATAAACGACATAGAGCCCGAGAACTGTATGTGCCTGTTCCGACTTACGTACAAATTCGACTTAAAGACAGACTTACGAACTGATCTCATTTGTAACCTGGGGACTGCCTGTACATTAAAATATAATTAAAATACATAATAATTACTAAAACATTTATATAAAACATTAATTAAAACATCAAAACTAATACAGAAACAGCACTATACTTAACAAACTGGGCCGCACAGGCACTCAGGGAAAGCCTGGGTGAAGAGGCGGGTCTTTAATTGGAGCCTAAAGCATGCTTCAGTTGGTGCTTCCCGAATGCCTATAAGTCCTCTCTTCCTTCATATCCCTCTTCAAAATGCAACTTTTTCATCAATTGCTGGGCTTCAGCCCTTCGTCATCCCTCATCAAAGAGAACATCTCACAGGTGTGACTGCACTTGCTTCCATTCCATTCATCCTGGGTTGCCCTTGCATTCTTCCCTTCTGTCCATGGTTTTCGTTACACTTGCCTCTTCCTTTTGTGGTCTCCTTCACTGTCAAGAGTTTACATTGCAAGCTACTTGGGGCAAGGTCCTGTCATTTTTGCTTGCATCACTTTGTCAAGCGCTATGTAATATTCATAACACTTCCTTGTACCACATTGTTAATATATAAGCATATTTGCAGTCTTCAGTGAACAAAGGAGAGAGGTCTACGGAGAGCCAGTTGAATTGCCCAGCTTATTCAGCAGGCAATTGAGCCCAGTCAGGGCCACATGTGTGGGCTGCTTATGTTGCTTAGAATAGAAGGCCTTGATCTATGTTGTTTTCACTGCAGCTGGAGGGCTTGATTAAGCTGATTCTTAAACAGCACTAATAAGAGAAGAGGGGGTTTTGTCTCTTCTTTTTGGCACACTTCAAATTAAACAACATGCTTAATCATCTCTCTCTGGAATTCTCTCTCTCTCTCTCAGCAAAGTGCCCAGAAGCCAAGCTTTCATTTATCAACATAGAGCAAGAGATTTGAAAACAACAGTGGTGGGAGCATTTTTAAGAAATCAAAGAAAAATAACTGAAGTTGACACTGACCTGAAGAATGGGACATTAACAGCACAATCCTATACATGTCTCCTGAGAAGAAAGTCCCATAGAGTTACTCCCAGGGAACTGTGTGTAGGACTGCAGCCTAAATAATGGATTCTGTCAAAAGGAAACATTGCGCCCTAAATGGGATTGGTAGAAGTAACTTCAAAAAAGCATGAGTGTAGAACAATATTGTGTGTGTGTGGGGGGGGGGGTTGGACTGCCCCCACCAGGTCCTCTGCAGCTGGGCTGGATAACAGCAGTGAGCATTGGCATGGCCATGGCCACAGATGTCATCACCTTGCCCCTGGCCATTTTAGCCTTTCTCCATGCTGGGAGGGGCACTGGAACCAATGGGAACTTCCCTGCCAAAGCTAACAGCAGGCCTAGGATATGATTGATTTTTGATCATGGCAGGGGACGAAAGGGTTAAACCTTCCCTCTCTGTGCACTGTGCAGAGATAAAAATCAGATGGCATGCCCGCTATTAATCTTTCTTTTATTTTATCTTTTAACTGAGATGGTTGCTTATACTGACGCTGTTATGTCTAATTTGGCCCTACGCTCTTAAAATTGCAAGGAGGCTGAGGATAAAACAAAAGATACAATATAGGGTGGTTAAGATCAGGAAGAAAGATTCATCATCTGTTTAATGTATGAATGTGTGCATCTATGGCTAGGCTGCAGAGATGGCCATGTTCAAAAAGCCTCTTGAAATACAACAGAAAATCTTAATGGGTTATTTGCACTAATAATTCATCAGTGCGTAGATGGTGAGCCTGAGTGTCATTTACAAAGGAACACTATTCTAGACCAGAAAGGGGACAGTGACGATAGGAAGTTGACTTATACTGAATCAAAAAAATTGCTCTAGCTAGCTAGCCCAGTGTTGGCTACAGGGTTGGGCAACTTGTGGCCCTCCGGATGTTTTGGCCTACCAGCATTCCTCACCATTTGGCTATTCTGGCTAGGACTGATGGGAGTTGTAGGTCAAAACATCAGGAGGACCACAAGCTGCCCACCCATGTACTGTCTGGGAGCAACTCTCCAGGGCTGTAGACAGGAGTCTTTTCCAGCCCTACCTGGAGATGCTGGGAATTGAACCTGGAACCTTTTGCATGCCAACCATATGCTCTTCCACTGAGCTAGGAACTTTTGCTTTGCTCCATTTCCTTAAGTTTGCAGACAGGTTAAATACGAACCTACTTTATGGCAGCCACTTCAGAAGACAACATAATTCAAGAAGTGACTTTAAAGGCTGTCTTTAATACAGAATGGTGTGAAAGAGAGAGAAATGACTGCCCAAACAACATTCCGCATTTATTATTAACAGCAGATATACAGTTACTTTGAACGGTAACTTGTTAGCACTCAAACCTTCTGGTGGTGGTAGCGTGATTCATTCTACAAGGAGCAGTGCAGCAATTGATTAGGTTAGCTCTCACTCCTGCACCAGTGCCACATCATCAACGTGCCAATGCACTGGGATCATGTGCCAGTGTGGGACATTGCTTGCAGCAGCCTGAGCTGGTCATGCTATGGAGAGGAGGTTTGTTTCTGTAAGCCAGTTAAGACTAACTACAATTTGTCAGGGTTCAGACATTACACTGAACTGCAGTTCCTTAAAAAAAATGAAGTCATTGCTGAAACAGTCGCTAAGCCATACAAGTCTGAAGAACCTTGGAAAATGCACAGTTCTACCTGTTATATATACTACAGCTGCACACATGGCATACCAAATTAATTGGCTGAGTGCCAGGACAAGACAGCACACTGCCACCATTTCAGTCCTCCAGAACTTAGTGGAATGGGATCTTCAACAGCAGCACCACATAGAAGTGTGTGGAGATTAAGGGGGCGGAGGAGGTAGCTACTCTGAACCCCAAGGTTCATATGAATGAACCTTGGCACAACAGCTGAAAGATTTCCAGCCAACCCCCCTCCCCCGCTGCCTTCCAATGTATAATTAGACTTGCCAGGTGGTGGGAAGGCTTGCCAGATCCATCCAGTACAGACAGAATAGCACTTCTGCACATTTACTAATGGTATCAAACACAGCATTTCAACAATTAATGTTCATTTACAATACAATTATTATCTACAAAGGGAAACCCGTGAGCATTAATGGAGAGGGCAAGTACAAGGGAGGGGGGAAGACTCTCCATCCTTCTTTGTTGTCTGCCACCCTGCCCCTCCACTAGCCTCATTACGGCCTGCTTGTGTACGTGTTAATAGAACATAACTTTCGACCTTAACCTTTGAGGAGCTATAATATAAACATTATGGTTATATTTTGCAATGTGTATATAGTATGGGTTGGATCCAGATTTGGTCATACTTAGAGGGGACCCATTTAAATTCATGGGACTTAAGTTGGTCATGACTAATGTAGGTCCCATTGAATTTAATGGGTCTACTCTAAGTATGACTAAATGTGGATTCATAGATCATAGAGTTGGAAGGAGCCTACAAGGCTATCGAGTCCAAACCCCTGTTCAATGCAGGAAACTAGAGGAGGGGTCTCCCATCCAAGTAACAACCAGGCCTGACCCTGCTTAGCTTTCCACGCTCAGACAAGCTGAGCCAACGTGAGCCACAGGCCTGTCTTATTCAACCCAATATGTATAGTATCTTTCATCCTTGCCTGTTCCACAATGAGTAAGTAGTTTGGATTCCCATTTTACTGAGTACTGAGCATAGGATACAGCTTGCTTGCTTGCTTTTTTCCCCTTCCTTCCTTCCTTCCTTCCTTCCTCCTCTCTCTCTCTCTCTCTCTTTCTAGTATTTATATACCACATTTCTAACAAATATTCAAGGCAGCTGTAGGTCACACATAATTTCACAGATGAACTGTGACCACATGAAATGTTTACTGAAAGGAATCAGGGTTTTTTTAAGGGTGCAACATAATACAGAATAATTTATGATCGTACTTTGCTCCTCAGCCATTGCTTACCGGGCACACCATTTCAGGAGGGCATGGGTAGTATTCATATCCCCCCACCTGCAATGTTTCAAACTAGGGGTGTACTAGCAAAACAGGGGCACTAGCAAAAGCAAACATTCTTGCCCGCATGCTCATGAGCAGGATGGAGGCAAGCAAGCCCTGCTTGCTCTGATAAGATTCTGTGAGCCATTCCTTGCACAGAGCACTGAAATTCAGCTTGGGGGGGGCATGGGAAACAGGAAGCAGAAGGTTTTCCCCAGACCCCAGTGGAGATTCCTTTCCCACTGGTAGACCCAGTTCCATCCCCAGCTGGAAAAACCCTCTCCACTGGGGCCTTTCGCACCTGCCACTGCTGCCACCTTGCCTTGACTTGACCCAAGATAAGTTTCAGGGTCTTGGGGCAGGAGGAGGGAGAGGCAGCAGATGGCTTTTTGCAAGTGCTGTCCGAGCTGTTTGGATCCTTTTGATTGGAATGCTTTCAAAGACTCCGCTACTTTCAGGGTGAGCAGCAGGATGGTGCTGGGTCCCTATTTCAGACCTCTTATTATTATAATATAATAATTTTTGGCAGGGGATACTTTTCCCCATCTCTGTTTAAGTCAAGGGAACAATTTCACTCCATTGACTTTAACAGAGGTGCGGACAAAAGTCTCCTACCACACAACAGCTGGGGGGGGGGGTAGAGAGAAAAGTGAGTGGGGCAAGAAAAGTGAGAATCCAGAGAAGGGGGGTGGTCCCAAGATTTTACCCCCATGGCAATTTGTGGTGGTGCCCGGGACACTTTTCCAAAATGTCAAATGTGCCCGCAAGCCAAAAAACCTTGCCTACCCTTGTATTATATGTTTTTTTTTCTAAATGATTTACCTAATTCTAGTTTTTATTTGATTTTACCCATGTATCACAAAAGAAAAGGATTGAGAACCTCAGGCCTGGAGGCCAAATCTGGCCCTGCTGGGGTCCTCAGATGAGTCATGACCCCTTCCCCTGATCCAACCCCCTTTCCACTGACCACTATTGTTTGGTGGTTTCCCAGTTTCTTGTGCAGTTTTTCCCCATTCTAACAGACTGAACCAGGGGCGTAAACTATGGGGGTTGGGGGCTCAAGCCCCCTCTGGGATTTCCCACTTGGCAAAAGCCCCCTCCAGGCAACCAGCTGTTTAGCCCCATGCCCCCCCCCCGGAAATTGAGAAGTCTACGCCCCTGCACTGAACGGACTCTCCTCAGGCTAAGTTACTGGCAGGAAGAGCTTTAAGCTAAAAATGTGTTGGTATTTTGGCCCTGCCCCTTTTGCCTTAGGCCCCACCCATCAATGGAATGTGGCCCCCAAAAGCTTCTCTGAAATGGAATTTGGCCCTTGGGCAGATAGAGGTTCAACAAAACCTCTCAGATACGATTTAGACAAAACATTAGGAGGGCATTCCTTTTGTAATTTGGTTTAGGTCCTACCCTCTGGCGCAACAGAAAATAAATTTGCTCCTTCAAACATGATGGCTATCATATCACCTCTTTAGCATTTCTTCTCCAGGCTAAACATACCCAACTTCTTCCATCTCTCCTCATGGGACTGGGTCTTCAGGCCACTCACCATCTTTGTTGCCCTCCTATGGTCATGCCCTACTTTATCAAGATGCTTCTTAAACTGTGGTACCCAAAACTGGGCACGGTACTCCAGGTGTACACTATAAACTACAGAATCTGGAAACCATTAGATTCTGTAGTTTATAGCATACATATGGACATGTAAACCCCCATGAAACTTATAGAAATACCCAGATCTGGATGGACTGCCTGTTACTAAGCAATGTACAGCACATTCGTTACTCTGGGCTGTTTCTGCCAATCTGAAATAGGGTTAATCCCCACTGAGAGACCTATTTTGTGAGGTTTAATAAGCTAATGTTTGCACAGCACTCTCCATGGAATAATTATATACAGGATGCACATCCTTTTTATTAGCAAGACTCTTTGATGGCTCAGTCTGACTGTCAGGGCACCTTTTCATTCCTGAGAATCAATATGGGATAATGTAACAGTCACAAAGTATGTTCATTACTCTGCAGGGATGGTTTAACATGCTCCCTAGATCCCCTTGCTAGTAATTTCTTCTTCATTTAGGCTGGCATCAGAATTAATGGCATGTCTTGTTCCATAAGTCCGGACTTTTTAGATGAAAGGTACACGGTGTTCCTTACATGTGGCAGCATGATAAATCAATGCATTTCTGAAGGAAGGATTTCTGGAGATGTCTAAAAGCCTAAAAGCCACTTTTCCTGCAAGCTGATAAATTGACACCATTTAAAAAACACTTTGTTTATCAACAATCAAGTACTCTGAAAGCAGAAACTGACAGAGATTTTCAGATTCACAAATCAGATGCAAAGTTCTGTTTGTTACACTGACAAACATATTTTTGATAGTTTAATTTGTTTAGCTAACTTTCAATGGTGTGATTACTCTGGCTTTAACTAGCTCAGCAAGTAATATTATTAAACTAAACTTAAGCAAAGAAGATTTTGGTCTTGGGCAAGTTTGGCCAACTTCTACATTCTCAAGGGTCACTCTGTTCCCTAGTCTGGTGGCCAGAAGCATATTTTGCTGCATAAACAGATCTCATCATTGGAGGTCAGGATCAATAATAATAAAAGTCTGCATCAACAAACAGTAAGGGCTTCAAAGTTATGGACTCAAGTATGCGCAACCCAAAGAGATATAACACTATAGCATGAAATCTCTCATACAACTAAACACAACTTCCTTTCCCTTTTGTGTAAAACACCTTGACTAAAATTTGGTGTAGCTGGCAGTGCCAGATAACGTTTCTTCAGTGGGCTGATCCAGTCTATGAGACAGATCTAGTCTGTCTGCCGCAAGCAGGGAATCTCTGATCTTAGTTCTAAAAGAAAACAAGTAATACAATTCCAAATCAGACACTTTGGTTCTAGTGCTGAATCATCAACATGATTTCTTCTTAAAAAAAATATATCAGAAATTAAGAACTCATATGGACCACATTTTGGAATTCATGACATACAGGGTACTCTTTTTACATCAAATAGTTTGAGGCAAATTGTGAATGTACTCCATCTTCCTCCAGTAGGCAATGGGAAGATGCCCATTGACCTGCATGGAAGTGAATTGTTTCAACAGAAATGGATACTACATGTAGTAACTACATTCTTTACCATCATTTCTACGTAGTTATCAGTGATTATTTTTTTTAGCTAGCAATGCAAAGGAAGCATGAATAGCATGAATAGTATACCCTGAGTGCATTTTACACAGCCTTTTGCAAACCTGTTAAGGAAAGGGTGTTGTTGTTTTTTTCCATTTAGACTTCACAGTTTTGTTGGTTCAGAAATCCAACCAACTTCAAAATACTTCGGTGGTTTTCGTCTTTTATTGGCATAGACTTGAGTTTTATAGCTTTCTCCCCAGAGGACAAAGCAACACAGACTTTCATAGTTCCTACTGTTTGCATAATAATAGAGCTGGGGCATCAACACTACATCAGTAATAATGATTTATTACGCATTCATAATATGTAATGAATTATTCAGGCATGCATAATATACAACTAAGACCAGTGCCACCTAGTGACTAAACTATTGAATGACACTATCCACACATCACCCATTTATTTTTTATTTTTTAAAAAAAGCAATTATATAAATGAAACATCGGGTAGTTGAGGTAACCTTTCACTCATCTTTAAATCTTGAAGGATTTGGAAGTACTTGACCAGAGTGAATGATGATCTGAGTAGTACTATCACTGTCGGTATTACAGGATGGCTCAGATGCAGTTTCTTTAGATGAGCTTGGGTTTTCAGGTACTGCTCGTACATTTGGCAACTGTACCTTCTCAGGAATAGGAAGAAGATGTCATCAGTTTCTGTTCAGTATTCCATCTTCTGGCTCAACAGAATATTATTCGAATGTTCCACTTATTCCTTGTACAGTAGCTGGTGTCTGCCATGCCTTTTCTCCATCACATCTGATACTCACTGGGTGACTTTGGGCCAGTCACTGACTCTCAGCCTAACCTACCTCACAGGGTTGTTGTGAGGATAAAATGGAGAGGAGGAGGATTATGTAAGCCACCTTGGGTTCCTTTCAGGAAAAAAGGTGGGGTATAAATATAATAAATTAATTAATAAATAAAAATATGAGCTCCCTCCCCCGGCTTTAAAAGTGGTAGTTCTTGCACTGAATTGCACCAGTAATTAAAAGACTCATAACCTCTCCTTGCTTAATTAGT
Source organism: Shinisaurus crocodilurus (assembly GCA_021292165.1). Lineage (NCBI taxonomy): Eukaryota > Metazoa > Chordata > Lepidosauria > Squamata > Shinisauridae > Shinisaurus > Shinisaurus crocodilurus. The sequence goes on from CM037881.1 coordinate 111,635,376, forward strand.
TGAAGCTACTTTTTTCGGGTCAGGCCACTTCGGAATGAGATTCTTCTTTAGGATTGGAATGTCTTCCCATTAGCAATTCTGCTGAGTTATATCCAGTAGCTATCGGTGGTGTTGACCTGTAGCTTAAAAGAGCATATGTGGGTCATTCTGTCTCATGTTTTCCTTTGCAGTCTGTGCTGCTCTCTCTGTCTCCATTTGCTTGAGAAGATGTCTAGAATGAATGGAATTATGTTGCCATAAATCGGGTTGCATTGTCAGCCATGCCAAGCAAACAAAGATTCTCCAGTTGTCTGACATTCCCCGTTGCAGCGTTGTTTTCCAAGGTGTATTGCGGAAGGGTATAGTGATTAAAGGTTCCTTCCATGGTATTGATCGATTTCTTCTGCAGTAGTCACAGGATAAGATTTTGTTCTTTATGTCATTTCCAATACCAGGCCACCATACTGCCTGCTTGGATCCCTAAGAGCATTTGGTTAGACCTTGATGTCCTTGGTTGATAAGGCCTAGGATTTCTTTCCTCATAGGCTGTGGTAGAGCAATATGGCTCCGTTTTGTTATTAGGCCTTCTAGTTCACTTAGGGTGCAATCCTATGCAAGTTTAGACAGAAAAAAGGCTATGCTGGCTGGTGCATGCTGGGAGTTGTAGGCCATTTTATGTCCAAACTTGCATAGTTGTGCATGGTCAGCAAAGTACTTCCTTGGGATCTCATAGCATTGTTAATAGATTGCGCTACAATACGGGCAACTTAAGGAAGCTATTATTTAAGGTAAGTGTTCATTGTGAGTAGGTAAAATGTTATTGGCAAGTGTCCTTGGTACACATGTCAAATAATGCACATGTAATGTCAAGGGCCACAACGCACGGTGGCATAAAATGGTGCAGTCAGGTACCATTTAGAGCTATTTAGAGCAGGGAAACAAGCTCTGGACGGGAGCCTAGGCGCTTTCTTTGAAATGTGGAATTCACTATGAGACAAGATCCAGAGATTAGAATAATCAAATGCATGCTTATTACAGATATAGGGAGATGATTACATGCACAGAAACTAGGATTGGCAGCTAATTGGTTACGTCTATAGAGGAGCCTGAGGATGAGGAGATAGGTGGAGATAAATGGATCAGCAAGCAAGTGATTTTAGACCCAGGGAGGAAGGGAGGCTGCTTCCTAATGAGAGGGAGGAGCGTCTTAAGCTCTAAATGGGCACATGTGAAGTCTAATTAGTCTTAGAGAGGGAGAGGGGGGAAATAAAATGTAAATGCTTGCCCTGCAGAGCGAGAGAGAGAGAGAGATTAGGAAGTAAGGAATACAGTAGTATCTTGGATTGCAAGCATAATTCGTTCCGGAACCATGCTTGTAATCCAAAACACTCTTATATCAAAGCGAGTCTCTGGTGGGCGTGAGCGGGGCCGATTTCGGCCCGCTACGCCCGCTCGAGGCAAGCGGTTACATCCCTACGACTTGTATTGCAAGACGTTGCTTGTTTAGCAAGTCAAAAAAAAAATTTTTTAAGTGATCATAACTTTATTTTACTTCTTTTTTTAAAAAAATTATTTACTTTTCAATATAAAATATAACAAAATACAAGAATAACACAAAAATATGACATAAACAACATACAATAATAAATCATAAAGTGCACCCCTCACCCTCCAAGGGACCAATTTATATACTTCCATCCCCTTGATCAAATGAATTCCAAATTCCAAAAATATAACATATCCTGACAAGGCATGCCCCCTTCCCCTTTATTAATACATAGTCTAATAATTGATTCCATATATCCATAAAATTATTCTTCTTTAACTGTCCTTTTTTTGCATTTGATACTACAAGTTAATTTATCATTTAGGGCTATATCCCAAACTTCCTTATACCGGTCTGTTATTGGGTATCAAGTCAAAATTTATTTTTTTTAAAAAAATGCTTGCCTTGCAAAACGCTCTCAGACCAAGTTACTTGCAATCCAAGGTATTACTGTAGTAGCTTGGAGCACAGATATTACCACTTCCAATGAGAGTGAGAGAAGGGCAGAAGGGGTTCTCTGTCAGAGATTAGCTGTGATTCAGGGCTCATCTGGTTGACTAGGATACTGGATTTGTAACTGGAGTTCCTCATTCATTATGGATTGCTAGCTATCGAAGCCCTCAAAGTACACTTTGTTAAGGGCCCAGTGAGGGGTGGGGAGACAAAGGCTGGCACCTCGTTGGGTCCCCCTGAGCGCTAACTTTTTCAAGTACACTAATGCCTTGGATTGAGAGCATAATTCGTTCCGGAAACGTGCTTGTAATCCAAAACACTCTTATATCAAAACGAAATCCCCCAAAAAAATTTGTACAGAGATTTTTAATTTAAGCTGTACTACAGTACTTGTATTGCAAGACGTCGCTTGTATATCAAGTTAAAAAAAATTAAATAAATATTTCAAAATTTGCTTGTCTTGCAAAACACTCTCAAACCAAGTTACTTGCAATCCAAGGTATTACTGTACAAGTTCAAGTTCAAGTACAAAATAATAAAAATAGAACTTGGAGCAAAGGGTGGGGACCTCCCATGGCACCCATGAATCTTTTCACTCCCTGCCCCCTTCCAGAAATCTTTAAAAAATAAAAAACCTTGGGAAATGTTAGGGCACCAGGTACTCATTCCTGTTCCTGAACCTGCTATAGATCAGCTGTTTGGCAGGCAGGCAGAGAAGCAAAATGTTGCTTTCTTGCCCCGCCCAACCTTCCACCCACACAGACCTTTCCCCTTTGCTCTCTTTCTCCCCACTCCCAATCTCTAGCCTCCCGATTTCTCTCCCCACCAACAGCTTTCCTTGCTATTTCTCTCCCTTCTCCACCCCTAGCCACCTTCTTTCTCTCCCTTCCTAGCTTTGCTTTTTCTCTCCCACTCATCCCTTAATCTTCCTGTTTCTCTCCTCACCTCTTTACCTCACTGTTTCTCCCCCTCCCAGCCTCTAGCCTCACTATTTCTCTCCCCACTCCCTTTAGCTCACTTTTGACTAGCCAGGTGCCCACGGCAGCCATTATGTGACTAGCCACATCCTCTGTGGGAGACATTTTGTGGCGGTGCCTACAGCAGTTTCTTAAGTTCCCAAATGTGCCCACGGGTCCAAAAAGGTTGGGGACCCCTGGCCTGAGTTCCTTTAAAAAAAAAAAAACACCTTCATTTCAGAGGAGGTTTTCCCCCTAAGAAGAAAGTAAGTAAGAGAGAAGTAAGTGGGGATGTTATGATTTAGGTTTCCTGCCATCGGAGTTTTGTGCAAGAGTGCAGAAGGGTGATATTGGATGTCATAAGAGTGGGCAGCAAATGGTTACTTCATGTATTATTGTATTTTTACTTCCAAGGAGGGCCTGAGGAGCTTGTGGGATTTTCTGCCTCAGGTGCCAAAATAATTCATCTGGCGCTGGGCTGGGCGCTATGTACCTGGCCTGAGGCAGCAAAATGTCTTCGGCTGGCCCTGCTAGGCAGGGGGTCCTTTAAAGCAGGGTTGGGCCACGTGTGGCCTCTCAGGTGTTGCTGGGCCACAGCTACCAGCCAGCACAGCCAGTGGTGAGGGATGTGAGAAGGAAGCTGCAGTTGCAACGAAGTCTAGAGGGCCTCAGCTCACCCGTCCCGGCTCCAAAGGATTCACCCCCTTTGCTCCACAGTGCTGACCATTTTAGTACAATCAAGGCTTTGTCAAGGGCTGACTCAGCGTCATGTAAGGCAACTTCAAAGAAGGAATATTGAAGGAAACGTATGATAGATGCATTTGCCTCATGTGTCAAGGGAAAATAAGTTGCCGTTTTCCGACCCATTCTATATGTGGTTGTACATTTGTATCCCATTCCAAAGAGCTCAGGGTGGTGTGTTGCAGGGGGAGAGTCTCCCCCTAACAATAACCCTGTGAGGTAGGCTAGGTTGAGAGCCATTGTGGCATAGTGGTGAGAGTGTTGGACTGGGACTCAGGAGATCTGGGTTCTAGTCCCCGCTCAGCCATGAAACTCACTGGGTGACTTTGGGCCAGTCACTGACTCTCAGCCTAACCTACCTCACAGGGTTGTTGTGAGGATAAAATGGAGAGGAGGAGGAGGATTATGTAAGCCGCCTTGGGTTCCTTGCAGGAAAAAAGGCGGGGTATAAATATCATAAATAAATAAATAAATAAATAGTGATTTACCCAAGGTGACCCAGCAAGTTTCATGGTTGAGCAGACTTAAATCCAGATGTTTTCGGCCCAACGCCATCAGTCTAATCTAGCCTTCCCCAACCTGGTGCCCTCCAAATGTTTTGGACTACAACTCGAGTCTCACCATCCCTGATCATTGGCCACATTGGCTGGGGCTGATGGGAGTTGTAGCCTAAAACATCTGGAGGGGAATCAGGTTGGGAAAGGCTCATCTAACCACATACCATATGGGTTGTACAGTAATACCTTGGATTGCAAGTAACTTGGTTTGAGAGCGTTTTGCAAGACAAGCAAATTTTTAAATATTTAATTTTTTTTTACTTGATATACAAGCGACGTCTTGCAATACAAGCACTGTAGTACGGCTTAAATTAAAAATCTCTGTACAATTTGGGGGGGGGGGGATTTCGTTTTGATATAAGAGTGTTTTGGATTACAAGCACGTTTCCGGAACGAATTATGCTCTCAATCCAAGGCATGACTGTATGTATTTCTGATATGGCCCTCTGTGCTTAACAGGTTTCCCAGCCCTGTGCTTTGATGAAAGCCTAAGGCAATTTCCACAGACAATGCAAATGAATGGCATGCTATTATTATTTTATTATTATTTATTATATTTATACTCCGCCTTTTTTCCTGCAAGGAACCCAAGGCAGCTTACATAATCCTCCTCCTCTCCATTTTATCCCCGCAACAACCTTGTGAGGTAGGTTAGGCTGAGAGGCAGTGGCTGGCCCAAAGTCACCCAGTGAGTTTCATGGCAGAGCGGGGACTAGAACCCGGATCTCCCGAGTCCCAGTCCAACACTCTCACCACTACACCACACTGGCTATTTTTCTAAGATCAAGTTTTGGAATAAGTTTGTTTACAGAATATGGGGTGGGGAGGGTACTAATCCAGAATTTCATAGGTCTCTGAACAGATTCCAAACTTACGGACTCCCACTTTGGAGTTCTGAATCGTAACTTACCTGTCACCAGGACCAAGGATGCAGGAATCAAAGCAGTGCAGATAATCAAAGATCATACTCGGAGGAGGTAGGGATGACAGCAAAGTATCCAAAGATCAGAATAATGCTTGGGGTGCTAATCTTGTTTCTTCCTTAGAAGCTGCTGCCTTTAGCTGTCAGCACAGTTAATTTGCTCCCCCCCCCCCCCCCGGCCCCATTTGTCATTTTACAAACAGGGATGTTCCCTCTCGGCTTAAAAGGATTGCCATTTTGTTGCCTTGGATTAGCTCAAGTGGTGTGACAAGCATTCCTCACATCAAAACCAATGTTGTTAACCTTGAAATCTGCATTATTAATATCTCAATGCTGGCCCCATCAGGAGCTGCAGAAACAGGCTCTCCTGGACTGACGATGACAGCTCGTCCTCATTTGATTCTAATCATATATGAGTTAAGAAGACATCATTAAAAGTACATTAAGTTTAATTATGCCAGTAGCAAGCCGCAGACAGTACGAGCAGCAGCTTAATGCAGAATCCATAATGAGATAAGACCTAATCCATTAGATTCTTATTTGTTAAGAAAATGTGCCTCATATATATATATATATATATATATATATATATACACACACACACGTCAGTGGGAAGCAATCCATGGCAATTGGCAGGAGCTTAGCCTCTTTTTTTCTTTCTTGAGGTCTCCCCCCCCATCCTCCCTCAACTTATTCTGTGATTTTGTGCTGTAAAATAAATAAATAAATCTACTAAACAAGTGTTTAAGTGCTTTGATTTTTCTTTCTCTTCGAACAAGAATGCAACAAGACAGATGTATTACTCAAACTCATTTAATTATGCAAGGTTGTTATTCTAGAGCTATTTGTCATGTTTAGTTTGATAATGCCTAAGCGCCTGGAAAGAACAGAGTCACTTTAGGAAGAGGGGAGATTTTATCCAAAGTACTAGTAAAGCAGGAGTGACCAAAGCGCCTCATGCAGCCAACTAATGCAACCTTCATGGGGCAATGAGTTACAAGATGCAGACAGAAAGCAGTCATTTGCACACTTGACACCTTGACACCTTGACACCATCAGAGGCACCTCCCCTCTTTTCACAAACACATGCATATAAGGCTTTTTTATAGGATCAGTTTCCCTGAACAGTTTGCATCAAATATTTTAATTATTGTTAAAACAACATCAGTGTACTGACAGCACAATCCTATACGTGTCTACTCAGAAATAAGTCCCATTGTGTTCAACTGGGCTTACTTCCAGCCTGAGCAACAAAAGCAGAAAAACAACAGGTTCCCTACTCCAAGGAGCTTCAACTCTTGTCTAACTTTTGATAATAGGGGACAGAACAAGGGAGGAGAATAAAGAGAGAGGCAAGGATGACAAAGAATGTGTTTACATTATCATGGGGTAGTTGTGTGAGACAAAAGTGAGTAAAAGGGAGAAGATAAACACCTGAACCTTCCTTGCTTCTGTTTTCCTAGAAGCAAAAAAGGAAAAAGGAGAAAAATAACATTTTGAAAGCAAAACTTTGGGAGATTTTCTCTTAATTCTGATAGGCTTTTAAAGGGGAGCCTGTCCTCCTTTTTTTACTCTGTTGATGGGGAAAGAGTGAAGGAGCTGGCTTCTTCTCCCCGCCCCCACAAGCATATGTCATGCGCTGTGCGATTTTCCAATTACCCTTGCAGATCGTGGCTTGCCATGTCAACCAAATCTGGCGAGGTGTGCGGCGGGAGTGGCCTCAAAACTGCACGCTGCGAGGGTAATTAGGCAAATCGCGCACAGGCTGGGGAAGGGAAAAGAAGTGACCGTGGCTGCTTTTCCCTGGTGATCATGTGAACCCAGTCAGTAAGAGGTAGTAGGTCAGATGAAAGACTAGCAAGCTGGAAAATATTTTGCGTCAGATTTCGGGGGGGGGGGGGTAGAGCAAGACACCCTCAGCGTGACACCTGCTCCCTCAATAGACCCTCATCCTTCTTACCACCATGGCTGCTAGGGAAAAAACTGGTACGAGAGCAAAGGACGGCAGCTTCTGCTTCTTATCCTTGCTGCCGTTCCTGCTCACTTGCTCATCTCATCCCCGCTGGGGCAGCACTAGCAAGGAGCAGCAGAGCCAATGGGCCCTGAATGGTGGGCCCCCTGCTGGGTTATGGACCTCAGCAGCTGCCTGACCATGCCAACCCTTGAACCCTGGCCCTGGATGGCTCCTTTAGATGTACCTCACACTACTCACTTTCACATGGGAGCAAATAGGCAGGTGTTGCAGTTTCAACCAGCAATTGTGGGACAACTTCTCACTGTAACCCTTTCTCCATCTTCTGTCCTGCATGTTACAAGCTATGTCGGTCAGTCAGTCTGTGGAGAAAGCCTGAGCACACACACAGTGACATGAACCCTGCCATGAACCCTGACATAGTTTTCCCCTTGTACATTTGCAACCCTTTCTGCATAATCCCCCACCCGGGGGACAGGAGATACAGTTCTGGTCAGGCATGTAGTAAGTGACCACATCTGCATAACCTCAATAGAGCACATCAATCCACATGCAGGGGCATGAACAATCCCAAGGTGAGAGACAGTCTCAAAGAGCTGCCAGGTATCCCAAAAGAGGCCAGGTAAATCCAAGGCGCCACCTTTTCCCGGGCAGGAATAAGCCCACCTGATCGCCAAGGGGCAGGGAGGGGGTGTGCAGGGTAGAACCCCCCCCCCCGCCAGAGGTACTGAGTTGTTGGGAACCCGGGACACGCTGATCCCTGACAACCCTAGCTCCAGCTAGGACCAAGCAGTTCCCTTCCCCGAGCGCGGCAAGGCTCGGAGTTGGTGAGGCAGCCCGCTACGCAAAGTTCGTAAGTCCAGAGTCTCTGGTGTGAAGTGACTCTCTCTTTCTGCAATATGCTACACCTCTGTATTGAAGCTTTCTAGTGAATCAGGTCATGACCTGGTTTTGTTTATGTTGTAACATTGCTGGAAGTCTATTAGTTCTGCTCCATTAACCTTGTAGTAAATAAAAGTCTATTCTCTGGTCTAAATACAGTTACGTGTTATATTTAGGTCGCAGTTGGGTTTAAATCGTTTGATATCCCTGTAAAGGGCAATATCTCAGTGCTGGTTAACCCGTTAAGTGCCGAACTCGTGCCAAAGACCCGGTTGTGGGTCTTTCACACAGTCAGTCGGTTTTATTGCATATAACCAGAGATTCTTACAGACCAAGGAAGGGTCCATCTCGTCCAGCATTTTGTTCACAGTGTCCAGCCAGCTGCCCACGAGAAACCCATAAGCAGGACATGAGTGCATCGGCACCCACCCGCCAGTATGTATGTAGACATACTGCCTCTGATACTGGAGGTAGCATATAGCCATCAGGACTAGTAGCCATTGATAGTATTATCCTCCAGGAATTTGTCCAATTCCTTTTCAAAGCCATCCAGATTGGTGGCCATCACTACATCTTGTGGCAGTGAATTCCATTGTTTAACTATGTGCTGTGTGAAGAAGTACTTCCTTTTATCTGTCCTGAATCTCCCACCATTCAGCTTCATGGGATAACCCTAGGTTTCAATACTATGAGAGTTGAACTGGAAGCAACCTAAGGCAGGATGGGCAAAAAGTAGGTCTCCAGATATTTTGGACTTCAACTCCCAGCATTCCTGGCCATTGGCCATGCTGGCAGAGGCTTCTGGGAGTTCAAGTCCAAAACATCTGGAGCTCTAACTTCTGCCCACCCCTGAATTAAGGGGTCCATGCTGTTGGAGAGCGGAGAGGATCAATGGCTTTCCTGCCTGCTGCAGGAGTCTTCCTTCCACTATGCTCTACTTGTATATTTGTAAATAAAAAAAGAGATTATGAAGACACCATTAGTCCCTAGCACACTTTCATAAGAGGGAAGTGTGTGTGTGTTTGTATGTGCACGCGCATGTGATAGGGGATATTATTCATCACTGGTGCCAACAATTTGATTATTGTTTCCTTGGAGAGAAACTGTGCACTCATGTCCTGCTTGTGACTTCCCATAGGCATCTGGTTGGCCACTGTAGGAACATAGTGCTGGACGAGATAGGTCTTTGGTCTGATCCAGCATGGCTTTTATGCTATGTTCTTAGCTGGTGAGTGAGCCAAGAGATATGAACAAGCAATAGCACTGCTGAAAGAAATTGGAGTACTTACCTCTATCCATGGACTTCTCACAATACTGAACGATACGCACACCTTTTACCATCATGGAAAACCCTTCTAAACAGCAGGAGCCATTGGGAGGTATTCTTTGTGAATGCATCACACAGGCTATGGTTCACATCCAAACAGTTCCATGAATGGCCACCCAGGGCCAGAATCTGGATAGCATAGCCCAGTGTTCTCCAACCTTGGGTCCCCAGATGTTTTTGGCCTACAACTCCCAGCCAAAAACATCTGGGGACCCAAGGCTGGAGAACACTGGCATAGCCAATGCTAGCAAGATCAGGCTGCTGCCAGAGGCCCTGTAGATGTTGGAAGGGCCACCCAGCCAGGCTCTAGATCTAGTACAATTCTTAATTCACTGCTCTTCCAGTGCCTGAGAGACCTTTTCCTTCTTAGAGCCATGGGACCGGATGCTCACTAGATAGAATGTGATGTTTTGGTTTTGGGTAGATTGTTGAAAATGTCCTACCACTCAGGGAAGCAGCAGGGAACATGAAACAATAGGATCACAGATACCTGACTTATTGAACAGAGGCTTTTGTATGCCATAATGGTGCATCCATGACTATTTGTCTGAGTTAATCAATACCACCATTTCATAGGGACTAGCCCTTTGTGGCCTTCATCGAGTAACCATATAAATGCAACTTTCTTGTACACTCTTTAGGTTGTCAGCTAAAGTGACTATCAGATAATTGTTCAGTACGGGCTATACTTGAGGCTGACAGAACTGGTAGTGTTGGATATGCTCCTATCTGTGTGGTTGTGGTTGTGTGCGTGTGTTCACAGGGCAGTACATTCATTTCTGGTTAATTGGAGGGAATCCCTAGCTCAGCCTTCCCCAACCTGGTGCCCTCCAGATGTTTGGTCCACAATTCTGAGCATTCCTGACCATTGGCTATGCTGGCTGGGGTTTATTTATTTATTTATTTATTATATTTATACCCCGCCTTTTTTCCTGCAAGGAACCCAAGGCGGCTTACATAATCCTCCTCCTCCTCCTCTCTGTTTTATCCTCACAACAATCCTGTGAGGTAGGTTAGGCTGAGAGTCAGTGACTGGCCCAAAGTCACCCAGTGAGCTTCGTGGCCAAGTGGGGGCCTAGAACCCCAAGTCCCAATCCAGCACTCTCACCAGTCACCACTACACCACACTGGCTCGGTTGATAGGAGTTGAAATCCAAGGCTGCATACATAGAAACCCTGATTCCAAAGACAGACATGAGAGCAAGATATCACTGAATTGAGTCTTTGGAGTGTGTGTGTGTGTGTGTGTGTGTGCCTTCAGAACCTATACAGTCAGCATGCTAATGATGTGGGCCAGGCAGAAACTAAAGTGACAAAAGCCAGCAGGAGTGGGATAGAGCAAAGAGAGACCTGCTTATCGCTGTGAAGCAGGAAAGAGCTCTGCGGAGGAAAGGGCCGGCTGAATAAATAAAACAAAACAAAACATAGGCAGCAAACAACCGTCCTCCCCTTCTTCTTTTATCCCAGTTGCTCCAGGCACTGAATTGCATTTTAGGCAGATTAGCAAAGCTGTGGGTGCTGGAGATACCATCACACTGGGCAGCAGTTGCTGAGATCAGGGGAGGGGGTGGTAGCCCAAAGCTAAATTGTCCTGGAAATTGAATGTCCTCTTGCCACAGAGGAACTGGAGTTCTCTGTGCTAGAGCACTGCCAGAAGAAAGCCCAGCTCTCCGGATAACTGCAATGCAATTGTGGGAGGAGGAGATACGGCATTTTGTCCGTGTCCCCCCCCCCCCCGTCAAAAGCCAAACTGGCCCTGCTGCTGGTGGAAATGGGACACTAAGCAATTTACTTCAGAAAACTAGTTTGCACTGAATAATCTTGTTTAGGAACACAGGGATTAAATGGGGTGTGGCACAGTTCCAAGGTTCCGAAGTTTGGCTATATTATTCAGCTCTGGTCATTGCTGAACAGCTAAAGACATTCTCGGAATGTGTGAAAATCCATTCCTTTCAGATCAAGCTGTAGGCTGGGGGCGGGAGGAGAGATGTCTAGCCTATCTCTTGCGCCCCACTCCTCAGCCCCACTTTCCCCCTTTGTTCAGCTGTTTCCCATTGATCAGCTGAGCAGCATATGGCAGGTAGGGGAAGAGGGAGATTGTGGACGTGTAAACCTCTTCGCCCTCCAGTCTCCCTCTTGGCTGCTCACCTGATCGGTGGAAGACAGCCGAGCAGCATGGAAAAGGGAGTGCCTGGCTTCAGAGTCTTGCTGCCTATGGAGGAAGCGTCCACTCTCCTGCTCCACTGGCGACCTGCTGCTTTCCTTCCGTGCTGGACGCTGAGAAAGGGAAGCCCCACTTTCTCAGCATCCGGTGTGGGAAACATGATCCTGACTGACTGTGTGTGTATGGACGGATGGATGGATGGATGGATATGGGGGATAGACCGATGGGTGTGAATGGTATGGTTCTGGCCCTGCCCCACCACTGGGATGTAGCCCTGACCACTTTCCCCCAAGGGAATGGCACGTTTGACTTAAAAAGGTGAAATCTGCTGTGGGCTAATTGGCAGGGCAATCCTATGCATGTCTGCTCAGAAGTAAGCCCCACTGAGTTCAGTAGGGCTTGCACCCAGGTAAGTGTGTATAGGATTGCACCCCAAGAAATAAGAAAACTAAATATTTTTTTGATGGCCCATCCCTCCTTCTCTCTTTTTACAGTCAGATGCTTTGGTGGCACAGCCCATTCCAGCAGCAGGTCCACTAGGATGAGCTCCTTTCTGTCCTACTGACCACATTTGGTTTAGCTGTATTGCCCCTGATTTTCCTGAGTGTGGCCAATTAAATCTCACAATATCTCAGCATCTTCTTTCTGTACCTTGTAGTGAGATTATTATTTTTTTAATGAATCCATGCATTTATTACAGTGTAAATGTGCAGACTGCAAACAAGCACGCTGTGCCCAGGAATGCACTTGAATGCTACAGTACTCTGCATTCTGCAAAATTCATTGTACAACCTTAATTAAGGCAGGGGTGGGCAAACTTTTTTCTGCCGAGGGCCGCATTCCCTCAGGGGTAATCTGTTGAGGGCTGCATGCTGACAGTGGGCAGGGCTGAAGCCAGAGGTGAGCAGTGCCAGAGTCAAAGGAGGGTGAGGCGACCCCCCCCCCCCAATTCTTGCCACCCTCTTCTGCCTCTTCCTCTTCCTTCTTCTGATGGGGCTGCTGGATAAGGAACAGATCATTTTTGCCAGAGGTCTGAACGGATCACTTGCAGAGAGCTTTAAAAATCAGGCGAAGGGCCACATGAAATTAGGCCAAGGCCTGCAGGTGGTCCCAGGGCCACAGGTTGTGACTCCTGATTTAAGGCTTATCAGCTAATTCATATTTTTGGATGGACAAATGGACTGAAGTCATTGATAAGAAGAAGAAGAGGAGGAGAGGAGGAGGAGGAGGAGGAGGAGTGGCTTCCAGTTTCAAAGGCTTTTCACGCAACTATCAAGACCATATTAAAACTGTGATAGAGTCCATTGAGCTAAAATCTTGATTGGTCACTTCTCTTCTGGAAAAGTCTATACATTTCTGCTATCATCAAAGGACTCTTATCAGCTTCTCCAGCCCTTGTTTCTCCCAGGTTCCAGCACACCCATGATCACTGCCAATGTCTCAACCCATTGAGCACATGTGTGCATGTGCGCACGCATGTGTACACACACACACACACACACACACACCAAGTATCTATTTCTAAAATATAAACTAATTCATCCATGGCTGGCAGGCTGAGCCATCATAGCAGAACGAAAAGGAGAAGACGTTTTGGTTTAAGTAGTAGGGCTCATCACAGTCAGACAAAATATTTTCAGCAGATAACTTCACTACATTGATCAGCAGTTCCTTTATGTCTGGAAGCCTCAGTGTTCTCTGCAAACATATTATCTGATTTCTGTTTACTGTAGGAGAAATAAAGCCCTGTGAAATGAAGCAAGCTGCCTGAGATCTCAGAATGAGTTGGTTCCAGAGGTACTGGTTCTGGCCCACAAAAGGTTACACCACAATTCGTTGGTCTTTACGGTGCCATGAAAGCCTTTGTTGTTTCCGCTGCAGCAGACAAATATGGCTCCCCTAAGAGTTCAAAAAGCACTCTTCTGTTCAAACCCAGTAGTCTAGTTTATTTGCCTTGTAGGACTCTCATTGAGACAAAACAGAGCAGGGAAGTTCACATGAGCTCCCTCACATGTTGAAAGCACATATGAAAGAGCCATTCTGGCAAGTCCCACTCCCAACGATGATGAGTATGCTAGCCACACCCACACCCACAGTACATTTGGTAGCAGTGCAATGGGCCCAACATGCATGCCTATACATGCAAAGAGGGCTCAGGCATTCCATACTAATGGCTACTGAATGTTCACGGGGGCTAGTCCAGGGGTGCAGAACCTTTTCTGCCCGAGGGCCCAATTCTATTCTAGCATTCCAGTGGTGGCCAGGACCAACATACCAAAAATACCAACCTATTTTAGCTTAAAGCTCTGGCTGCCAGTAACTAAGCCTTAGGAGAGGCATTTCAACCTTTTTGAATGGGGGAGAAAATGGCACAAAAGCCAGGAAACCACCAAACAAGTGGTGGTTCAGGGGGAGGGGGAGGCGTGGATTCAGGAACCCAGGAGGGTTAGATTTGGCTCCCAGACTTGAGGTTCTGCACCCCTGGGCTGGTGGGAATGCATGGGCTAGCATCATCCTCTAGACACAGCCTGCCGCATACTCAGTGGCTGGTTTTAGACAACACGATAACCCACACTCAAGGGTTGAGTATGGGTTGAGTGTGGTTTGTTGTTGAACCATGAGTTGTAGTCGAAACATGGGTTATCATGTGGTCTGAACCCAACCATGCTAACAAACCATGGTTTGTTAGCACAGCTGGGTTCAGACAACATGATAACCCACATTTCAAGAACAACCCACAGTTGAATGACAACCCACACTCATTCCATAATCAACCCTTGAGTGTGGGTTATCATGTTGTCTGAAACCAGTCAATCCGTGTTCCTGTTCCTGTGGAAGGAGCTCCACACAAATGATGCCAGACTTGCAGCAGCCAGAGGGGAAGGCCCCCATCAAGGGGGAGGTGCTAGCCTGCACGTTCTCACAGCCCCTTCATGTTTTCAGTACATATGGGCACTGAACACCTGAATAGGGCTTTTGTCTCTAATTTCAGAGAATCAGTAAATAATAATAATAATAATAATAATAATAATAATAATAATAATAATAATTCCAGTAGATGGAATCGGGCTGGGGGTGGGGGGGCTAGGTTGAGTTTTATCTAAGGGTGCAATCCTATGCATGTTTAGGCAGAAAAAAGTGCTACAACTCCCAGTATGCCCCAGCCAGTATTGCTGGCTGGGGCATGCTGGGAGTTGTAGCACTTTTTTCAATCTAAACATGCATAGGATTGTGCCTCAAAGCTGCTATTTTACTGCGGCTACTACACTGTTTTAATTGCATTTTATATGGTGTTTTTTTTGCAAGCCACGCTGAAGGTTCTGCAGAACTGTGTCATGGGATATGAAATCGATCTCGAAATAAAATAGAATAAAATAAAAAATAATTTCTTCATTGCCACGGACAAAATTTCCATACCACAGTGTTTCCTTTTCTAAACTTCCAGACTGTCAGACGGGGGAGAGCAATGTTCCATTCATTTATTTTAATCTGCCATTTTTACCGAGACTTCAAATGCTTTGCCATGTGCTTGCACTGTGTGGGCCTCCAATATCTAGTACAGTGAGTCCTTCATCTTCACGGGAAGCTCTGACATTGAGGTGCTCTGTCATCCAAGAAGAACAAATGTCAATATTCAGTTCACTCACACACACACACACACACACACACACACACACCTCAGGAAGCCACAGCTCTTCAAAGAGCCAGCAACTAGGAAGAACTGAACTGAAGATCACCTATTTAGACTAATTTTAGAGCAAGAGGTGCCGTACAGAGCAGCATAGAGGTGTGTGTCTGTGAAGTCACAATGAATGACAAAACAAATGTGTTTTGTGTGTTTTTTTAAGTGGGAGGGGTAGGGCACCGTGGGGATGCCAAGAAAAGTGTCTGGGGGCACATTGGTGCCCATGGGCACCACATTGCCTACCCCTGTGCTAAACCATTCTCCTTGGTGGGAAAGCATTGAAATATGCTGCACGCCCTCAGCTGCATCCACAAGTGCAGGAATAGATTTACCATTTGATTCCGGCCTTTCTCTCTCACTGCACTACAAATTCCTGCGTTCCTGTGGGAGACGTCATGGCCATTTTAATGTAAACCCCCACTTAGATGAGAATTGGAAAAGTGTTATTTTCTTACTGGTAGCTGGGATTGGTTTGAAATAGGTTTTTAATGGTGCCGAAATCCGTGGCTTCAGAGGAGTTGTGTAGTGTGTTGGGGTCTCCAGACCCCACCGGTGCTCTGTCTGCACTCGAGTCTTTTGGGTGGGTTACTTGTCCTTTGCCACACACGCCATGGCAGCCATTTTGCAGTGGTGCCCAAGACAGTTTCTCAAATTGCCAAATGTGTTCACAGCCCAAATAGGTTGCCTATCCCCTTGTTCAGCAGCTTCTCCTTGGGATTTGGACCATGGCACTTGGGGGTGGGAGTGGGGAGTTTTAAAAAAAGGAAAAAAATTGAGTCAGTGGAGGCTTTTTTTTTTCTTTCTGTAACCCCTACCTCCTTGAGCGCCACGGTCCCAGACTGAATCGGGGCTACACATGCTTACGCAAGAGTAAGTGTAACACTATCACACATCGCTACAAGATGTGTGATTAGACGAACATTTAGTTTGGCCCCAAGAAGAGCCTCACCCATGTCATCCTAACGCTTTTCCTCAGCTCCCATCTTAACACTCTCGCCATGCAGACTTCATGCCTTCAACATCACCAGCCCTTTTTCCCTCCCTCCCCCAGCCTCATCCAACCTGCTTTTAGTAACATCTTGCCTGATGAGAGACATCTGGAAATTTCGAAAGCTTGCCCACAATGTTGTGCGTATTTGGTTGGCCTGACTGTGGATTCTGGCATTCTAATGGTACTGTCTGTTCCCTCTTTCAATATAGATGATGAAAAAGAGAGAGGTCACCCACTGCCTCCTTCTTTAAAGTGTCTTTGTTCCTTTTCCCTTCCCTTTGCCCAGTCCGTAGCCCTATATGCTCCCTGTCTTTGATGAGCCATATTTTTATTACCAGTGATGGGGATTTGTTCTGTGTCATCTTGAAAGGTCCAGGGGCAGAAGCTTTAATTGCTGGATTTTTCACAGAGGGTGTTAACATTTATTAAAGTCACTTTCTCTGATTTCCTTTTAATGAAATGACTACTGTGTGTGTGAGATAACATTAGGATCAGTTGGTGGGGAACTCGCAGAGGACTTAAAATAATCAGGCTGAGAAGAGATGGGGGAGAAATCTCACACAACTCTTAAGGAATTACTCTGCAGCTTGGCTTGGCAGCAAGAAGCCACAATAATTTTCAGGGAAGGCCAGGCATGGTGGCGGCTTTGCATTTTATTTTTAAACGCTCATCTTGAAGAAAGTCACTTGGCAAGTTATAGAAAAGGCAGCTAAGCCCAATAAAAAATAGTGTATGTTGAGATGAAGGAATTGTGGGGTTTAAAAAAAAAATAAAACCCAAAACATTTTTTGCCTACCTCATATTCTGTCCCCACTTTCCCTCCTGCAGTAGATCAAGTAGAGAAAAGGCTATGAGTAAATAAATGATACCTTTTAAGTCATATCTTTGGAACTGGCATCAGAAAGAGAGCAGGGGGGAGGGGAAAGGAGGGAAAAAGCAAAGGATAAATATATTCCAAATTCTGTCTTCCTTCTGTTACACACACACACACACACACACGATGCAAGATCTGAGAATGGCAACTGAACTGTATACTTAGGAGTGATGATAGACAAATCAGTCTATTTCCAGTCTGTTTCAGTTTCACATATATTCAATCATAAGCACATTCCATCCAATTTCTACACCAGTGTGCAATTTTTAACTCACCCATCCCCTCCCAAGGAAATTCACATTTATTTTCAAATGCAGTTTTCCTTAAGTGAGCATTTTGTGCTCAGTTTCCCCAGTGCTCAAGTAAGACAAAACTGAAATGAGTTTTCCCCAGGTAACATTGTGAGGAGCTGTTGAGGGAACATGGGGTTGGATCCAGACTAAGTTATAGGTGCACTAGGTCCCACTGAAAGCAAGTCATGGCTTAAGTCTTATTAATTTCCATGGAAACTAAGTGCAACTAACTTAGGTTGCAACCCTAAGTACACTTTCCTGGGAGTAAGCCCCTCTGAATGTAGTGGGATTTACTTCTGAGTAAACATGCACTGGATCCAGCTCTTTGTCTGGATCCAGCCCTATGTTCCCTCAATGGCCCCTCAAAATGTTGACTGAGGAATCCTCATGATACTTTTTTTTTTTATATGAGTGACTCTAGATTTCTCTAGGCCAAGAGTGGGCAACTTCCAGAGGCTAGGGGGCCATATTGTCCCACAGGACCCCACTGGAGGCCACAGCCTTGCTTCTGCTACCACACCACCAGAATTTGGTGGTATACCAGTGAGGAAAAATAGCTTCCTTTTAAAAGCCAAAAGTGGCTGTTTGCTGCTGCAATTCGGTGGCAAGGCAGGAAATAGCCTCTTTTGGCAATAGAATCACTGCTTTTGGCTTTTTAAAAGAGGCTATTTTTTCCTCACTGCTGCTGCTGCCACACTGCCAAATTTCAGCAGCAATTTCAATGGTGGGAGGGACACAAAAAGGGCTAGGGGAGTTGCGTGTTGCCCACCTCTGCTCTAGGCACTAGTTACGTTGGAGGGAACTAAACATTATTTAGATGTATTTATTTATTTATCTATCAAACATCTCATAAAATAAATTTCTCTAGGCACTGTGCAGTTTAGCCATTGAGGGAATATAGTAGTCTATCCAGAAATGCTAAATTAACAACAACAACAACAACAACAACAACAAAATAGTCAATAAATTTTCATCCTGCCTAACAGAGGTGATCTGTGTAAGAGTGTGTGAGTGAAAATCACGACTGATTATCCTTTTATGAGTCATTCCTCTTCACAATTAATAGTGTGCTTTGGGGAGAGGGGTATGCATATCACACAGCCAATTCTTTTCCCCCCTCCAGTATTTTATTTAAAAAACTGTGATGGGGTTTCCCCATTTGCAATGTATAGGATCCTATGTAGCACAATTGGGCTCCTATTGGTCCAAGCCAAATCCTCCCCTGACACCTCTTAGGTCCCAGACGGAAGGGAAATGAACAGAGGACCATTTCTCTTCAGCTGTGGCAAGGTGAGAGCTTGCACCTGCACGCTGCTCAGGTGTGGATGCAGCTGTGAGAGCTGGACTGACCCGGGTTCAAAAGCTTCCCTAGCCAATGACCCTCAGTCCCAGTCACGCAGGCGGAAGGAGGAGATAACAGCAGTTAATAAAGATTAAAGAGTTTATTTGTAAGACCCAATTACATGGGATTAAGGCAATCAATGCATCTCCTACTCACTACATCATTGCAGATACAAATCCAATACCCCAGTGGTAAGGCTAGATGAAGTGAAGTCCAGAACAATACATGTCGAGTCGAGACGAGAGAAGAAGAGAAGGAGGAGTGAAGCTATCAGCAAGTGTGTTAGCTTTATACCACCTATAAATAGGATATTACTCACCCCAGTTGTATAACCTATTCATCAACATGTTTACCCCAAATCTGTCCCAAGGTTGCTGAGTCATATCATCTTGAGACTATGTCTCGTGACCAAAGACCTTGTGTACTTGAACTCAAGAGACACCCACCAGGTCAGGTGATAATCCTGATGTCAGGTGGTAATCTCGTTCTGCCTATGCAAAACCCAACAGCAGCATGAGGGCATTGCACATGTGCAGCTCTTGGTCCCAGCTGTATTTGTGTGGAAGGCAGCAGGTCCCTTCAAAAATGCCAGATTTTCAGTTTGCACAAGAGGTTCTCTGGCACAGTTTGTTGTTTTGCATATTAATTTTTGAGCTTTTCTACACAAGGCTGTTAATCTGCTGTATCTACTTTCAGTTTCATCCAGGGATGGGGATTCAGACTCCAGGACTCGACTCGTGAGTCGGACTGAGTCCCCCCTCTGACTCGAGTCAGACTCGAGTCCCAATATTTTTAATGGGACTCGAGACTCGACTCGGGACTCGAGACCAAGGACTCGTGTTCCAAAATCGTGTTCCTCAAATGCAACATGGATAGGTTTTAGGAAGTACAGCAAGTTTATTTTTTAAAAATCATTTTCCTAAAATGCAACCTTTCAGACATTTTGGGTTTCGCTTCCTCTGCCTGCCTGTTTTGGGGTTCCCTGCCTGCTCTGCCTGTCTGGTTATTTTGGGTTTGTCTGCCTGGTCTGTTCTTGCCAAAATCAGCTGCAGAGTTTTGAAATAAAAAGGCACACGACTTGTGACTAGAATTTATTTAAGCCACAGATCTGAAATAGCCTTATTTTGTTGGGGAAAAAACCCATTTATTTTAATAGGGACTCGTGGAGTCAGCTTTGGGAGTGACTCGTGACTCGTGAGTCACCATTTTGGACCAAGGACTCGGACTCAAGACTCGGGTCCAAGGACTCGTGACTTGACTCGTGACTCGAGACCAAGGACTCTTCAACATCCCTGGTTTCATCACAGAATTGAGAGTGGAGCATTACACAAGAAGTGTTTCCTCTCCTGCTTTTCTGCTACATAACCTCTAGGTGGCACTGTAGTATAGTGGAATAGCGCAAATACACAGGAAGAAATCACGCTTTCACTTTCACAATTAAATGCTGCATTTTCCCTGCTCTAAAAAAACTTGCTGAAAGTGCTGGTTAGACACAGAACCAAAACTGGAGGGTCACAATGTCCTCTAAAGAATCCGTAAACAACCATGGATAGGGAACGATGAGCGTATGATAAATGCTTTGTGTAGAAAAGCCCTTTAGAAGTAATATCAGACTCCATTTTCAGATATTTAGTAGCAGTGTTGATCTCTGTCAGCTTTCTGTCTGTTATGGGAGTACTCAAACAATTTCAAATGTCTTTTATGAATAAATAAGTGATACAATCACCTTTCTACACCTACACACTACCCCTAATGCTGTACTACGCCATGTGCCTGGAGCTGCACTGTGTTGCCCTGCTCTACTTTTGTCCATCTTTTCTCAAGCAGATAAAGCAAATGTTTTCAATTAACGAGATTTTTATTGCTGAAAGCAATAGGAGCCAGTTCATTTAACACAGGGAAATTAATTGAAATCTAAATGTACATAGTCAATTTATTGCTGGGAGAGCAATTATTGCAAGTGCTTGGCCATTGCCATATAAGGAAATAAGATAGCTTGAGCTGATTTTTATTTTTATTTAAACCCCCAAAACCTATTAGCTCAAAGTTATTAATGCACATGAGGTGTGTTTTTTTTCCTTTCCTGTACCTAACAGTGGAATATCACATCCATACCTACCAAGCCCTGTGCAGCCATTTCAGAGAGCCCTAGTGCCCACCAAATGTATGAAAGCTAATGAGCCCTCCAGAACTGGATGGGCAGCCCTGGACTGTACCATTATCTTCATCCTTAAAGCTTGTGGATTTGAATCCTGTTCATTTCCATTTGCTTCTTGTTTATGTTATGGGTGCTTGCATTAGGGAAGTCAAAAACCTACTGCACAAGCCGTTATCCTTTGAGCATCATGAAGAGAGACTTGCCCTTTTCATTTTTGTGTAAGTATATTGATGCCAGGCCTCAAAAACATTTGGAATAATACAGTGGTAAACTGAGTCAGGCTTATTATACCATAAGACTGGGGCAGTTTTATGTATGTATGTATTACATTTCTATGCCGCCCAGTAGCCAAAAATCTCTGGGTGGTTCATAAAACCCTCTGGGTGGTTCATATAAGCCAGCTGCACTGTAAAGATCTAAAAGACAGCAACACGTTTAAAAACAAAACTGAAGGATAAGAAGGCTTGGAAAATAAAAGGGTCTTTACCTGGTCCTGAAAACGCCGCAGTGTAAGCATAATAAAATCATAATCCAGGGCTGCCATCCTATGCACACTTCATAGCAGCATGTCCTGCTGAACTCAGTGGGGCTTACTTCTGAGTAGACTGTGCATAGGATTGTGCTGTTGGCTAAATAAAACACTGCAAGTTACAAAGAAAATAAGTGCAAGGCAAGTACAAAACATTGAGAACTTAATGAAACGTAAAAAACGTATAACCTTACAATATTTGAGATAAATGAAACAAAATCTACCATTTTTCTAAATTAGCAAACAGCTAATGACTTTCCAGCTCAAATTATCCCCAGATTCTAAGCCCCACTAGAGTGGAAGAGAACAGAGAGAATGTGTATAGCACAGTCTTAAACACATTTACTCAAAAGTAAGTCCCATTGAGTTTATTGGTAGTTACTCCTTTGTAAGTATGTATAGGTCTGCAGCCTTAGTCAACTGAAATTTAGTCCAAATAGTATTCGATTTTGATATGAACTGGCAAAAACCAACAAACTCTCTAACTCAAAATAATTAGGGCTGCAATCTTATACCTACTTAACTGGGCATAAGCACCACTGAACTCAATGTTAGTGCGACTTGAAAACAAGTGATGGCTTGCATGATTTCCCAGATCCCCATGTGTCTCCAGGCTCCACAAGACTTTGCTGCTGCAGTGGCTCTTCCTAGAACTGTGTCACAGTGACTTGCTACTTCATTGTTCCCCGGGTGGAAATGCCGCGATCAAGAAGACATGAAAGGTTCATTTGTATGGAAATCAGGAAGATGACACCTGCGACCTACTTCTGAGTAGACATGTCATGTTCTCCAGCCTTGATACTGCTTAGGCTCAGAGGAGGTCTCTGAGGTGGTGGAGGCAACATCCAGTGAGCCACTGGAAACTACCAGGCCAGAGGATGTGGCTTTACTGGGCTCAGGGGGCACCACCCTGCCCCAATGCAATCTTTACCACCCCCGTGCTAGAGGAGCCAGCAGCTGCAAAATCAGGCATTTGTGCTTTAAGAGACAGACAGCTCCCCAGAGGGGGTGAGGTTAACAGCAGGCTCAGATTAATAAATCCTCAGTAGACCTCTGCATGTTGCTGAGACAACAGCTTTTCCTGAATTTTATAACTGAAGCTTGCCAGCCATCTGCTTCATTGCTGCTGGTGGTGGTTCTCCTCTGAGCAGGGCCTCAATGGAAGATCTTAACATATAGGCAGGTTGATAGGGGAGGAGGTGGTTTTTAAGATAGCTGGGTCTGAAGCTGTGAAGGGCAATTCAAGGTTAAATAGGGCACTCTGAATTAAGCTCAGAAACAAACTGATAACCTGTGTAGATATCTCAAAGCTGGTGAGATAGGTTCCCAGAGAGCCACCTAAACTCAAGCAGGGAGTTTACCTGCTACTGAGAAGCAGAGATTCAACAGGTGAAGCTCTTTCATCTTTGCTTCTGCATGCCAAGAGAGGCTTTATCTGCTGAATCTCAGTTTGCCATGCAGCTGTTAAAGGCAAAAGAACCTTGCTGGGTGTGTGCGGAAACAATCAAAATAGCCCCAGTTAATGAGACACCTGGGAATGTGCCTGTCTTATATTTGTGGATGGAAATAGAAGGGGAGGAGAAAAAATGAGTGTGGCCCTAAAGTTCCTCTCACCACCTGGTGCTTTAGTTCTCAATGGGAGGGGGGAGGGATTAATGAAATGCCACCCACACATTCATTGGGGGTGATGTTAGGCTTCAGGGAGAGCGCTCCAACATACCCTGTGAATAAGACAGCACTGATCGTTGTCATTGAAGGCTTTCTGTTCAAAACTAACAATAATCTCAAGCTTGTCGTTGCAGGAGAAATGCCAAGCCACTCGAACAACAAGCTGTAGTATTTGTCCCTCCACCACCACCACAATCCCAAATTTAATTGCTCCAAAGCTGACTCTGACAGAGCATCGCAGGTGTCATCTTCCTGATTTCCATACAAATGAACCTTTCATGTCTTCTTGATCGCGCATTTCCACCCGGGGAACAATGAAGTAGCAAGTCACTGTGACACAGTTCTAGGAAGAGCCACTGCAGCAGCAAAGTCTTGCGGAGCCTGGAGACACATGGGGATCTGGGAAATCATGCAAGCCATCACTTGTTTTCAAGTCGCACTAACAATGGGAGGCCAAGAATGGCTTCACAGATTAGATGGTTGGGTACTTCCAAGGGGAACTACTCATTAAGTCTCCAAAGCTCATTACAGTCAGGAAAAACAACACCTGGGAGAAGTACAAATAGCAGTTGCTCTCTGCCCATTTTCCATTAATTTATTATGTTCTGTGTGTGTGTGTGCACGCGCACGCGTGCATTTGCTGGTGTCTTGAAAGCCTTTTGGATTTCAAAATTGCTCCATCAAAAGTCTCATTAGCCTGTACATATCATGCAGACCAGTTTCCCTTCACGTATCCGTCCCTGCTCTGTTTTATATCAATCTCCATCTGCTTCTTGCTTTCAATCTCAAACTCTTGCTTTCCTATCGTCTCTTTAAAAAGAGGGCTTTAAAAGCCCTCTTCTTAATAACTTTACACTTTCCTTCTTTTTTTCTCATGAAATTTTATTTTATTTTGAAATAAGTTAATAAAATAAAGGCCACGAAAAGAACATGCATAATATAACAAGATCACCAAAGAAAAAAATAAATTGATTAATTATAATTCTTAGTCTATAACCGTTACGTTTGTGGAACATCTACAGTAAAAGCACCTACCTCAGTAGGAGCTCAATTTATACAGCATATAAAAGGAGTGTGTGTTATTTTGTGTGTATTAGTCAGGAAAAACCTAGGCAACTGCACTTGGTTGGAATTTGATTTTTAAAAAAGTCTGAAGGCTTTCAACATAGGAAATAAATGGAAACCAGGGTGCCATAATATCTTTCTTAAAATTGGGATTCCTTGCTTGTTGCACTTACTGTGTAATTTTATACATAGAGTCTCCCAAATTTTATCAGCCCACTGCTCCTTGGTTGGTTGCTTTGGAGACTTCTAATTACATGCTGTACATGACTTTGCTGTACATGACTTAAGAAGGTTTTTATGCAGGAATCCAGGCTCATTAGGTTCAAAAAGATGAAGCAGCATAGGAGTTACCAGTGGTCTAAAGTGAAGAAATTCCTGACAGTAATAATCAGCAAGCATGTTCCAAAACTGCACTGTTGAACATTCCCACCAAAGATGAAAGAATGGACCAATCTGACTACACCCCTTCCAACAATATTGACTATTATTTGGACACATTAGGTGAAGCCTTGCAGCAGTAATGTACCACCTACTGTATTGTGCTTCCTTTATATTAGCTTTGACTGATAAAGATGCGAAAGAAGTCCAAATACACTGCCAATCTCCTCCTTCCAAAGATTCACCTAAGTCAGTCTGCCATGCCCACATATAAGATGGCTTGTTGTTAGCCAATAATGGCATTTGGGTGATTTTATAGACAGATTGTATTAAACCTTTCTTTGAAGTAACAGCAGCTTCTATAAAAGATTCAAAAGAAGTAAGTGGGTGCTTGGTTGCCTTCTTAATGTGATTCAGGCTAAGAAAGTGACGCAGTCGCAGGTACTGATAAAAAGACAGCACAGCTGGTTCAGTTCTTTTCAAGCAGGAACACAGTCTCCTACTGTCACAAATTATACAGTTGAGTTTCCTGAATTGGGGAAATTGCAGGGGTCAGTTCTTTTCAAAACATCTGCATACGACTGAGGTTCCCCTTTATCAAATAAATCAAACAATCTATAAACTTTTGCTGCTATTCAAGCACAAAAACCTTGGAAGTTGTTATGTGCTGCACATTCTGGATGATGCAGTACTTACAATATTGCTAATATTTTTGAGAATACAGAACAGTTCTCATGTTTCCTAGTAGTAAGGGTGTTTAATGGGGCCCTGACAGTTATCACTTGTCTTTTAGTCGGAGCACCTCTCAGTTTCCATGCCAGCTTTCTGGATGCATGGAATTTCCAACAAATTCAATTTGTGTCACACTGCTGTCAATTTTGCATATATTTTATTAGAACTGGTTCTCTTATGCTTTTGTTCCAAATCTTGCAACTCTGCTGAAAGTTCTGAGTACAATTGAACCCTCACTTTCTTCATTTGTGAGGCAGCTGATAAGAACCACCCTCTAGCCACACAGCTTTGAATGCATCCCAAACTACTTGTGGGGAGTTTTCAGGACAAGAATCCTCAGAAAAGTATTGGGGATTTTCTTTACTCAATTGCTCAATTAAAAAACTGATTCTGAAGGAGAAGCATATTCAGTCTCCATGTGTGAGTACGATCTACCAGGTGTGGAGAGTGCAAGGTAGTGGAGATCTATCCATGGTCAGACCAGGTAATTGTACTAATATGGGCAACTTGGAGATCCCTTGCCAATTCATGGGACAGGAGGATTATATCTATGCAATGGTAAGATTTTTTTTACACTGGAGTAGAATGTGTAATTCTTCCACTGGGATAAACTGTGCACCATGAATCCACTATGAGCTGTAAGATCTCTAAGGGCATTGCTATCTGTAATGTTTGTATTAGTGCCCAGTGATGTTCTGTCTATCTGATGTTCTATCTAGGACAGCATTAAAGTCACCGCTGAGTATTAGATCTCCCTCTCCAAATGCTGCCAATTTAAGAAATACTCTCTCAAAGAACTGGATTTGACCTATATTAAGAGCATAAATGGTTGCAGTAGTAGTATTCTTTTTAGAATGCAATAAGCCAGTGTGGCGTAGTGGTGAGAGTGCTGGACTGGGACTCGGGAGATCCGGGTTCTAGTCCCCGCTCGGCCATGAAACTCACTGGGTGACTTTGGGCCAGTCACTGACTCTCAGCCTAAGCTACCTCACAGGGTTGTTGTGAGGATAAAATGGAGGAGTGGAGGAGGAGGAGGAGGAGGAGGAGGATTATGTAAGCCACCTTGAGTTCCTTGTAGGAAAAAAGGCGGGGTATAAATGTAATAAATAAATACATAAATAAGCCTTTAAGAAAAACAAAGCAGCCTTCATCCGCTAATAGAAAGCTTTGAAGTTGGAAATGAAGTGAGGCTGCAAGTATTATAGCCACTCCAGATTTTTTTGACATTCCAGGGGCAATGAATTGATCTCCAAACCAAGAATTCTTAAGAGGTTTGACCTCAATATCTGGTTTGTGAATTTCCTGCAGCATCAGAATATCAAGGTCCTCCCTACTAAGGATTGGGCAACTCTCTTGTGTTTGACAAAATCTGCAATGCCTTTTGCATTGTAGGATAGTATTTTAAGTTGAGCCATTTATTTTCCACAAAAAGAAGAAAGCTACTTGGAAGTTGCATGTAACATGTGCATAAACATGGCAATAACTTAAATAGATGAGGGCAAATGAGAATAGCTATCTGCAAATATGTATCAGTGAAAGAAACTTAAAGTGAGCCTCCCTTTCAATGTCAGAACTTACCTCAACAATCACAATACATACATAGCAAGAGAATAAAGCTAGAAACACTTATCTTTACTCACAGGAAATACTTAAATTAGTAAAATATACAGTGACAACTGTTTTCCCACTATAGTGGCATATTGTCAGATAGTGCCATAAATAAAGCACAATAAACAAAATAATCCAAAGAAATAGACCTAAAATACTTGATGACACCATCTCCTCATTCTTCCTCTCCTTCTGTTTAGAGAATAATTTATAAGGAATTTGTTTTGAGTATCAGAACTGAACAGAGCTCACAGTCCTTCCACACAAAAATCCACTCCTGTGGTGCTTCCAGACAGAGGGCTCTTAGTCAGAAGACATTGGCAGGATCTATACTAGACCTCCTTTCATGTGTCAGGCATCGCCATGTGGGTATTTCTGCAAAATGGATTCACTGGCACTGCTATGGTGGCACATGTTACTGAATACAGTACAGTATCCACTGTGTTAATAATGGGACTGAGCATCACACACAAATGCAATTGCAACAAAAGTAGGAGGAGTTTCCTTCTTTTGCTTTTACTCAGCTGACAGCATACGCACCTTTGATGGTGCACAGCAATGGAGGTTTATAAATAACTAGTATGGTAATTCGGAGCTCCGCTCGATCATACTACATAGTGAAAAGTAGTCACAACCCCCCCCCCCACACACACACACACAAAACTAAACAAAAAAATAATTTTTTAAAAACCCACCAGAAGAAGAGCTACGTCAGCCTCTTTCTCCTCCTCTGCTCATGCCTTTGGCATGCCAACTGGTGAGGGACTCCTATTCACCCCCAATGCCCTTCCTTTCTCACTTGCTGTTGCATGGCACCGCCTAGCAAAACAGCTTGTCGCTGCCACCCCCCTTTCTCTTTCTCCTCCTCCTCCTCCTCCTTTCATACATTCCCTGCTTTTTCCTCAGTGATGGCAGCAGAAAAGGGCTGTTTTGCTAAGCAGTGCTGTGTGAGAGTGAGTGAAAAAGGAAGAGGGCATGGGGGGATGGGTTTTTTTCCTGTTCACAAATCCTGTTAAAATCAGTGCAAGGAAGGAATAGTGGCAGGGAATGAGACGAAGAGGAGGACAGCAGTAGGGGTGTGGGTGTGCGAAGCTTTAAAGCCACTCTTAAGGTTGGTATACACATGTCTTCATAGCACATGGAAACTGCAAGCACAAGAAAAACCATCATAGATTCGAAAACAACAGAATATTGGGGGTGAAATAGCTTGAGAAGGACAGTTTGGGATGTGCATCATGTGACGCACCTGTGAGCCAGGCACTACAATGCCAGTAAAAGAAAAAAAACCTCATGTAGATCAGCCCGTTGTGTAGCTATTCTGTCTTTTTCTCATTAACAGTCTGCAGTAAGAGAAAAGAATCTGTGGGGAAACACCAGAAGGTTATGAAAGGAAGAAGACATCATTTCTACCCTCAACCCTTGTAAAAATTCCATGAATGAGGCATGGCACCATAAAAGCTTTGTCTCTGGAGTCTGGAAGCACCTCTGGTTTCACGGGTTTTCTTCATTTCCACAGTATAATTTAGGGTATGGTGGAAAAGTATTTTTTTTGTCTACTATAGTTAAATAGTAGACAAAAATAGTTGGGAGTTAGAAATCCTTGTTGATCTACTTCAAATCTCGTAGAAATCTTCTAGTAACTCCTGAACTGCCTTCTGTCCACCCCTGCTTTGGAGCAGTCTGAGCTCTGTTATGAGACAGGGAGACAAAGTTCTTTCTAAACTCATCATAACTTTACAAACCTCTATTATCGTTTCCCTCCACTACCAGTGTTTATTGTAAGGAAGGCAGCAGCATAACCTGTTTAGTTGCCCTTTTCTAGCTCTGGGACATTATACTTTATCTGGTAATGCTGGTGGCTGAAGTCTTGTGTGTTGATGATCAAATATTTCCTATCTTGGAAACTAGACGAAGGATTTACGATATTCTACTATTCCACGAGCCTTAAGGCAGATTTGATGCTAATGGTTCTGGCAGTGCAGGCAATTTCCCAATGGCATCTTTTGATCATCAGTGCTCAACTGAAGGTTCTCTGACCTACAAACTCCTATACAGAGAGGACTTAACATAACACAAGAACACAAGAGCCAGTGTGTGGTGCAGTGGTTAGAGTGTTGGACTCAAGAGATCCAGGTTCTAGACCCCACTCAGCCATGAAACTCACTAGGTGACTTGGGTCAGTCACTGACTCTCAGCCTAACCTACCTCTCAGGGTTGTTGTGCAGAGGAGGACAACCATGGAAGCCACCTTGGATTCCTTGCAAGAGGGGGAAAAGGTGAGATATAAATTTAAGAAATAAATATAAAATGCCAGGGAATGAACTTGGGACCTTCTGCTTGCAAAGCAGGTGCTCTACCACTGAGCCATGGCTCTTTTGTTATTAACCAAAAAAAAAAAAAAAAAAAGGTATGGTATAAATGATTGATAAATAAATGCATAAAATACTTTCTTGTCTGTGAGTTTTGTTCAAAGATCCATGTGTTTGGGGTGGAGGGGAAGGGGGTGGAGGGGAAGGGGGTGGAGGCCACATTTTCCATGGGATTTTTATCTTTACTTGTGTTGGATGTCTTTCTAAGTGTGCTTACGACTGCAGCAATTAGGGTTGCTATTCCCCCCCTACAGTGCATTAATAGTTGCACATTAGGCAGAACATCAGCTGGTGAGACATTACCTATTACTGGTTTCTGAGTATCGACCATTTGCCTTCTGTGAAATGGGTTTTGGAGCAGAAAGCTGGGTTCAGCAGAGTGGCTTTGTGCTTCAGAGCTCAGACCACACCTCTGTCTTGTCCTTAGATTCTTGGGCATGTTACCTTTCTTTTAGTCTCACCAGTTTGCCTTCTGGGAAATGGGTGTTTTGTGACCGGCCATGCCCCGTGGCAGCCATTTTGTGAGAGTGCCCACACAACACTCACTCACAACATTTCACCAATCCAAAAAGGCTGCGGATCCCATTAGCAATCTCACTGCCCTATTTTGGACTATTTTCAAAGGCAGCCCCATATATAATGCATTGCAGTAATCCAGCCAAGAGGTTACTGCCTCTTCATGCCAGGAAAACCTTCACCTGCTGAATTTCTGTGTGTCATGCAGCTGCTAAAAGCACAGGCGTCTTGCAAGAAACAAAAGGTGACACACAACCCTAATCATCCTTTCTCTGTGACAACGGCTTGCAGACACAGACAGATGAGTGGCCTCCTTCTTGCCAGAATGCAGATTTGTTGGGCAGAGCCAATTGCTTTTGACGGCACCAACATCCAGTTTTGTGAAATGCCACCTCTGTCTTCCTTCACAAACCGAAACTAATACAGCTGCTTGTGATTTCTTAGCCAATTATAAGAATCAGCATGCTGGATTTGCTGCATTTAATGTAAAGCCCCAAATCTGGGATGTGTTTTCCCCCTTAGAACATGTTCCTTTTTCATCTCAATTTTTTTTAACAACCTTCTCTTTATATTATCTTAAGAGAAGATACAGAAGGAAAAAAAATCAAAACATGGCTTCTCGGCTTATGGCCAAATAGTACATACAAACTCTTTCTTTGTAACCTAGAGCAATGGCTTGAATGAATTGGGGCATAATAAATGTATTTAAAACATCAGCTTTGAGCAGGCTCTGGGTTTCTGGAAAGCAGTGAAAGATGGGTGGTTCTTCTCCTGCAAGGATATTTTGCTTGTATAGCTTTCAGTCCCACTCTCCTTCCAACAAGCTTGGGTTAGCAATACATGGAGCCCCTGTCCCCATTTTATCTGCACGGCAACCCTGTGAAGTTGTTAAGGTGAGGGAGACTGGCCCAAGATCACCTGCAAGACTGAGCAGGAAATGGTTGATTCTCGCTCCTTCTCTGGTCAATTCAACCTGCAAAATTCCTCTCCCCCCCCCCCATTCTAGTGACTTAGAGTAGCCACTGGCCATCAAAGACCTCTATTTCAGGGTCCTATTGTCCATCCCCAAGTGCCAGAGTGTACACAATGAGAGAAAGGGAGGGAGGGAAAGAGAGGTTGTGGGAGCCTTTTACACTTAGAACAATTTCATCCTAACTAGTTTCTTAATGATATACCAGTAATCCCCATACATAGATTTCATAGATCATAGAGTTGGAAGGAGCCTACAAGGCCATCCAGTCCAACCCCTTGCTCAATGCAGGAAACTAGAGGCGGGGTCTCTCATCCAAGTAATATAACCAGGCTTGACCCTGCTTAGCTTTCCACACTCGGACAAGCTGAGCCAGCGTGAGCCACATAAGAGAGTGACACTCAAAAAGGCAGCAGCAGGAAAAGACTGTGCCAATCAAGCCTAGTTGTAAGGTTGGCCTTTCACAAAGGTTCCATGGACTTTGAGGAAGCCCAAGTGCAAGGTGAAAGGGAGAAACGTGCTAAGCGAAAAGCACGTCAAACGAATCCTTTACAGGACCATCTTCCATCTGGTAACCTGTGTCCTCACTGTGGGAAGCTGTGTGGATCTAGAATTGGCCTCCACAGTCACTTATTACGGATCCATCGCTAGAGTCTACACAATTTTCTTTAGAATTTCCTCTTTTTTAAAATCTTCTTTTTGTAAATTATTATCCTGGAAGACAATCTTACTCGGTCACGAGTGATCGCCTGATGATGATGATGAGTTGTACTATACTCTCTGGATAAGAGAATACATGGGAAAAAGAGACCCCTGCCCTTGCAGAATCAGCACCCAAGAGGGCATGAAGGCAACAGCCCTCCCCTGCTCCTGCCCCAGCAACTGGTATTTAGGACATGCAGCCTTTGAACCTCGGTTCCATTTATTCAGTTCATTGGTGCTGAGAGAGAGAGCTAATCCATATTACATAGCCAGTGGTGTGGTGGAGCCAGGGCTGGCAGGGTCAAAGTGCTCTGATATTTTGACAAGCAGGGATGATGATGTCATCTCTACCACCCACCCCCCCTCAGACTTTATTCATTCATTACATTTCTATGTCACCCAATAGCCAAAGCTCTCTGAGCAGTTTACAAAGATTAAAGCCCTATAAAATATAATAATGTAATTTCAAACCATTTGCTTACAAAAATATGAAAGAATTGTGCACAATCAGCAATAAAAACCCCAGGACCCGTCAAAAATCTTAAAAGATGCCTGGGAGCAGAGGAAAGTCTTAACCTGATGCCAGAAAGATTACAGTGTTGGCACCAGGCTGACCTCACTAGGGAGAACATTCCATAATCAGTGGTCCATCACCACCAAGAAGATCCTCTCCCTTGTTGCCATCCTCCAAACCTCCCTTAGAGGAAGTACTTGGAGGAGGGCCTCAAATGAAATTCTAGTCTATGGGTAGTTCCTACCAGAGAGGCACTTCATCATGTTTTGCGGTCCTGGGCTGTATAAGACTTTATAGGTCAAAGCCAGCACCTTGAACTGGGCTCAAAAATGTACAGGCAGCCAGTACAAGCAGGCCAGAATCAGTATTATGTGTTTCCTCTGAGCTTAGCTGGGGGAATGGATTTTCCCAGTAACAATATATTGTTGTAAGCTATTCTTGGCCGGATCTACATTACGTGGTATATCGTCAAGTTAGCAGAACAGTACTGCTATATTCCCATTCCGCAGTCACTACTCACAGTGCACTCTCTCATTAAATGTACTGCAGTCATCCTGTTTTGCTGCCCCACACCTAACTCCATAGTGGTAGAACTGGGCGTTGCCTTGAACACGCAGGGGAAATGGCCCTTTACAAGGAAGGGGTGGGTTTTTTGAGTTCGCCATGTATGTGAAGGTGCGAACAAGCGCAGGAGCGAGATTGGCTTTCACAAAGCAGTCTTTCTCCCATTCTAAGTTTCCCAAGCACAAGTTCTTTTGAAATCAACGTGATTTACCTGGGAGTAAGATTTACCTGGGAGTAATCCTTCAATGCCAACTTCAATGGACCGGTTATGTTGTTCGAATGTCTGACTGCCGTCTCCCAAAGCAGTTACTTTATTCCCAGCTCAAGGATGGAAAGCGGAATATTGGTGGTCAGTATAAGAGGTTTAAAGATGTTCTTAAGACTAATCTAAAAAAATGCAATATAAACATCGAAAACTGGGAAGCTCT
Source organism: Shinisaurus crocodilurus (assembly GCA_021292165.1). Taxonomy (NCBI): domain Eukaryota; kingdom Metazoa; phylum Chordata; class Lepidosauria; order Squamata; family Shinisauridae; genus Shinisaurus; species Shinisaurus crocodilurus. The sequence continues at coordinate 111,668,261 of CM037881.1, forward strand.
GGCCCATGAACGATCTAAATGGAGGTTGGCCTTTCACAAAGGTTCTATGGACTTTGAACAAGCCCGAGTGCAAGGTGAAAGGGAGAAACATGCTAAGCGAAAAGCACATCAAACAAATTCTTTACAGGACCATCTTCTATCTGGTAGGACCAACTTCCATCTGTCCTCACTGTGGGAAGCTGTGTGGATCTAGAATTGGCCTCACCAGTCACTTACGGACCCACCGCTAGAGTCTACACAATTTTATTTCCTCTTTTTATAATTTTCTTTTTGTAATTTTATCCTGGAAGACAATCTTACTCGGCCACGAGTAATCGCCTACTAAGACCATTGAAGAGAATGTGATTTACTTCTGAGTAGACATGCCTTTTGGCTAATTTACAGCTTCTTGTTCTCTGTGTGTGTGTGTGTGTGTGTGTGTGTATGTGTGTATGTGTGTGAAAGCGGCTGTTTAAAAAAATGGGGGGAAGTGCCTCTCACTCCTGGCCCCTCTCAAACTCCATAGCGGTTGTACTGGGGCATTGTCTTGAACTCACAGGGGAAATGGCCCTCTAAGAGGAGGGGCGGTTGGGTATGTAATGTATGTGAAGGTGAGAACAGGAACAAGTGCAGGAGTGAAAACTGTTTTTAAAAAATCTTCCTGCCCCTTCACAATGTTAAGATCCATTCGCTTTACAAAAGGCCTGCTCCTGATGGAGATGAAAATGGCTAGAACAGTGGTTCCCAACCTTGGGTCCCCAGATGTTGCTGGACTGCAGCTCCCAGCATCCCTTGTCATTAGCCATACTGTCAGGGTCTGCTGGGAGCTGTAGTCCAGCAACATCTTGGGAACCACTGGGCTAGAACACGGGAGGGCCACATGAGTATAAGCCAGCGTCATCTGGACCACCACCCCTGTAAACTTTGTGAATGAGGCAGGGTGGTGGCACCATAAAAGCCTTGTCTGGAAACACCCAGGCTGCTAGGGCTACAAGCTGATGAAGATAAAATGTTTATGGAAGAAGATACGTTAGTGTGCACAACAATTCAACTGATTAGGCAGGATTATATTCATAGCTGTCACAGAGGACGAAGCTGCTAGGTATATCTCACAAGCTTCTGCTGCACTGCTACGCCAACAAAAGCTGGTCCTGTACAAGATACACTGATGGTGACTGTTTTATCTTTCTTCTGGTGAAGTAAACACTACAACGTTAAAAATCCCTTTTAAACAAACAAGCCAGTGTAAGCAATGTGCATGTGGCAACAAGATGTCACTGCACACTGGTATAAGAAAGGCATGATTCCTATGACTCAGAAGCACTTTTAAAATTCACATCTTATTTTGTCTGTCCCGGTACTAAAAACAGATTTGTGGCTCTGTAGGCTTCATCACACTGACCTTGCTCATTTTATGATGAGCCAGTGTGGCGTAGTGGTTAGAGCGTTGGACTGGGACTCAGGAGATCCGGGTTCTAGTCCCCGCTCGGCCATGAAACTCACTGGGTGACTTTGGGCCAGTCACTGACTCTCAGCCTAACCTACCTCACAGGGTTGTTGTGAGGATAAAATGGAGAGGAGGAGGAGGAGGATTGTGTAAGCCGCCTTGGGTTCCTTGGAGGAAAAAAGGCGGGGTAGAAATATAATAAATAAATAAAAATAAATAAATGATGTGTGTATGTCCCAGCGCTAAACATTATTTAATGCTGCATGTCCCTTGCCTAATTCCATGTTCACACAAAAGGTTTTAGGCCATTCTTAAAGCCAGTGTTGGACTGGGGCTCGGGAAATCCAGGTTCTAGTCCTCTCTCGGCCATGAAGCTCACTGGGTGACCTTGGGCCAGTCACTGACTCTCAGCCTAATCTACCTTACAGGGTTATTGTGAGTTGTGGCTAGGTCCTGTCCAAGACATTTTGCTGCTTGAGATGAAGGAAAAGATGGCACCCCCATCTCCATTCCATGTACAAAAATCAACTGGACTGGTGGTTGAATCCTACTTCAACACTGGTGAGGGGCGACTGTCCCCCATGATGTCTGAGGGCAGAAGGTATGGTTAAGGGCTCAGGGCAGACCACATGGTACACACAGCTCTGCCTCCAGCACCATGCTGCCAGTCCCTGTTCCCAGCATCTGCTCCCTGAGGTGGCTGCCTCACTCTGCCTAATAGCAGGGCTGGCCCTGATTATGGCCATGGCTCATCTCTTTAAAAGAGCCCCAAGTCCTTTCAAAGCCTGAAAGGACGCTACTTTCAATGTGTGTCTAGCAGCTGTGTCTTCTTCTTCTTTTCTTTTTTTTACCCTAGAGTAGGCACGGGGGCCTCGATCCAGATCGTAAAAAGCCCCGTACACACACACCCCACCAGCGAGGGTGCTGATATGTATTGGGGTCCATGTGCCTCCTCTCGAGTAAAAATGAAAACTGACATAGTTCCTAGACACGCATTTAAACCAACGTCTGTTTCGGCCCAGAGAGAATGCAAGAAGGTGCGTGCAGCTGCATGCAGAGTGAGTGTCTCTCTCTAGCTGGAAACCAAAGAGTCAGCAGCAATAAGGAAAAACAGCTCTTTTCCTCAAAAAGAAAAAGGAAAAAAAAGGTGGGTGGCGGCAGCAGCAACAACATAAATTACAACTCTTTTCCTGAACAGGAGCAGTTCAGTTGTGCCACAGGATTACCTAAAACGACCTGATGAAAATGTTGCATTACTCATCTCTCTTATTGATCATCAAGCTGATAGAGGTTTGGAGTTCTCTGTATAAATAGTCACTATACAACGCACGCCCGGCACAAACACACATCCCCAAAATGAGTTGCAGAATAGAGCACTTTTCCTTCCCTGCCCACCCCCCATGCGTGCACACACACACACACACACACACACACACACACAAGGCATTTTCCATTCAACTCAATCATGCCTGCATTGTGTTCTCAACTCAGTGATGACAGTACAAGCACTTGGGTTTCAATCAAAGAGAATAAATGTTGTCTGAAGAATTCCCCTGTACTCCCGCTCCCCCTCCTGGTAAACAAGCACTAAACAATCGTTTGTATAGAAAATCCAGAAAAATGATCATAATTTCACTACCGTAACTCCTGAGACTGCCCTTCATCAATGGCAACCAATGGTTTTGGGGTGGTGTATATATAATAGATATATAGATATATAATATAGATACAGATATCACCAGTGCCTTAATGAGAGGAACATCATATAAAATCAAGATGATTTTACTGAGTAGGGTTTTGATCTTTGACAGAAATCTCAGAATCGTCACGCCCATCACTTCCATGCTCTCTTTTGCTCTGTACCAAGAAGAGCCGTAACCCATGCAAAGGAATGCTAAGCAAAGATGGTTCCTGAGGCACTGATACTTTGAAGCTCGATCCCTGAGGTTGCCAGTGGAGCCATTTCCTTCCTGCATGGCAACATCCCTCTGAGTAGCTTGCAGCCAGCCTGCCTTCTGCAGATGCCACCAATCCACATACAACTCCTGAAGCAATTCACTGAAACCATTGCCCTTACTCTGGCCTAGGTGTATTCACCAATATCGAGTGTCGGCATGAAAGCAATTCATGTGATAGCACTGCTCCATTTGTTGAACCCCTTGCAAACATTCTGCCAGCTGTGCCAAATCCCATGCAGATGGAAGCTGCTTTGGGCATTAACCTGTGCCATAAATGAAGCGATTCTTATAAGGAGGTAAATAGGGATGGGCAACCCGCCCGGCACTTGACTCGTTGTGTGCAAGCCATGCGCTCCTGCCGCACGAGCCAAACCAAGCGTGAGTACCAGCTGAGGCACTCGCCGGATTTCCAGGTCCCCAGCTCTACGTTGTTTACGTAGCAAACAGCCTAATTTGTGCAAATTTTCACTGTAACTTGCAACAATTAGGCCATTTGCTACATAAACAACGTAGTGCTGGCTGGAACCCGGAAGTCACTTTCCCCTGCTCAGCTCACAAGAACATGAGTTGAGTCGGGGAGAAGGTAGGGCGAACAGAGCTCAGGGGGTCAAGCCCAGCGAGTTCGCCGGACTTCCACCCCCCAATCGAGCTCCACGCACATCCCTAGAGGTGATGCTTCGACCCCCTTGGCTGGGCTGTACTGCCTTACCATTCTGCTTAAGGGCACCCAGCTGGGCAGGGCCGGCCCTACTTAGGCAGAGTGAGGCAGTCACCTCAGGCAGCAGATGCTGGGAGGTGGCAGCAAGGGGTTGGAGGAGAGAGCTGTAGACCAGGCAGCCTGCCCTGCACCCCCTAAGCTTGCCTGCTGCCTTCAGGTGCAGTGGAAGATGCTGCCCCTTTATTGTCAGTGTCGAAGAAGGATTCCACACTGCCAGTCCAGTCGGCTTTTGTACATGGATTAGGAGGGGGCACCATCTTGTTCATCGCCTCAGGCAGCAAAATGTATTAGGCAAGCCCTGCAGCTGGGACACTAACGGCATCAGAATAAGGGCATCCACACATATCCACATCCATCATCATCATCAGGCGATCACTCGTGACCGAGTAAGATTGTCTTCCAGGATAAAAGGAGGAAATTCTAAAGAAGATTGTGTAGACTCTAGCTATGGGTCCGTAAGTGACTATGGAGGCCAATTCTAGATCCACACAGCTTCCCACAGTGAGGACACAGGTTACTAAATGGAAGATGGTCCTGTAAAGGATTCATTTGACGTGCTTTTCACTTAGCACGTTTCTCCCTTTCACCTTGCACTCGGGCTTCTTCAAAGTCCATGGAACCTTTGTGAAAGGCCAACCTCCATTTAGATCATGGGCCAGAGCTTCCCAGTTTTCGATGTTTATATTGCATTTTTTTAGATTAGCCTTATGAACATCTTTAAACCTCTTATATTGACCACCGATATTCCGCTTTCCATCCTTGAGCTGGGAATAAAGTAACTGCTTTGGGAGACGGCAGTCAGGCATTCGAACAATATGACTGGTCCACTGAAGTTGGCGTTGAAGGATCATTTTTTCAACGCTAGTAGTCTTTGCTTCTTCCAGTACACTGACATTTGTTCGCCTATCTTCCCAAGTAATTCGCAGGATTTTCCGGAGGCAACGTTGATGAAATCTTTCAAGGAGGTGGAAATGACGTTTATAGATAGCCCATGTTTCACAGGCATACAATAAAATTGGTAATACAATGGCTTCATAAACCAGTGTTTTGGTCTTCTTACAAATATCCCAATCCTCGAACACTCTATGTTTCATTCGAGAAAACGCAGCACTTGCGGAGCTCAAACGATGCTGGATTTCACTGTCGATGTTAGCTGTAACAGAAAGATAGCTGCCAAGATAGAGAAAATAATCAACATTTTCCAGTATTGTCCCGCCAAGCTGGATAGATGGCATCACCAAAGGGTTAGCTTGCACTTGCTGATGAAGCACTTTGGTTTTTTTGATGTTAAGTGAGAGACCAAGTTTTTCGTATGCTTCTGCAAAAGCATTTAGGATAGTTTGGAGGTCATCCTCTGAATGTGCGGAGACCACATTATCATCAGCATACTGAAGTTCCACAACGGAGGTTGTAATTACCTTACTTTTTGCTTTCAGCCTGCTGAGATTAAAAAGCTTTCCATCTGTTCGATATATAATTCCCACACCAGTGGGAAGTTTCCCCTCGACAAGATGTAAAATCATGGTGCTCTTAGCATCCACTGTGCTCTTAGTCCCTTGCCTTAATGTGGGAAGCATCTCTAGAAGAGGGGGGCACCTTTTGCTGACACATTCCTGTGCTGAAAACGATAAGCCTGCTGTGCAGCTGCATTGGCCTCACGCTCAGCCCAGCTTCCAGACCAGCCTTAATGGCAGCCCCACATAGAATGCATTGCAATAATCCAGTCTTGAGGTTACCAGCACCTGTACCACTGTGGCCAAGCGATCCCTGTACAGAGATTGCAGTCTTAGACCCAAAGTACACTTTACTTTAAAGACATTGCTAGCAGCTACGTCTTTTCTTTAAAAAAAAAAAAAAAAAATTACACTAGAGTTTGATTTATTTATTTATTATTTATTACATTTCTAGGCTGCCCAATAGCCAAAGCTCTCTGGGTGTTTCACAAAAATTAAAACCATAAAATACAACATAAGATACACTATAAAAGTTTAGAAGTTTAAAACTACAGTATAAAATAGAAGTAAAAACCAAAATAAGACCTAGCAGGAATGCAAAGATGTAAAACAGAGTAAGATTTGAAACAACAGAAACTGAAAGACTGCCTGGGAAATAGGAAGGTCTTCACCTGGCACCGGAAAGAGTACAACGTAGGCGCCAGGTGAGCCTCTCTGGGAAGCTCATTCCACAACCAGGGTGCTGCAACAGAAAAGGGACTCTTCTTAGTAGCCACCCATCTCACTTCCTTGGCAGGGGCTCCCAGAGAAAGACTGCTGAGGTTGGTATATATGGAAGGAGACGATTCTTCAGGTAAGAGCAAGGGACCCAATCTGGACCAAGATCTGAATTTGAAGGGCACATGCCCATTAACCTTCCCACCCCACTACAGTCCCTGTTTGGATGGGGGGCCCATGCAATTTATGGGCAGTATCCAGTTCAACACTACCACTAACATAAATCATGTTGTGCTGGTCATACTGGCTAGGGCTGTCGGAAGCTAGAATCCATGATCCGGAGGGCCAAAGGTTCCCCACCCCTGGATTTGGTTTAGATTTATTTCTAGACTTGAATAGTCTTTGTTTGTTGTTTTGATTGAAAATTGCTTTGGCCACTGTTCTGGCTGAAAGGCAGTCTATGACTATAGTAAAATAATAATAGTAAGTAATAAAAACAGTAAAATAAGAAATACATTGTACATTTCTCTGAATGGAAGGGGGAGTTCACATTCCACCAGTACTGACCAGTACCTGGCTGTGTCAGGTTTAATGGATGGAAGTGAATAGGTAACCTTCCTTTTCAGACACACCTTCTCCCCCACTGGCTGAGACCAGTTTAGTAGCATCTTCTAGTGAACAGGGATCCCTTGAAGTATAGAGAAACACAGCAGTCCCTGGTTGCTCTGAGTCAATGTTCTTCACTGCAACGTCTGAAGGCCACTGGCAGCTCCCAATAAACTCTCTGCCCCCCCTCTCTTATTCAGACACACACACACACACACACACACAATCTTTTTGCAGTAGCTGCTCACTCTCAGCTAGGGATGTATGAGAAGTTCATTTCAGTTCATTTTTGATCAGGATTAACCTAGTAGTTTGCACCTTCCGGATCAAATGCGGACTGCGGTTGAAGTCCTGCGGTTGAAGTCCATCTGATCCATGGACCAAAAAAAAAATGTGCTCTGCTCTATTTGAAGTACGTGCATGAAAAAAATGTGTACATTTGGAAAATGTGCACAAAAACTCTTTAATCAAGGAGAGAACAATACGTATATTTCAACGATGAGCACAATCGAGGCATACGACTGGAAAAATACGCATGGAGATACACATGGACTTTCATGCGAAAAGAAAAAAACAAAGCTCACACTCTAATACAGACTCGAGTCGGATGAGCTTTGAGATGGACTCAACTTTGGTGAGCTCAGGTTTTTCTGATTTGCACATTCCTACCCCAGCTAGGGCTCTCTAGCTTCGTTTCCTCTAGCAGTGGGCCAGCTGCTGTGATCTGGGCTACTGGAGGAGGCTTCGGGGTTTGTGAACTGTAAGGCGGGGAGGGGGAAGAGGAGAGGAGAATGAAGGAGCAATCAGTCAATTAGCTGTGTTGGGGAGGAACCCAAGAGGCAAAGAGCAACATGATTGGTTAACTGCAGTGGTGCACTGCACCGGCACTGGAGGTGGAGGGGTAACTGAATGTGTGGGTGAGAGAGAGAGAAAGCACAACATGGACCTGCTGTGGGAGATTCTGCCACATTGAGTGAGCAGCACACCCTCTCAGTGATGGGGAAATGATCCATCCCAATCCAAGGACCAAGTGAGCCTACCAGAATTTGCCTTCCTGCCGATTGACTGAGGCCTTGCTTGGATTATGTGGAAGGGGATTGGAAGGAAAGGCCCCAAAAGGCCTTCAGCCAAGTCTGGAGCATAGTGTTGCCTCTTGACTGGGAGGTGGAAAGGAGAGGCTCCCCACAGCCTGGGGAAAGCCCCCAAGTAGTCTCGGTGGCGGTGCCTGGGTTCCTGCTTGAAAAATAGTGAAGATCACTGCTCTGGGTGTAGTACAATAAAAAGCTTTTCTACACAGGGCTGTTAAACATTGTATCTACTTTTGGTTCCATTGCAGATTTGAGATCCAAGCTTTTCCTTTTCTGCTTTTCCACTACATAACCTCTAGGTGGTGCTAGGCTATAGACGAATATTGCAATGACACAAGTAGAAAATACATTTTCTTTCACTTTCAGAAATAATACTCTATTTTCCCCACTCTAAAAAAAGCCTGGGGAAAACGCTCTTAAAAAACAGAAGCAGAACTGGAGGATCATAACATCGTCTAAAGAACCCATAAACAACTGTGAGTAAGGAACCATGGGTGCATAATAAATGCCTCATGTAGAAAAGCTCATCGCATCAGCAATGCACGAAGGTGAATAAGGTACATAAGCAAGACTGACATTTGTACAATGCTAAAGAGTGGGTGGGTGGGATAAGTATCTGGGCTTCTGTCCAAGCCAACCTTGTTAAAGGAACCTGCTGCCTCTACCTAATGCATTGATCTATGAATACACAACACACACACACACACACACACACACCAGGATCTAGCTTTATTACTTACAGCAGAGAACCATAAGTAGACATGCTCAGGAATTGGAGAAACCCAGTGTGTGTGTGTGGGGGGGGGTGTTCAAAAGTGACTGATGTCATGGCATGGAGAGGTGCTTTTGGAGAAACAGAAGCCAAAAGCATCTCTGTGTGCATGGAAACTGTTGCAACTGTCAGCCATATACACAGGAAGTTCTTGAGTGTCTTCAAGAATTTCATAATGTACTAGCAAAGGATATAATAAAAGTAGATTTTCCTTTTAAAAAAATTAGGAGCACTGTATTGCCACTTTAGAAGAGTGAAGCAAAACATTTTGTACTTGCTCTGGGATTTAAAAAAATTATAAGTTCCATAATGTGTGAGATTCATTACTAATTATGCAATTATTTTGTTCCCTAGCATTTGTGAGGGAAGGACTTGGGAGAGCTTTCAGCAATTGGTGATGTGGAGAAAATGATAAGTTACTCTGTAAAATCACAGCTTTTTGTTTCTTTTATTTTTAGAGTGCCATAAAAAAAGCAAAGATAACCATGCTGGTCCATGAGTTGGGGGGGGGGGGAATCCAAAACCCACTATTCGACAATGCCTTTATTAGGACCAAGCAAAATCGCACAAAAACATCCCAGCTTTTGAGTTCTCCAGAAGTCTTCATCAGGCTAGATCAGTCAGTGTTCTCCAACCTTGGGTCCCCAGATGTTTTTGGCCTACAACTCCCAGCATGCCCCAGCCAGCGTAGCATGCTGGGAGTTGTAGGCCAAAAACATCTGGAGACCCAAGGTTGGAGAACACTGGGCTAGATGATGCAAAAAGCACGAGGAGGGGGGAAGTCCAAAAATTTGGTCAGATGTGGTGGCCATGAGGTCTGCAGTTTAGATAAACCCAGTCTCAAACTGGAGATTTGCAGACTGAATGAATTAGTCAGTGTTAGGTGTTGCAGGTAGCAGATTTTGGGAGAGAGGAGCAGCAATGTATGATTACTATGGTTCATTGCTATGTTTTCCATATATATCTATATATATATATAGATATATATTCTCTCTCATCAGTAACATGGCAAATGGTTGATTTTTAAAAGACAGCATGATAGAGCTTCCGAATACCTGCTGTGCATGCGGAGTGGGGTGGGGGTGGGGAGACTTTGAGCCATCTTTTATACGAATGTCTAAAGCTTGTTCATATGTTACAGTTAGAAATACACAAGTGGGGCCCCGCAACAAAATGTTGCAGTGGATCTCTGGCATCTGTATATTACCTGAGCTTGTGACTGAGGGGCTTGGGGGGGAAAGGTTAACAACAGAGTGCCTGCTCTAACTTAAGTCTTATGTTTAAAAGGGCAGCCAGTCTGCAGGGAAGTCAATCCGACATTTAGCTTCTGCATGCAATTGAGTGCAAGGTTTGGCCTGGAAGAACTTCTGAAGAGACAACTTAAGTACATTGGCTGCAACCTGAGAAGTATGGGGGATTTTTGACTGGGAATCCAAGCCCCACATCTGTCCTGCAATATGAACAGTACACTATGGTGCAAAGGTGCTGGAAATAGCTCTCTCTCTCTCTCTCTCTCTCTCTCTCTCTCTCTCTCAGGGCTTTTCTACATGAAGCATTTATCGTGCACTCGTCATTCCCTACTCAGGGTTGTTTACAGGTTCTTTAGACAATGATGTGAGCCTCCAGTTTTGTCTAACCAGCACTTTTGGCAATTCTTTTTTAGAGCAGGGAAAATGTAGAGTTTTATTCTGAACACAAAAGCAAACACAATTTCCCCTTGTGTAATTGTGCTATTCTGCTAAACTACAGTGCCACCTAGAGGTTATGTAGTAGAAAAGCAGGCACAGAAATGCTCCTTGTGTAGTGCTCAGATCTCAATTCCATTATGAAACCAAAAGTAGATACAGAAGGTTAACAGCCGATTAACAGCCTCACATAAAAAGCTCCTAATACAGCCATGGACCGTTCAGGTTCACTCACAGATCTGATCCAAACTACGCGAGGTGTCCGTCAAGGATGTCTATTAGCTCCATTATTGTTTAATTTTTATGTTAACTCTTTAATAACTGATTTAAGTAATAAGAATAATTATGTGCCACCTAAACTGGAAAATAGGAAGGTTACAGTACTTATGTATGCTGATGATACCATCTTGTTGTCTCAAACACAGCAAGGGTTGAGGAGGTTATTGAAAACCTTTAATCAATTAGCAGTGCAAGAAAAATTGAAAATTAACTACGAAAAGACAAAAGTATTGGTTTTTGCTAATAGATTTTAAAAACACAGATGGCAAATTGATGGACATCCTATAGAGCAGGTGAAATCCTTTAAATATTTAGGTTTATGTTTCTCCTCAACCGGAAATTGGAATAACCATCTTGAAAATGTTAAAAAAAACTGGCTACTAATACTGTGAATTCCTTACTTAGGTTTTACTGGGGTAGAGAAGGTAGACAGACTTTTCCAGCTATTAAAATCTATGAGGCTAAAGCAATAGCACAAATTTGCTATGGTGCACAAAGATGGGGATGAATTTGGAAACACCCCAGAATAAATTTTTGCGAGCTATTCTCGACCTCCCTAAGTCAACTGAGACCTCTATTCTCCGTTTGGAAACCGGTCTTTGTACAGTGAAGACCAGAGTACATATTTCTGCCATCAGATATTGGGTGAAATTGCAAAAATGGAGGGGATCTTCCTTAGTATTATCTGCTTTTAGAGAAATGTTGAACCTTAATAACAGAACAGCTCCATCTTGGAATCAAGAAATCCTACAAAGGATTGATATGTATGGACTTTCTTTGGACCTCTTATCATAGGATATCATATCATAGGATCATAGAGTTGGAAGGGGCCTACACAAGGCCATCGAGTCCAAACCCTGCTCAATGCAGGAAACTAGAGGAGGAGTCTCCCATCCAAGTAATAACCAGGCCTGACCCTGCTTAGCTTTACTCCTTAAGTTTTGAAATGGGAGCACGTTACCTGAAATCTCATATTTTAAAACAAGATTTTCGAGACAACTGTGCTTCTGTCTGCCTGTCGAAATGTGCCCCTTGGTATGCTAAATTGCCTATTCAAACTTCTCTTCCACGTTATGTATCCAGTATTACAAACTTTAAATGGAGGAGGGCATTTACAGCCTTACGATGTCAGGCAATGAACTCTGCCATACTTGAAGGGCGTTATCGTCGGATCCCTCTTGAAGAGAGAGTCTGCCCATGTGGATCTAATGTGCTTGAAGACCTGCCTCACTATCTACTTGATGGCCCAATTTACGAGCCCTTAAGAGCAGCCCTGTTTATAGACCTAGATCTTTCATCCAATAGATCTGTTGGGTATTTGATTATTATTTTTTTTATTAGGGGATAGTTCTCCTTATATCTCTGAAAAGGTGGCCTGTTTTGCTTTTAGAGCGTCAGTTTTAAGAAGGAAGATTGGTAGTGACGATAAACCAAATGTTTTAGATGAATAGTTTTATTTGCAGGAATGTTGGTCAAATGTTTCTTTTATCTACTTAAGGTGTTTTATCTGATTTTATCATTTTTGTAATGGCTTTGGTTACACAAAATAAACTTTACTACTACTACTAATACAGCCGTCCAATCAGCAATAGGGATATAGCAGTGAACTATGCGTAGGGCTGTTGTATACTACTCTCTGTCAGCCCAATCTGCAATGTGGGGATAAAAGCAGTGCATAACTCTGTAGTGTCGTGTAAGCTACTCTCTCAAATTCCATCCAACCTGCAATTGGGGTCTAATACCTCTGGACACTACTACAGGATTGCTGTAAACCATGACATGTAAACCAGAGCCTGACATGCAGAATTCAGTCAGAAGTACACTGCAAGGTGTCATAAACCACTCTCTCCCAACTACAGTTTATTCCAGCCTTCAATAAGGGAACAATGAACTGCATTACTTTGGAATTTGCATTAGCACCGTCTTATGACTGACGTGTAGCAGGGGCAAGAGGGGCCTGCAACAAAATGAATTCCTGTTCAGGGTTCCATCCAACCAGTCATTCTGCCCCCCTTCCAGGATACACCATTCCATTTCCACCACCACCCTAACAGACACTCAACACTGGATCCAACTCATCACCCCAAGACCATGAAGATAACTCCCAGTCTAGTGTACCATTTGGTATCTGCGAACTTATGACCATACTATCGGTCTAACCAATTCACTTTTTGACAGAGATGAATCTTGCGACTCCTCTAACAATTGTGAAGATTGTCACTGGCCATGTGCTAGAAATAAATAACACTATTTATATAACATTTTTGAGTGATCAAGCTTCACATTATGTGCTATTATTGTGACAATGCTGTAAGATAGGTCAAGATTATTATCCCCCTACTGCAGATGAGGGACTGAAGCTATGAGATGGTAGCTTTCAAAACTAGATCGTACCTGAGTTGAGATTTGGACCCAGGGGGCATCCCAGGTCACAGCTCATACTCTTACAGTGCAATCTTATACATGTTTAGACAGAAAAAAGTTCTACAATTTGCATGACCTTTTTCCTGTCTAAACATGCATAGGATTGTACCCTTACGACGATGCAACCTTATACACACCTATTCAGAAGTAAGTCCCATTAAATTCAGTGGGGCTTACTCTCTGGTAAATTGGTATAGGATTTGCAGCCTCAACTAGTAAACTGCACCAGCTCCCAGAAAAAAACTTCAGAATCCAAGTTGAGTCAGAGGTGAGTGAGCTGTCACATCAAAACTTGTTGACATTTTTAACAAAGCTAGTCACCATTACAGGAAGATCAATATGTGTGGAGGCTCTGCCAGGCAGCCACCAAATAAAACAGGTCCTGCTGTGTTGGATTCAGATGGCTGGTTGTTCTCTGTGGTGGCCACTGTAAAATGCACCACAGCTATCTCTGGCTTCTAGCCATATAGTGACATCAGCTTTGCTGCAGCCCTGTACCCCATTTAGTCATTCACACACACACACACACACACACACACACACCATTTAACAAAAGGGAGAGTTTATTGAGGGAAAACAGAAGATAAAAACAGGCATATCACAACAAAAATAGCATGCTGTTTAACATGCTCTTCCAGTTTAGATGCAGAAAGCTAGAAAGCAGGGCACATTTCTTATATCATGGCTAGTACTACAACACAAGTTACTTACTTATGTAAAATACTTCAAGGCTGCCTTTAAGGGTAAAAACCCTCTCAAAGCAGCTTACAATAATAATAATAACAAAACATCAATAACACAAAACTAAAACCAGAATTGACAACTAATAAGCATCAACAGTATAATTAAACCAGCCAAGAAACATTAAGATCAATAACAAACTCAAATTCCATTTAGCTGCTCAATAAAACATTAAGAGAAAGCCACTGAGAAGAAATGAAGCTTTAGGATTCTTCTGAAGGCCTGCTGCTCCCCAGTAGGCAATAAATCCCATAGGCGTAGAGCCACTGCCGTAAAAGTCTGTGTCTTGTAACTGCCAAACTAGCTGTCCTCACTGGAAGGCAGGTAAGTAGGACTTTCGCTAGCTGCATACAGGATATAACCTGAGGTTAGGACTGTCCTGTTTGTGTGTAAAGCAGGGAATTGTGGGGTCTGGTTTTATCATCACAAGGGGTATTTTTTTGATGATCAAAATCAGTCACCCACCTTATCTCCCTGTGGACAGTTGCCCCCAAGCACTTTTGTCCCAGCCTGACTCACTTCCAGTATCAGAATACTGGAATACTGGGGTGTGGGGTGAAATGTTCAGGTGGGTAACACGCAGGGCTTCTCTACACGAGGCATTTATTGTGCACTTGTGATTCCTCACTCGTGGTAGTTTGCGAAAGCTTTACACGATGTCGTCATCCTCCAGGGCCTCTCCTGTGCTTTCCAAGCACTTCCGTGGCTTTTTTTAGAGTGAGGAAAGTCTGGTATTATCTGGACATCACAATATGAGAAACTCATGTATTTGCACAATTCCACTATACCGCAGCACCACCTTGTGGTTGTGTAATGGAACATACAGAAAGGCAGAGAAAGAAAAAAACCCCGGGGGGGGGGGGAACACACATGTAAAAGAGCGGTTCTTAATCCCGCAAAGAATCTGGTAGCAGAAGCCTCAATAAAGTGGCAGCTTAAAAGCCACATGTAGAGAAGCCCAGAGTCAAACTACACATTATTCTCATCACATAGTGGTGGGTTAGCTTTTTCTTTACTCTAGTGCAGGGCTGTAAAACATCATGCACAGGAGCCAATCTGGCACTCCATGGTTCTGCAAATGGCCACACAACCTTTGCTCTGACCATTCTAAAAGGTTGAAATGCTTCTCCTAAGGCTTAGTTACTGGTAGCAAGATAAATTAAGCTAGAATATGCTGGTATTTTTGTGTGTGTTGTGACTCCGCCCCCTTTGCCTTTGGCTCCACCCACCACTGGAATGTGGCTGCCTGAGGGCTTCTCTGAAATGGAATTCGGCCCTTGGGCTGAAAGAGGTTCCACACCCCTGCTCTGCTGTAAGTGCATATGGCCCCAGTTTGAATGGAGACCACTCCGCAGCAGGAGTGGAGCATTAAATCTCGGACACACACACACACACACACACACACCATTTGCTTCCCAAAATCCTACCCATCCCCAGCGGCAGGGTTAACAAAAGAAAAAATCCGCCATTGACACCAATGGACTAGGCTAGAATTAGATGAACCTTTAGTCTGATCAATCAGGGCTCTTCCTACATTCACTTACATGCCCCCGTTTGATATTAAAATCAGACCCTTTTGCTTTATATGTGAATGGGGCAGACATACATGCACTTTAAACAAACATAGCTTCTGCCATTGTATCCAGTTTGCCCTAAGATGCAGCTACAGCGGCACCTGGAACGCAAATGCCAGAAACAAACATGGCCACTTAAGATGAATCTGACTGCCTCTTGTTTGTTTGTTTGTTTGTTTTTCTCCATTCCTCCCACTGTCATAACCTTTGCCGCAATGCTTCACTTCAGGTCGGAATTGACTTTCTTCTCCAGCCATGCCCCAGGCTGCCATGCAAAAGAGGCAGAAAACCCTGGTGAAGGCAGGGAGCAGTCTTGTTTCTTAACGCAGCAGGTAATCACAGATGTTTTGAAAACGACCCTCTTCAGACCACAGGGGGGGAAACAGCAAGCCTGTTTGTAGCAGATTGCTTTTCTAGCGCTTGTGATTGCTCCACTGGACTTGGGAGAATGCAGGCAGTGCACGGCACGTGGGGGGGGGGGGCATTGCCTGCCAGCAGACTGAGAACTCAGAGAGATTAGGATCGCTTCTTAGAAAATGCAGTGACATCTACCAAACTTCTTTGTGCTGTGCAGAGATATCTGGCTGGCTAAATAAGCTGGGAGAGCTGCTGTTATGGAGGTTAGAGGAACACTTACATAACCCTCTGCATCAATTATAAGGTACACTGTTTTCTTTCCACTTTTTTCTCTTGAACACACACAATAGTATTTGCAGTTGCTCACAACCCCTGCCAAATGAAAATCAGGCTGCAGTCCTACGCACACTTACTTGGAAGAAAGTCTCCTTGAACTCAGTGGGGTTTATGTCTGACTGAGTAAACATGCCTAGGATTCCAGTACACATCTGTTTAGAATCGGCAAAATTGCCCAGCTTTGGTTTACTCTGGAGGAGACATCACTGGAGACTTATGGCATTTTATATTTGATTTTGTTTCATATTTATTTATTTATTTTATAAATACAGGGGCAGAGCATCGACGTAAGCAAACTACTTAAGCACTTCTTCAAGCAACAAATCTACTGGCCCTCATCAGATCCTCAAAGAGGCACCCCAGGATGCCATCTGGCATTTAGTGTAACAACTCAAAATGCAGTTTCTTTTCCGCTGTCACAAAACCTGCTCCTTTTCTCTGTGCCAAAACTGGTTCTCTATTCCCAGGCATTTGATGGCATATGATGGGCTCTCTACTGCATCAGTTGAACTATTTATGGTTGTCATTGATGCTTCAGTTGTTTTATGGTAGAGGTGGATAACTTGTGGCCCTCCAGATGCTATGGCCTACTATGGAGCACTAAAAGGGTCAAACGTAGTTTGCAAACAAGCTAATTTTGACCTTTGGGGCATTCCATAGCCACTTCGGATGCTTTTTTTTTTTTTTTTTAAATAGCATCCAAAGTGGCTATGGAATGCACCAAAGGTCAAAATTAGCTTGTTTAAAAAAAATTGCTTTAAAAATAATAATAATTCAGCACCATGGCGGGGCAATGAGGGAGGAGAAGGTGTGCAGCCTGCAGGGTTGGGTGGATCTGGGGGCAAGAATGTTCCCCGGACTCCCCAGAGTTGCCCACCCCTGCCCTAGGCAACCATCCAAAGTCACCTCCTAAGCCTTGATTGTGGCTCGGGATTGAACAGCACAACTCAAGGCAGAGATGTGCATTATGCACAGATATGGGGAACAAAACCCTGATGGCCGTTTCTTCTAGGAAAAAGCAGGGGGACTTTTAGAGCAGAGAAGTGGCAGAGAGGGGGACACATCACCCTTTCCTTACCCAACATTTACTCTCTACAAGGTCCCAACGGGAACAAAAACTTGGGAGAGAGTTTTGTGGGGGGAAACAGCAGGTAGGCAGAGGGTTCAACAGGACTTCTTCTCCGCTCCAAATCACTCCTCAGTCACTGTGCTACTTTAGAGTAGAAGAAGTGGCAGTCATGTGTGATGTGCAATTCCATCCTCAGGGGCAGGGAAGCAGCCTGAGCTGAGGTAGGACCGGACCTCCTGTGCCAGCTCTCCAGAGCCATGGCCCCCAGTCAGAAACATCTCACAATTGTCTTCTTTTATTTAAATTAGCAATGGTTTTAAGTAGAGATTGTGGTCAATTGTAGGCATTTAAGAATGCAAGGCCATTATACGTATATACGCAGCAGTGGTACTGCACAGCTCCAAAGATTAAATTATATCCTCTTTTGTTCTCAAAGTGGCCTGCGGGTCAATTAGCTTTTGTGCTGGATCATTGTGCAGCTTCCACTGCTATTAATACAGGCGTTTGCACTTGGAAACTTGGCTGCGTTGACCAGCTTTGAACAGAACGGAGTATCTGTAGCACGCCCCATTAAAATGTGCTAATTTCAGTGGCATGAATCCTCATTAAAAAAAAGAATCCTTCTAGTTTGCAAGCAAATTGATTCCGACGACACAGAATGAACTTTCAAAATGCCCCCATCTTGATTCAGTCCGAATTTCTACAAATAGACAGACAGTCAGCACTCATTCCTAGTGATTACAGGACCTTACCCAAAGCACTTGTACGTACCTCCGTGATTGCCTTGTGCAAGAGGCTACATTCTAAGCAATGATGAAGGGAGCTGCCATTTGAACATTCGTAACCTATTGAACAGTCCTTTTCCCAGAGTAATCCTTCATCAAAGGGGGGGAGAGAGAGAGAGCTTCAGTTCATTTGGCTCCTGCTGTTTTGTATCATTTTTCCAGAGATTTCATAGTATAGGAGGTTGATGCTAATCAGAAGTGAGCAGCTTACAGTGTTGTGGTCAAGTAAGAGGAGTCTCAGAGAAGACGGGTGGATGCAGCAGCAGCATTGAGAGGGGGACAGAGCAGTGATGGGCAACTTAGGGCCGCGTATCCAGGGCCCCACAAAACCAGGCACCAGGCCTGGGCAGGTTTATGTGCCATGTGTACCCTTCTTAGAAGCTTGACTGCTAACATTAAACTGAAGGAAGTTTCTAGCCATCGTGATTATAGGACTATTTGTTCTGATGTTGTACGGCATCAAGCGTTTTCTAGTCTTTGACAGCTGTGCAGACTGAAGTTCATTCTTGTGGATTTGTGTGATATTTCAGAGTCTGTTGAAATTAGAGACAATGGCTTAGCACACAAGGATAGATACAGGGCAAGACTGGAAATGGTTTCATGCAACAGAGAATATCACGAGAATACAAACATTGAAAGAAATTATAACAATGAAGACTTCTTGATCCAGAATTAACATGATGCAAAAGCGTGATGGAGTTTAGAATGGGCATCAGAATTTTCAGACCAGGATATGGGTTTACTGGAACTGCAGTTTTCAACCCAAATTCTCCTTTTTACTAGGGAAAAAAAACATATTTGTCAGTGGTCGGCCAGTTATTAATTTAAAACCAGATTCAGGGTGCAATGCTATGCATGTTTAGACAGAAAAAAGTCCTACAATTCCCAGCATTCCCCAGACAGCCATGTTGGCTGGGCGATGTTGGGAATGTTGGACTTTTTTCTGTCTAAACATGCAGAAGATTGTGGCCTAAAATATATTAAAATACCACCTTCTACTGTCTAAATCGTTGCCACCAAAAGCCAAGCCAACCTAAAAGACTTTGGTTGCTTCCAAATTTGTTGAGGACCAGGGGTGGAATTCTAAGTCAAGAAGAAGATAGGCCCCCACAGATGTTATGAGGCCACCACTATTTCTCGTCCACAATCCAGACTAGTCAAGTGTGTTACAAGCACAAAACAAGAACTAGAAATATGTGCAGAGTCAATCAATCAAGCGCATGATCTCATGCACATACATACTACACATCAAGTCACAAAACACTTAACATGCATACATATGGCTGCATATTATCAAGGAATTAAGCATTTGTAAACTGGGTGATTTTTTTCTAGCATCTTTAGAGGACAGGCTAGAAAAAATTATTCAGATTACAGATGGAGTACAATAGTAAAATGTAATTTTCTAAATATTTCTATTGTTTTCTGTTAATTTATTTATTTAAAATATTTCGTGGCTGCCATTCAGGGCAGAAGCCCTCCCAAGGTGGCGTATGATAATAACACAAGTAATAAAAACTGATACAGTCTTAAAAAGCAATAAAAACAGCAACATTAGGAAACATATCAGGGCAACAGCAAAGTAAAATAATGTTTCAGGGCTTTCTTAAAGGCCTGAAATGATAGGGCCTGGCAGACCACCAATGGCAACTTATTCCAGAGGTGTGGGGCCACTGTGGAAAAAGCCCTCTCTCATGTGGTCACCCACCTAACTGCTCTCACTGGTGGGCAAATGAGGAGGGCCTCCCTTGCTGATCTTAAAGTGCAGGCAGGCTGATATGGATGAAGGCAGTCCTTCAAATACAGGCCTGTGGCTTATGCTGGCTCAGCTTGTCTGAGCGTGGAAAGCTAAGCAGGGTCAGGCCTGGTTATTACTTGGATGGGAGACCCCTCCTCTAGTTTCCTGCATTGAACAGGGGGTTGGACTCGATGGCCTTGTAGACTCCTTCCAACTCTATGATCTATGAAATCTATGAAGTAATTTGGTCTCAGACCATTTAAGGCTTTAAAGATCAAAAACCAGCACTTTAAATTGGACTTGGAAATAACACCAGTAACCAGTGCAGCTGGTGCAGTATAGGTGCTATAATTCAGTTGCCCCGAATTTGCCTGGACAGTCCCGCAGACACTTAAGCCATCACGGCTTCTTACTTTATTATGCAGAGTCCCGATTTGTTATGCAGAGCCAGGAATTCCCCTGCCTCCTCCCGCAAGCTATTTAGCTTATCTGCGATTTTGCCCATGCCCCCTTTACACAGGAAGGGAACAGACTGAGGATGTCTCTGTGTGTGCGCGCACGCATGCACGCTCTATCTGCTGCCTCTGACCAGCCCCCCCCCCCTGGTAAGTAAGACCTACTGAAGATATTTGTACTTACTTCTGAGTAACTGTGCATAGGATTGCACTGTTTGTTTTAACCTAATTCAAGTCGGTTAAATTCTGTAAGACTATTCCAGTTTAAGTGTTTCTTGAAATCTAAATTGTGTGAATAGAGCACACAAAAAAGTGCTTTAAACTGGGGCCTTTCCACAATAACAAGCAACAACAAAGCTGTTCAGCCCCTCAAGTTACTCCTTGTGCTTAAAAACGAGAGCTGTAGAGGTGTTGGAGCAAAACGCTGAAGGGACTCAAAACCCCAATGTGTCTTTTTGTATTTTCCCCCACCCAAAAGCTTCCCCTCCTTGCATCTCCTTTTCTTCTCCTTCTCCAACTGCCCTGAAAATGCCGGGACCAATCCTGACAATTTTAAAACAAAAAGAAAGATTGCCCTGCAAGCACTGACACACACACACCCATGAAAAACACCAGATATCAACAATTAAGGGTTTAAGTAAGGTTAATTTTTTTTTACAAAAGCCACTAATAAAATATTATAATATATAATATAATAATGGAATAATTATAATATATAAGATTTTGTGTGTTTTCTGACCAAGCCCTTTGGTTGCCTGGCCATGCCCTCTTGATCACACCTTTATGTTGCTTAACCATACCTCTTACAAATTCACATGTGTGTTCCTATTTTCATCTGTGAAATGTTGGAGGGTATATATGATTGAATCACCTCACTCCCACCAACACTCAGGCGGCCACATTCTGCACCAGCTGCAGCTTCTGAACTGTCTTCAAAGGCAGCCCCACCTACAGCACATCACAGTAGTCGAACCTGGGCATCACTAGTGCATAGATAATTGAGGTGAGGTCCATCCTATTCAGATAGGACTGCAGCTGGCGTACCAACCTAAGCTGGTAAAATACACTCCTGGACACCATAGTCACCTGGCTTCCCCAGTTAGCGCAGAGACCAGGAGGACTTCCAGACGCACACTTGGTCTTTTAAGGGGAGTGCAACCCCATCTAAGACCAGTTGTAAAACTCCATCCAGATTAGTTGGTTTCCCAACCCACAGTACCTCCATCTTGTCTGGATTAAGTTTCAGCTTGTTTACCCTGATCCATCCCAAAACAGTCTCCAGACTGTGGTTCATGATGAGTTCCACAGCCTCCCTGGGATGTGTAGATGGAAACGAGAGGTAGAGCTGAGTATCATCCACATACTGATGACACTTCAGCCCAAACCTCCTGATGACTTCCCCTAGCGGTTTCATGTAAATGTTAAAAAGTGGGGGGGGGGGGCAGGATGGAGCCTTGTGGCACCCCACAGGCTAATGCCCATGGGGTAGAACAAAAGTCCCCCAGCACCACCTCGTGAAACCTCTAGTCCAGAAAGGACTTTAAAACCGTGCCTCCTCCCAAGCCCAACCCAGATAAACAATCCAGAAGAGTACTATGGTCAATGGTATGGAAAGCCACTGAGAGGTCCCGAAGAACCAAGAGGCTTGCACTTCCCCTATCCATTCCCTGGCATACGTAAGTCATCAACTAGGTTGACCAAGGCTGTTTCCATCCCATACCCAGTTCTGAAACCTGATTGGAATGGACCTTTTATTAACTTAATATAAGGTTAAAGACTGAGTAAAGGGTAAAATGCTGAGACCCCAACATAATAGCAACTAGGTAAGCTGTGACCACCCCCCTAAACTCCACCCCTGTTGAGGATCAATAGTATGAAAATTCAACGTGGCAGTATTACTTCATGCATCCTGGCTATATAAGAGTGTTCCATGTAGGAATCAGATTTCAAACATGATTTCCACCTCCTGCTCCAGCTGAGCTGATACCTGGAAGAGACATTTCCATATATATATTTTATACACGTCTTATACAATGCGTCCAGTTGACATTTCAATCCCCACCACCCCATTATATGTTCATTTCAGTTTAACTTCACGAAGCAGCACTATGAGCACTATGAGTGGAGCAGATGTGTGCGTGAAGGTGAGAAGCTGAGAGGGGGAAAGAAAAGAACTTTCTGAGTTTCTAATGGAACAAATACTTGGCAATTTTCGGCCTTGTCAACGGTAAATTGCTTGTCAAGCAACTCACATGGGAGCAGCTATTGTCAGTTAAGCATGACTAGTAATTGGATCACAGGACTCTTATCATTCATCACAACAATCTCCAAGATGTCCTTGCTTCTTTGGCAACAAGCTTTGCCCCTTGGTGTGCTGGCAATGTCAAGAGCAAGGGTGGGGAATGTGTGGGCCTCCGGATCTTGTGGGGGAATTGCACCCCAACAATATCTGGACTGCCGCACACGCTCCCCATCCTTGGTTAAGGGTATGCTTTTCTTCCTTCTTGCTTCCGGATACAAATTGCAACCATTTTCCATGTAATTCCATGTAATGTAATAAAGCTTCCCGAAGCTTTATTTACAGTATGTATTTACTTATTTTAAAAATAGAAATAACACAGCCAAGAATCAGTATGGTGGTCCTGACTTGGTTTTAAATTTTAAAATCTGAGAAGTTCTACATAGATGTTGAAGCACTTCAAATAAGAGGCGGTTTAAACAATTCATCTAGCTAGAATGGAAATAATGGCTGAAACATCTGAGGCTGTAATGATACGAATAGCACTTAAGTAATTCCCCCCCCCCCATCAAAACCAAGCTTATAACGGGGGCGAATAATGTCAGGATGTGGGTGAAATGTACACGTTCAAGCAATGTAAAAATGAGGCACGGAAAGCCAAAACCATTTCCTGAGATTTGCCCAACCAACCAGCTAACTGCAGGTTCTATTTGAAACTATGATGCGCTGCTTATCATACTGGCTAAGAGTGCCCAGTTGTTATTTCGTCTAGAATGCCATGAAAATAAAAAATCAGGTCATCCATCCATGGGCCCCTTGTTTTACAAAGACACATACTTTGAACATCAGTAAATCTCTATTATTTGCTAATTTTTTTAGATGGTTCGCATGACTGTGAACCTTTCTTGACTTTAGAGGGCTTTAGGACCATGGGTTACCAGCTTAATCGGGGGAGGGGGGACGACCTTTTTCCTATGAAGGGCCAAAGCTGTTTGTGGGTGGAGCCAGATCTGATGGGTTAAAAGTGGGTGGAGTTTGCAGCATTGCACAATTGCAACACTCTCTCTCGCTTCCTCTCTGTGCCACCACATCTCTCTCTCTCTCTCTCTCTCTCTCTCTCTGTTTCTCTCTCTGCCACCCCACCCACATGAAATTAGGTAAAGGGCTACATGAAGCCCTTGCACCATACAGGTTCCCCACCCCAGAGGGAGATCATTGATTCTGTGACTACTTCATATCAGATCCTGGAAGCGATGTTTATAGTGGAGGCTTCCAGCCATGAGGAACTGAACAAAAAAACCTCAGGATAGAATCAACCAAGCAATTTACTAGGACTCCAAAGCAAAGCGAACCCAGACTTGAAACAGAGGGAGGAGGGTACCTTTAAAAATCCATAATTTATTATCTTAGTCCCATCGACCAGCTGACATATGGTTTCTCCATAAAGCTGCCCACTTGGATTTCCCCCCTAAAGGCTGAAAATGCATGCACGCCATCCTATAGCTAATGAGAGAGCCACACTCCGTCACAGCAATTTCAGTTTTGTTTGTCTCGGTATGCTTGACTAGCCCAAACATATCAAATGTTGTAAGACTGACACTGAAGCAGGAATGGCAGCAATGTTGCAAGGGATGTGAAAGCAAAACTCATTGGCCATTTTCAGACTTGGAACTGTGTAATGTGATTTGATGGCAATTAAGGCAATTGTCAGTCCCAAGGATTTAACACCCATCTCCCCACTCTTCAAAGGGTTTAGCTTGCTATAAGAAGCTTTCAACTATCTAGGCTTTTCAACAAGTTTGTGTGTGGTGCTGACACCATGCAAGAAATATTATGAATTGAAGGCAGTACAGTAGCCCCTACCAGGAAATTAGATGGAGAAATAAAGGGCTAGAACACAGTAGGATCATGCTTTTAATAGTACATGACCACAGTATCATTTAGAGCAGTGCTCTCCAACTCCCAGCATGCCCCAGCCAGCTATGGCTGGGGCATGCTGGGAATTGTAGGCCAAAAACATCTGGGGACCCAAGGTTGGAGAACACTGATTTAGAGGGTGCGATTCTTGTCTAGTTCTTACAAAGTGCAGAGGAACTGGTAAACCTCTGTCTCAGGGGGTGGAACCTGTGGCCCTCCAGACGTTGTTGGATTCCCATAATCCCTAAACATTGGCCATCCTGGCTAGCATGCTGGGAGTTGTAGTCTAGCAACATCTGGGAGGGCTACAGGTTCCCTCCCCCCCAGCTGTATCTGGACTGTACTACATGGTTTTTGAGTGCTGGTGAACATTATGAATTTTAATAGTGAATAGATTATCCGGGGCTTGGCTTCATTAGTTCAGTTACACAGGTATTTGTTAATCCTATCTAGTAGCAGCAACTCATTCTGTGTGAATATGGTCCTTATGCAGCCAAAACATCACCAACCATGCACAAGAGAGAAGTATTAGCAAGCTGTTTATTTTTGCTTATTTTTCTGCCCATCTAAAGCATGCAGTTTCTTATTTAAGCCCTTAACCAAGTTTGTGGGATCTTGGCAAGTGCCTTAACATTGCACGCATATTTATTTTATATATATCTGCCACCTTTAAGGGTAAAACCAATATACAACCTTACAAGTTGGCTAGAGGCATATGTTTTAAAGTTTATGTTCTCCAGCCAGGAGAACATAACATATTCTCCAACTATATTTACATGCAGATCATTTTTACAGTCAGAACAATAGCAAAGAGAGACAGTTCCAGGTCATGATCTGGGAAAAATCTTTTTGTAGGGCAAAGTATGCTTTTTTATTACAAACAGCGGTGCAGCTGTGGCCCCACAGCCCGGGGAGGGGAGCCCGACAGGGCCCCACAGCTCAGGGTGGGAGCAAATGACCTTCCAGAGAGACACTTGGAAGAGGAGGTGCATGGAATGCTTATCAAATTTGCAGACGACACAAAGTTGGGTGGAACAGCTAATACTCTGGAAGACAGAAACAAAATTCAAAGCGATCTCGATAGGCTGGAGTGCTGGGCCGAAAACAACAGAATGAAATTTAATAGGGATAAATGCCAAGTGCTGCACCTAGGGAGAGGAAACCAAATGCAGAGTTACAGAATGGGGGACACTTGGCTCAACAATACTACAAGTGAGAAGGATCTTGGAATTGTTGTAGATCACAAACTGAATATGAGCCAGCAATGCGATGTGGCTGCAAAGAAGGCAAATGCTATTTTGAGCTGCATTAATAGAAGTATAGCTTCCAAATCGTGGGAAGTGATAATTCCCCTTTACTCAGCACTGGTTAGGCCTCATCTTGAGTATTGCGTCCAGTTCTGGGCACCACACTTTAAGAAGGATGTAGACAAACTGGAGAGGGTTCAGAGGAGGGCAACAAAGATGATAAAGGGACTGGAAACAAGGCCCTATGAGGAACGACTGAAAGAACTGGGCATGTTTAGCCTTCAGAAGAGGAGACTGAGGGGAGATATGATCGCACTCTTCCAGTACTTGAAGGGTTGTCACACAGAGGAGGGCCAGGATCTCTTCTCGATCATCCCAGTTTGCAGGACAGGGAATAATGGGCTCAAGTTACAGGAACCCAGATTCCATCTAAGCATCAGGAAAAAATTCCTGACTGTCAGAGCAATAAGACAATGGAACCAATTACCTAGGGAGGTGGTGAGCTCTCCCACTCTGGAGGCATTCAAGGTGAAGCTGGACAGCCATCTGTCAGGGATGCTTTGACCTGGATTCCTGCATTGAGCAGGGGGTTGGACTCAGTGGCCTTGTAGGCCCCTTCCAACTCTACTTTTCTATGATTCTATGACACAAATGATGAGGTGGGGCAAACAGGCCCTGTGTCAGCACCTGGGCTGGCACGGCCATGCCAGGGCCCACTGGGATTGCCACTGCTCGCCGAAGCATCCTTTCTTTTCTTTTCTTTTTTAAAAAAAATTATAATCCAGGGGCAGCTGTCCAGCCATGTATATGGTTACAGATGCTCTTTTTTCTTTCTTTCTTTCTTTACTTTAAATATATACTATCCTTTCCGACAAGAAAATGGTGCTGGTTCCCAAGTAAATGTGTTTGGCATCAGGGCAGTAGAAGTAAACTCCATTTTATTTCTGTAGTGATGATGGTGTCATAATTTAAGTGTGTTTAAAATGTGAAAATGCACATGGTCAGAGTATTTCTCTTGTTGCTGTTTTGTTGTTGTTGTTGTTGTTTTTGTTCTAATATATCAGGAATGTAGAATCAGTTGCAAAGCACGGAATGGTAGAAGCGGGCATAGATCAATGTTAGCTGTGTGTTTTAGATCTTAAGTAATACACGTGGCCATCTAAAGGAAGCCCCCATAAGAACTGTGAAGGAAGGGGGGCTGGCTGGCTCCGCCAGCCCACCCGTTCCTACCCAAAAGACCCCCAGAGATCTCAAGGTGCCAGACTGCCAGCCTCAGCTCTGCAATCCTACTTGAATCTCTGCCAGGGACTTGCCCTTGACTATAACCTGGATTTAGCTGAACCAACAGAGC
The DNA here is from genome assembly GCA_021292165.1 of Shinisaurus crocodilurus. NCBI lineage: Eukaryota > Metazoa > Chordata > Lepidosauria > Squamata > Shinisauridae > Shinisaurus > Shinisaurus crocodilurus. The sequence goes on from CM037881.1 coordinate 111,695,197, forward strand.
ACCCACAAACACCATGTGGGGTAAAAACCAAGAAGGTTTATTCAGGTAGCATATTACAACAAAAGGTGGGAAATGAGGAAAGGACACAAAATAGAGAGACGCTTTGGTACATACAGTAAAGCTGCAAAATAATAAAACTGATTCCTTATATCTCCCAGGCACACACTAGTTACCTGGGGGCCGGTTCCCTTCAGGGTTGGTTTCAGCACAGCCCTGCCACCGAGGAGACTACCACACCTACCCTAAGGTCCGAGATGGGTAGCCCTCCTCAAGGCTTGCCTTTGCCACAGCCCTCATTCAGCTAATTTCACCAGGAGCTACCTGGGGCCGGATCCTGAGGCCAGCCGGAAGGCTTGGACCTCCGTGCAGCTTGCTGCCATGATCCACAACAACGACACGACAACAACAGACAAAAGCCACACCTTGGCAATATATCTTTCTCCCCCTCCCCTCCTCCTTTCTGTAGCTCCGCTGCCTCTAGCCAATCAGGATGAACTTCACCTGGCCAGGCAGGGGAGAGGTGACTCATGACTACAGGGCTTGAACCACATTTGCATACCAAAAGGCCTAGCAGACACCGAGGCGCCATCCAGAGGAACTATGCACACCCCGCCCCCCCAGCCTCTAGCCGGTTCACACATGAGGTGTGTGTGTGTGTGTGTGTGTGTGTGTGCAGGCGTGTGAGTGTGTGTGTAGGAACCGTTAGAGGCTCTTTTCTCCACAAGAACATTAAGACCAGAGTCTAAAATTACCTAGCTGCACCACTGATAACAACATAAAATGATCTAGAAGTGTGCAAGCTGAATTTTCTCTGGAGGTTTCCTACTCTACAGCTGTCCCCAAACTTCTTTAATTGCGTTGAGAGTTTTTATTTATTTATTATTATTTTTTATTTTTTTAAGGCAGTTTGTGGATTTTACTTGAAAAGCTCTCTAAAGGGAAACTTGGAAGGAACACTACAAACACTACTCACTCAGGGCAGTCTGGTGGAGGGAATTATATTGCCTTCCTTCTCCTGGAGAAGCCAGAGATTTGCTCTACCCATTTCTTCACGTCTCAATCAGCCCTTGCAAACTAGTTCCTCCAGAATGAGAGGCTACCCGGCCAATTGGAATATCTATTTCCAAAATTGACACCTCTTCCATTTGTCATCATGTTCTATACTTAGCAGCTTGATTTCCCATGCTCTGTGACACACTGCAGTCCCCATTATGTTCCTGCTGATTTCGTTGTTGACGTGACAAGCAGCTGTCTTCATTTTGTCAGCCAAGCTAGCCAACAACCATGTCAAAAGCAGATGGGTAGCCTGGGGGTGGGGGGCAGAGGGTGAGAAACAGCATAGGCATCTTCTAATTCTTGTTTCCCAATTGTTTGCTTTATCTCCTGAACTCTACTAATAGAAAACCTCCCAGAATTCTAAAGTCTTGGTTCCCTATCCAAGCAGCAGGATGCCAGCCTTTTCCCATCTTGAAGCTTGCTTCGACAGAGCTCTAGCTTGCTTTGTCCCACCTGAGCGGCAGAGCCCATTTTCAAGAACTGGCAACAGGACCATGTCCCTTCCCTATATCTTTCTCTTGAATATCTATTTCTTTCTACCTCATTTTTGACAATGAATCTTCATTCTCACCTGGCCATGGTTTTGCTATTCCAATTCTACAAATGGAATCTGCAACAAAATGTTGCAGTATATCCTCACTCCCTAATGAGAGTGCTTCTATTCAGGGTTCCAGCTAGTTGCACCCTTCTCCAGGATACTATAATTTGTAAGGGACACAAGCAGGACAATTCACTCTTCAGCCCCCTGATTTTCTGTTTTTCTTTTCCCAGTGACAGTCAACATCCCATGGCTCCTGGAGGTCTTCTCATAAGAATTTATACTGAGTCAGACCATTGGCCCATCTGACCAGTCTGTGCAGTGGGGCAGAGGGCAGGGCAGGTCAGCAGAGGCAGAGTCAAGGGGTCACAAGAGGTGGGGCAGTCTTTGAATGCCCAACAGTCAGCAACCCATACCACAGAAAGAGAAAACTGAGGCACAAAACATGCAAAGGGGGTGGGGAAATCACACCACCACACAAAAGTCCTCCTTTGGACCCACATTCTCCTGTTCCAGCAACAACTCCCTTCCACAGAGAATCAAGTGACTCTAAGATGATGAGTGGGAGGGGAGAATCCGTACAGCCCTAATAACCATGATAATGATAATAATTAAAATCAGACGTGATATGCTCAGAGCCACACAGAAAAGCAGCCTTTGGAACACACAGGAACAAGTTCTGAAAGCATCCAAGAAGCCATGCTATTGTACATCTGTCGCAAAGAATCCACCAGAGCAGGCCTGTTCAGAAGCTGCAGAGTACACAATTCCAGATTATGCATAACTCATAAGAAGTAAGGAGGACTGGATTGCTCAGGAGGAAGTATGGGCATCCCTTCGCATATAATCATGATAATGATGAGTATATCCCTTGGGAAGCCAGCAGGAACCCTTTGCAAAACACACAGACACCCTTTCACACACACACAGCCCCCTCCCATTCACCCACCCAACCATACATACACCCCAAAGCATACACACACAAACCATAAGAACAACAATAATTATAATAATTAAAATAAGACAGGATATTCTCAGAAGCACACAGAAAAGCAGCCTTTGGAACACACACACACACACACACACACACACACACGCAACACACACGCCCCAGACCAGACCAGACCAGCACATACATACACAAACACACCCCTTCAAAGATTAAAGAATAACTTGCCGCTGGAGCTGCTGCTGCTCCTCTGACCACCTCTGTAAAGAAAGGCAGGCAGGCAGGCTGCACCTGCACTGCCTATGGGCGTCTCAACCTCGTCCAGATGACCCCCTCCCTTGTGGAGGAAAGGGGTCATTTCTGATTGACCAGCTCAGGCTAACAGCCTGAGATGAGCCAATTTTTGTTGCACTTCCCCTCTGAAGGGAGGTGCTGGCAGTGCCTGGTGCTGGGTGCGAGGCAGACTCCAGATCCTTTCCGTTTCAAGGGAACGTCCCAGAGTGGCGGGAATGTTCTGCGCATATGTGGGAGTCTGCACACACACAGTAGTGATTCTGAAACAGCCATGCTGTGAGGAGGTCCAGTGCGGTAGCATAGCAGCAGCAGGAGCCGGCCACTGCGGAGAAGTCAGCGGCGGCAGCAAAGATATATTTTTTTTCTTTTTAAAAGGTACAGCTGGAGGGGGAGAGCGATGGAGGAGCAGTGCCCAGAGCACCCTCTAATTGGAGCCACAACTGAGCCCAGTATTCTCAACACTGACTGGCAGTGGCTCTCCATGGCAGTGGATTCTTTCCTAGCCCTGCCTGGAGATGTCAGGGATTGAACCTGGGACCTTCTGCATGCAACACACCAGGGATGGGGACTCGGACTCGAGGACTCGACTCGTGAGTCGGACTGAGTCCCCCCTCTGACTCGAGTCGGACTCGAGTCCCAATATTTTTAATGGGACTCGAGACTCGACTCGGGACTCGAGACCAAAGACTCGTCAACATCCCTGCTTGATGCAACCTGCAGGTGCTGTCTGGACCTAGTTGCAGCTAACAATCCAATGTTTATTTTTTAAACCATTTTACTAATGTAACCTTTCAGACATTTTGGGTTTGGCTGCCTCTGCCTGCCTGTTTGGGGTTCCCTGCCTCCTCTGCCTGCCTGGTCTCTTCTTAACCAGTTCCACAGTTTGAATTGTCCAAGACAAAGGCCTCTGCTGCCTGCTTTGGGGTTCCCTGCCGGGATTTTGGGTTTGTCATGCTTGTCTGTTCTTGTCAACTCAGTGGCAGAGTTTGAGATAAAAAGGCACCTTTGGCTAGAATTTTTAAGCCACACCTTGAAGTATCCTTATTTTGTTGGGGGAAACCCCCCATTGATTTTAATAGGGACTCGTTGGAGCAGCTTTGGGAGGGACTCGTGACTCGTGAGTCCACCCATTTGACCCAAAGGACTTGGACGCGGACTCGAGAGGTCCAAGATGTGACTTCGACTGACCGAGGACCAAGACTCTTCACATCCCTGCAACACACATGCTCTACCACTGACCTACAGCCCTCCCTTGTTAACCCAGTTACTATCCTTTTTAAAATAAAAAAAATTAATGCCTGCTGAATGTTACACCCAGCTTCAGATATCTTCCTGAACGGAACATCAGTCCTGTCATTTGGGCGGGGAGGAAAGATGAACACCTATTTATTAGCTACCAAGCCAAGTACAAGGTCTTGCTGTTGACATATGAAGTCCTGAACAGCTTGGTCCCAGGTTACCTGGCAAATCACCTTATCCAATAGAGACCTGTGTGATCATTAAGATCATTGGAGGAGACCTTGCTAGTTGTACCATGACCTGCAGATTGCTATCTCGGAGCAACCAGGAAGCAGGCCTTCTCCGTGGTGGCGCCCATCTTATGGAATGACATCTGTACTGGTATTCAGGAGGTATCAACTGCAGCATGCTTTAGGTGCCAATTAGCATGCTTTCGGCACCATTTCTTTACCCAGGCCTTCCTCAAGTGAGTGTGCTGCCCAGTATGTTTCCTTGTGATTATGGTGCTGTCTTGCTTTTAATTGCTTTTTTAAAGTTTTTATTGTTTTATATAAATGTTCAAGCGATTATTATGTATTTTAATGAATTTAATTTTCTTGCAAACTGCTTAGAGGCATTTTTAGACATGGTCAGTGGTATATAAATCTATTAAATAAATAAATAAATAAAATGTTCACGGTGAATAATTGGGAAGAATGAAGATCTAAGCTGAGGGAATCTCGGTGTTTCTTCCTAGCTCATGCTGCTTATATAAGCATATAAAGAGAGTCCCTTTAAAACCGGAGCAAGGGCCCATCCTAGTCCAGCATCTTGTTCCCAGTAGTAGCCCAGAGGCAACAGCTCTTCTACTCTTTGTTGGTTGTTGGGTTCAAACTCTGGGTTGTTTAACCCATAAACAACCCAGAGTTTCTCAGTTTGCACATCACAAAACAACCCAGGAACGGAGGCATTCCTGGGTTGTGATTAAAAGTGGAAATGGCTTGCTTGCAACTCGCACGCTCCACTCATCCCCAGAGATTCATGCATTAAACAATCCAAGAATTGCTGCCCTGATTTGCAAACTGGGTCTTTGCTTCACATGTAATGATCAACTACCTTAGGTTAAAAGGGTATGTTAAATAAGTATGGTGGCAGCAGAAGTGAATATAGTAGTCTAATCTAGTGAAGGCTTGCTCATCCACATTTTTAGTAGATATAAATATAAATATAAAATGATTATTAATTGGTTACCTTTGACCAGGACATTGTGCAGCTCTTTGATTCTTTGTGTTAGAATCCCTGATCCATAGTAACTCAGACATAGGTTTGTAATTGAATATTTACAGTGTGTGGCTCATGAGGTGCAGTAGGTAATTCACTCCACTGCTCCCCACCATTATTTTGAACCTGGCTCTCATTAATGGACTTTAGCGTAAAATCCAATGTAGACTCTACAAGCCTGAAGTCTACCCACCCCTGCCTATAGCTAACATAGCTAAACACAATTAATAACCAGGAATTTGACTTACCTATCTCCTTTTCCGAACCAGCTAAACCATTGGCCATGAGTACATCTTGTAGCACCGAATTCTGTAAGTTAGTTCTGCATGGTGTGAAGAAGTACCTTCTTTGGTCTATCTTGAATCTACCCAATGGATTTCATTGGGTGAGCCACCACCCTGAATTATAGCGTTATGAGAGGGCACAGCAACAAAAAAATTTTTCCCCCTCCACATCATTCATCATTTTAAAAACTTGTATCATGTCAGCATGTAGCCAACCCTTTTCTAACATAAGAAAGTTCCAAACGCTTTGGCCTTTCTTCATACGGAAGGTCCTCCACCTCCCTGATCTAGTGAAATGTAAAATTTAATGTAATGCACATTTTAATGGAATGAAGTGTCAGTTCTCTAAGCTCAGCTGCTCAGCTTATCCATTTTCAACAATATGGGAAAAACAGTGAGCAATTCCCATGTTTCTTGGCTTTCACCCTCACCTAAGAAACAAATGTTTTGGAAAACATTTTTTTAAGCAAACGTTCTCTCTCTCTCTCTCTCTCTCTCTCTCTCATGCACAGACACACACACACACGTGTGTGTGTGTGTGTGTGTGTGTGTGTGTGTGTGTATGTGTGTGTAATCAGCACTCTATTCCTCCTTCACATGCTTTCCAAAGATTTTTCTCAAGCCTCTACTTCATTATTTGCTTAAACTTCTTGTGTCTGCCCTTTCCCTCCAACATTTTCCACAGTACTTTCTTTAATGCAGGATTCATTAAAACTAACCTTCAGACTACAAGGTTATGAAATCTCTCTCCTTTTTTTTAATAACAGCACAGCAAGGAAATGGAAAGTAATAAATGTTGTTCCCTTTTGTTTTAAACAAAACCGTCTTCTTTTTTCATGAAGAGAGTGATGGGCAGGGATAGTAATAATAGCAGCAATTTGATCCTGTTTAAGTATTGAGCTGTTAAAGAACTGTTTCAGATTAATTTGACTCTATTTTAACACGGAAAATACACCTCCTAACTCCCTTATCTTTCCCGGTGCCCCTGGCACTGTGTCCTATTTAAATTTACAAATCCAAAGCTCATACTAGGTAAATATTCATATTTCAATCAAACACACATATATTTTTCTTTTAAAAGCCTTCTCTGTTTGGTCTTTGGGTTTCCCCCTCTCCACTGCATGCACGAGAAGAGAAGGCCTGGTGGGAGACTGTAGATTTTATATGTGAATTGAAAAGCATGACCTTGCACAGTAATCTCCATAGCTGTGCATTTAAGAAAAAAGGCTTGAAAGCTGAGTTCACTGCTGTTTTCTTAAATGCCTCTATTTTATTTTTTTAGCAGAGGCAGCAGAGAGGGTTTGGGCTGTAAATCAGTTTGTAACGGTGCCTGCTGAAACTGGAATGGTATGAAAGAGCCCCTGACCCAAGTCAGTCAGAGGCACCTTTGCCTGTGAAAAGGGGGGGGGGCTGGGCTGCATTTTTGCCAGCTCTAATCTGCCTTCTGCTTTCCCTTCTGTCCTCAGTTTCTCTTCCATTGTGTCACCTTTGGCCAGCCCTTTTCTATCAGGGCAGGTGAAAGTGTGCTGTGATGTATAGGTGCAGCATTTGCCCAGCTAGGCAGAGTGGGTGCAGAGGAGATGTAATAAACATTTCTACAGCTGCACAAATGTATCACTGATCGTACATGGTTGACGTATGCAAGGCTTGACAACCCAGGTCGTGCCTAGAAGCATCCGCTGGAAGAACACTAGTCTCACTGGAGCCCTCTTCAGAGCAGAGCTCATGCATGACTGCACCACCAACTAGCCATGCCCCTGATGCTGGAGTTCCCCTTGGCCACACACCCCAACAACAGTGTGTTCACTGAATGCATGGAAAGGGCCCCTACATGCACAGAGCTGCACGTGCACTGGGGTTTTCCATGAAACTGGAGAGCCTGATCGCTTAGGGTTCCCAATTGCATGGAGGTCCCTATATGCATGCAGCTGTACAGGAGTAGGTGCCCTTTTCACATGTTCAGCTGAATGCACAGGCGTCAGGAGGATGTTACCAAAGGGGTGCGCCAAGGTCAGGGGGAGTGGCTAGTAGGCGCAACCCTGCCCCCCCCCAGCTCAGTTGTTTACTGAATATGTGAACTTCTCATCTGAAGATGGCTTTGATCTCGCCGAGATCACATTCACAAAGCCAGATTCATCTATCTCTTCGTCACAATCTAGGGCAGCCTTCCCCTACAACTCCCCTCTCACCAACATGGTCAGTGGCCATGCTGGCCAGGGGTGACAGGATCTGTAGTCCAACACAGCTGAAAGGCACCAGATTGGGAAAGGCTGCTTTAGTACGGATCACGAAGCTGAACTCATAGTCGGGCTATGCAGCTGAAGGAGGAGGCCTCTGCAGAAAAGATTGGGCTTGACTCTTCTCAGTGACTCTCACTGAATTCTATGGAACAAAGTTAACAGGCTGCAATCTCGGACACAGTGGCTTGCTTCTGTGTCGGAGAACATGCTTCTGCCCCGGACACCGGGGTTATACAGGCTTTACCTGTCCTTCCAAGTCTTGAACTGCAGCTCTTTTACTTCCTCCCATCCTCCCAATGACTCAAAGCTCACCCTACCCTGTCCTCTAAAGAGATTTGGCTGATGCAGGCCAGGCACTATGCTAGAAATCTGGCCTGGATTAACAGTACAAAGAAGTAAGTCTAATTGTCTAGTGTGATCATATGGACACCCATTCCTTCTTCTCTTACTATATGGTGCACCATGATATTTTCCCATGTCCTGCTGTTTGGCTCCTCCCCCCTCCATGTGTCCCAAAACTATTTTTGTTGAACTAATAATGTGCCCGAGGGAGAGCATCGTTTCTGCACAAGCATCTTTTCTCAAACAAAAAACTTGAACTGGCTTGTATGGCAAAAGGAGATGTGAAAACCTTTGGTATATTGCTATACTGCTTTGACAGCAGTGGGCTCTGTTCTCCTTCGATATGCAAACTTTTATTGCTCATTCCAGGTCGGGCCTGTCACTTATTACAATATGATCAGAGTGAAAGTCAGAACTACTGGATAACGGCGTCCTCACAGCAGAAGGCGTAAGTGTCGGAAATTTGAAAAATGGGTTCCTCAGGGGTGGCTTTTGCCTGCCAAGGTTTGGGTATGTGTTTTTTTAAAGCAACTCAGGAAGCTTTTAATGCACTGCCAGTTTCCTCTCTGCTTTTCAAAGTGAAATTCAGTGCAGAATAATCAGTCAGTCCAGATCTTGGATGCTACTGTTTCAAGGGAGTAAGGCAGCTCTAACTTTCTACCTTGTTCCAGCTCCAAGCAGACAGAATCCTGGGCCCTGAAAAGTATCACCTAGGTTCAAATATAGAGGATCGATTCTCTAGTTATATTGGTTTATGGCCAAACATTACTCAGTTAAAATTACACCAGCAGCGGGGATACTAAACACCTAAAACTGCAGAGTTCTAGTTCCTGTTTCCGATACTGAATTTAAGGACATTAGTGTTCCAGGGTTCCCCACATCTATGACCTAAAGTGAAATACAGCCACACCCACGTACAGAAATTCCTTCTGTATGCTCATGTTCTGAAGTATTCTATAGCATGCATGGATTCTTCAAGATTAGGGTTGAGCAGAAAGTAGTTGAACATCAACTCCCAGCATTCTTGATGATTGGCCATGCTGAGAGTGGCTTCTGGGAGCTGAAGTCCAAAACATCTGGAGCTCAATCTTCTGCTCATCCTTGTTCAAGAGGGCCAGACCACCTGTATTTTCATACAACAGAAAACAGTGGCAACTCAACTACTACAACAGGGATGGGGAACTGGTGGTCCAAGGACTTCAGACATCAGCCTAGTTTCAAGCCTCACCCACTTTGTAAACTCTTTGGCTCTGGATCCACCCATTGATGGCTCTGACCCCATCCCACCATCAGCATGTAACTCCTGACAGGTTACCCCCAAGGGAATGTGGCCCCACCCCTGCACTACATCCTGAGATTGAGCATCCACAATTGCATTAGCACATTGTCTCCCAAATTTATAACTGGTGAACAGGGTGTGTGTTTTTTCTGAGTTAAAATTAGAGGCCCATTTCACTCTTATGCAAAAATGTAGGCATGTATTTTCTCAGTCAGTTCACAGGATAATAAGCAGGCGTCCTCCTTGAATCTATATGAAAGCCTGGTAAATATTGTCTCTCAGATTTAGAGCTACCCTCAGCCAAGGTTCCATGATGGGGCTATGCGTTCTAGGCAAAACTGATGCTTCATCATGTAGGCTGCATCAGAGTATCCTGCTGCATCCCCAATCCTTCCTAGAATGATGTCACTGCAAGAAGGTGGGTACCAATCCATCATATAACATGGCATTTTAATTTTTCATTATACACTTCAGCCTCTCCTGTTGTGGCACACAAACCTGCTATCTGAAAATAAAAACATAAGAAGAGAGAGCCATAATACAGTATGTTCTGTAGTAGTAGTAGTAGTAGTAGTAGTAGTAGTGGCTTCATTTTGTTAGAAGCCTGGCCTGATTTGCTCTGTTGTTTTACACTTCAGGTTGCTTAGCCAGGGGACTATTTGTTTATGACTCAGGAAAGTTTGCCAAACATTTCACTTTCTGTGTTCAGTCTCTTTTATTCAGCCTTTTCTACAAATATTGTATGCATGTTTATTTGGAAGCAAGTCCTGCTCAGTTCAATGGGGGACACTCCTGAGGAAGTGGGGTTGCAGTTTTATGTTAGAGCTGTCTTGATGATGGAGAATCAAATATTGATCTACAGTGGCTTTTCTTAAAGAGCCACCTGATGTGGGCCAGGGATTTGACAAAAAAGTACACAATAAGAGCCCTGCTGGACCAGACCAAGGGTCCATCTAGTCCAGCATTCTGTTCACACAGTGGCCAACCAGCTCCCCACGGAAAACCCACAAGTAGGACATGAGTACAACAGCACTCTCCCACCCATGTTCCCCAGCAACTGGTGTACATAGGCATACTGCCTCTGATACTGGAGGTAGCATATAGCCATCAGGACTAGTAGTCATCGATAGCCTTCTCCTCCAGGAATTTGTCCAGTCCCCTTTTAAAGCCATCCAGATTGGTGGCCACCACTAGATCTTGTAGAAATGAATTCCATAGTTTAACTATGCACTGTGTGAAGAACTACCGGTACTTCCTTTTATCTGTCCTGAATCTCCCTCCAAACAGCTTCATGGGATCACCCCAGGTTCTAGTATTATGAGGCAGGGAGAAAAATGTTTCCCTATCACTTTCTCCGTACCATGCATGATTTTGTTCATCTGTATCATGTCTCTCCTTACTCACCTTTTTTCTAAGCTAAACAATCCCAGATGATGTAACCTTTCCTCATAGGGGAGTTGCTCCAGCCCCTTGATAATTTTCGTTGCCATTTTCTGCACTCTTTCCAACTCTACGATGTCTTGTTTTAGGTGTGGTGACCAAAACTGTACACAGTATTCTAAGTGTGGTGGCACCGTAGATTTGTATAAGGAGAGTATGATCTTGGCAGTTTTATTTTCAATTCCTTTCCTAGTTATGCCCAACATGGAATTTGCCTTTTTCAGAGCCGCCACACACTGGGTTGACATTTTCATCGAGCCATCCACCACAACCGCAAGATCAGTCACCACTAGCTCTTGATCAGTCACCACTAGCTCAGATCCCATCAACTTATACTTGGTTGGGATTTTTTGCCCCAACATGTATGTATCACTTTAAAATCATCACCACCACTACCACTCAAATGAAAATTTAACATCACAAGTAGCAACATTGGATCTTGGTTTATATAGAGAGTTAGACCGGATTTTATCAGAGTTAGAATAGACCCATTAAAATCAATAGGACTTAAGTTAGGCATGACTAATGAGTCCCATTGATTTCAATGGGTCTGTTCTAAGTATGACTACATCTGGATCCAACCCATAGTCTAGTTTACATCAGGTCTAGGGAGTTGCCCCATTCTGTTCCTTCAATGTTCCATGGGTTCCTTCTGCACCATATTGTTCTCCACCTTCTCTCCAATCTGAAGTGGAAATTTTCTAAAAATAGATGTCAGACTTTGCCTCAGCTTTCAGTGTCTTCTTTCCATTTGTGTCTTCTTCTTACCACATTCAGATTACCAGTTCACACAAGAGCTGCTGCACATCACTGAAAGGCACAATGTGAAAAAGGGGATCTTGACGCGAGCCTGCACACCAGCATGATGTGCGCAGTGGTCTCCACAAGGTTGGAAAATAAATAATGGAAGAATGTCAGATGATTAAGGTATCAATGTCAAGGGAACAACAGAGACCAGGTGATGTCGCAGTCATCCCTAGTTAGGTCATATATCGGCACTTACAGATTTCCACCAGTCTGGATGGATATGCATGGATGTGGATATGATCTGAACAATCTAAACAGCACTCCAAATATGACCTGCTCCCACCTGAATCCTCTTGGTGATGCCATCAGGTAGGATCTGCAGAGTTCACTGAGGTGTTCAGTTGAGTGGGAGCAAGTGAACTGGAGTGAAAATGCCAACTCTGGTTCATTTTCTCAAAATTGTGATATTGCTTATGACAAATATTCATACCTACATAGCATACATATTGCATACTGATTTTGTTTGGAGAATGAGGGACACAGCAGGGAACTAAATGCATGCCTTATTATGTTGTGCTGTGGTCAGCTGATAGCTCACTTTGTTTGCCTTAAGTCTGTTTTTTTTTTGCTAGGTCAAGGTCTGCCTGTTTTTCATTCTTTTCCTCTTGTCAGCTAGAAACCCTTTGCCTGCTTAAGAATTCTTATCTTCTCTACTACGATGCTCTATATATTCCCCTAGAAACCCATACATACAAGCAGCAGCAGCACAGAATTTCTGCTCAGGCTGCATTCTCCTGCCAAAACAGACTGACACTCAGTTGGTAGCTCTCTTTATCCTTCGTGGGTGGGCTGTCTTCCTTCAACCCAATGAGTCCATAATTTTTTTAAAAAAATATTTTTTTTAAATGCTAGGTGCTTTCCTAGAAGGATATATAAATAGTTCTTTGGGAAAACAAAAACAGTCAGATAGGGAAACCCACAAGTGTTCTCACTTTGTCACAGATATACTTGTTAAATTAGGTTTCAGTGCATCTAACTACACGTTAATGACGGGGTGACCAGTGGGAATTAGCATTTTTTCCTAATGCTATTTGCCATGCGAGGGTGGGAGATTTTTACTGAGATTGTGGCTGGGGAGGGAAGACTTCAACCTCCCCACCCTGCCTTTGGCAGTCCCAAATGCAATGAGACCCAATGTGGTGTAGTGGTTAGAGTGTTGGACTGGGACTTGGGAGATCCGGATTCTAGTCCCCATTTGGCCATGCAGCTCACTGGGTGACTTTGGGACAGTCACTGACTCTCAGCCTAACCTACCTCACAGGGTTGTTGAGAGGATGAAATGGACAGAAGGAAGACCATGTAAACTGCCTTGGGTTCCTTGCAAGAGGAAAAAAGTTGGAATATAACGGTAATAATAAATAATAAATCCCACCTCTCCCACCCCTGGCATGTGGTATTTTTTTTATTGTGGTATTGATTGCCCATAATGTCATTAACTTAACATGTAGTTAGACCCTTTAACACAGAAATCAAAAGTACTAATAGAGAGATAGGGTTTTGTTAGTCTCCCGAAAGAGGAATGAACAGGATTGGCAGAGACAAATATTAGCTGATTAATGATTTTACTTGTTGTAATGGGACTGTAGAGTCTTGGGACAAGCTCTGGGATTGTTGTGACAAGAAATGGCTGTGTGGGAAAAGCCCTGAACTGGCAAACAAGTCAAGTGCCTGTGTAATGGCCCTCAGGTGTGCTTAATATGAAGGTAAGCTTATCTGCCCAACTTGCAGTCCATCCCTAGGCTGTTTTCCTGGCAACAAGCTTCAGAACCACAAACAACCAAGTTCTTTATTATTATTACATGTTAGAGAAGACTAACTTCTGAGCAGCAGCATGCCACACTACCTCTGGTCCAAGGTTTACACTTTGTATTAACTTAAAAAGCCTTAAACAGCTTGCAGGCAATGTTACCTCACCTGAAGGATCGTCTCCTCCCATATATACCTGCCTGGACCCTAAGATCATCCTCAGCTGTCCTCCTCCGGGAAGTCCCTGCCAAAGGAAGTGAGGTGGGTGGCTGCTAGGAAGAGGGCCTTTTCTTCTATGGCGCCCTGGTTGTGGAATAAACTTCCCAGAGAGGCTCGCCAAGCAACTGCATTGTACTCTTTCCGGTGCCAGGACCTTCTTATTTTTCCAGGAATTTTAGTCTTTTAGTCTCTGTTGTTTTAAATCTTTTACTGTATTTTAAATCTCTGTACTGCTTCTAGGTTTTATTTTGGCTTTTACTCCTATTTTATACTGTAGTTTTAATTTTTTATACTGTATTTTATATTGCATTTTGTGGTTTTAATCGTTGTGAACTGCCCAGAGAGCTTTGGCTATTGGGCGGTATAGAAATACAATGATGAAGAGGAGGAGGAGATAGAGGAACTGTCTATCCAGTGTCCTTTCCAAACTCTTCTCTCATGCATGCTTCAGCTGAGCTTCATAGTGAATAGGCGCTATTTTTTGTACCCTGTAATGGTGATTTATAGTGACAAACAAAGGAACAAAAACATCATTGATCAAAATGCTTTTCTGACAGTTGATTCTCATTCATTCCTGCAGGACTTTGGTTCTAGCTCTTTCAAAGAGAGAAAGCCAATCTAGGAAACATAATCTCATCACCCAAATACACTTGGTTAATTGAGATCCTCAGAAGCCATCAGCACAAAGGCTTAAACAAATTTGATTAATTTATTTCCATTTACACAAGGTTCCGTCTTAAATTATAATTAATGTGGGGGTGCAATTAAGGTATACAGAGCAGCACTGGGAGAACTGTCCCTGGTGGGGGGAAAATTCACACTTTATTTTAATAGTGTTTTATTTATATAACTCCTACTTTTAAAACAAACACAACTTTGCCATTTTCTCAGCCCTGTAAACATTATTTGCATTAAACTCACTGGGACTTGTTTCTGAGTAAACATGCATAGGATTAATCAGGACTATATTAAAAAAAAAAAAAAAAAAGCAACGGGAACTCTTGAAAAATGGGGGGAAATGGCTGATAGATGCATTCGTACAGCTTTCCCCAACCTGGTGCCCTCCAGATGTGTTGGGACTTCATCAGCCCCAGCCAGCATGGCCAGTGGTCAAGAATTCTGGGAAGCTGCAGGGGGCCCTTACAATCTCTGTTGTGTCTGATCCCCCTGGCTTTTTGTGCTTCACCTCCTGCTGCCCCCCCCTTGAATCTTTCTGCCTGAGATTGTTTTTCTGGAATCAAATGCCCTCCTCTCCCCTGTCCATACATCCCTTTTTACAATAATGGTATCCTTAGGAGACAGGGTCCTTTAAAGACACACAGAGAGAGAGAGAGAGAGAGAGAGAGAGAGAGAGACTTCAGAGCATATGTAAATTAGCATATACAAATTGGGGGGGGGGGTTGTACTGTGGGCCTGAGCCCCGGATCTTTTTGGTAACTAGCATCGCCCCTGAGATTGGCCATCTAAGCCACATCTTGCAGTGAATTGTATGTGTTACTTTTGCATTCCATATAGATCTATTTTCTTTTGTCATTCATGAATCTCATGCCAGTCAGTACTAGATGACCCTGAGCTCAAATATTATATATATATATATATATATATGAGAGAGAGAGAGATTTTAGAAACCTGTTTTGTTCTTCCTTTGTTGTCTTTTTTTCTAAAGTAAATAGTCCCAACAATTTAGCTTTTTCTCAAAGGGAAGGTGCAACATGCTCCAGCCTCCAGCCCCTTGATCATGTTGATTTCCCATTCTCTACCTTTTCCAGCAATACAATACCCTTTTGAAGATGAGGCAACCAAAACTGTTCATAGTATACAGTACAAATACCATATAGAGAATTAAAAAGGCATTAAAAAACTGGTAATTACATTTTTAATCCCAAAACAATCTATAAGAACCTTGTAACTAAGAACTGGTGCTTGAGTTTTGCATTCTTCCTCCTCCCTCCCAATCCCTTTCCCTTTTGTGTCATGTCTTTTAGATTGTAAGCCTGGGGGCAGGAACTGTCTAATATTAATCTTTGTAAGCCACTCTGGGAGCCTTTTCTGGTTGAAGAGTGGGGTAAAAATGCTGTAAATAAATAAATAAATATTTAGCATGGAATTTCACTATTTTCACCTCCACTGCCCACTCGATTGATGTTTCGTTGAACTGTCCACCACAATCATCCCATGATCTCTCTTCTGTTTAATCACACGCAGTTCATAATCTCTCAGTATATATGTAAAATTTGAATTATTATCGTTATTCTCCCTATATTCTCATTGAATCTCGTTTGCCAAATTGTTGCCCATTCACCCAGTTTTGAGAGATACTTCCAGAAAGAACTCTGCACAGGCCACTTGGGTGTTGTTTTGTCATCCTGAATAATTTGATATCATCCACAAATGAGGCTACCTCATTGCACACCTCTGACTGCAGATCATCTATGAATGTTAAATAGCATTGGTAATCTTTGGAAGACCTCACTGCTTACTTACCTCCATTATGAGAATTGTCCATTTACTACAATAGTCTGCTTCTCCTGTTCTTTAACCAGTTATCAATCCATAGAGGGAGCATTTTGTAAGGGATTTTCCAAAGAAATTTTGAAGTCAAATTATATAGGGCTTTTCTACATGAGGCATTTCTCATGCAGTCATCATTCCCTAGTCATGGTTGTTTACGGGCTCTTTAGACAGTGTTCTGACCTTCCAGTTTCACTTCTGTGTCTAAGCAGCACTTTTGGCGAGTTTTTTTTTTTTTAGAGCAGGGAAAATGCAGCATTTAATTGTGAAAGCAAAAGAAAGTGTGATTTCCTCTTGTCTATTTGCGCTATTCCACTATACTACAGTGCCACCTACAGCTTATGTAGCAGAAAAGCAGGAAAGGAAATGCTCCTCGTGTAGTGCTCCTATCTCAATTCTGCGACAAAACCGAAAGTAGATACAGTGAATTAACAGCCGATTAATAGCCTCATGTAGAAAAGCTCATAGACTTGCACCAAAGGACTGGATATTCATACAAGGGTCACTGAGTTTTATGCAGAGAAATTGCATATGCAGCAGAGTGACCTTCCTTCACCACAATGTAATCACTGCCATCTCCCTCCCACTATGTTTAGGGTTAAGGAGCACAGCTTCCATACAGATGGGGCAGATTTAAGGCCAGCATGAGGTCTGCTAGCTATCTTCTTAGAAATGTAGCTACTTTTTCTACAACTACTACTGGGCGTTTATAACAACAACAAATTTTATTGAATAAGTCCTCAGACCATTTCACACACAATAACCACACACTGGTGACAGTTTAAAAAAAGGAGCATTAAAATAGCAGAAAGTTAATACATAATGCTTAATACATACAGCTAACATTAATATATAGAATAAAACAAATTACATATATACATTTTAATAAGAAGATCCGTTAAAGCCCACCTAATTTAGGAGCTAGCCATAACATCTTTAGATGCATTTTCTTTTTTCTTTTTTTCTTAAACTGGCCGCCTTAATCGCGAAAAGGGCAACCCTTCGAGTCACAAATTGGTTGGATCCTCGTAAAAGAAAATTCAACTTGTCCTTAACCATACTGGGCGTTTATACAGCAATACAAAGTTTTGCTCAAAGTGCTTCACATACAGCATCTTACAACAACACGGTTGAGATCATTTGAAATATTATATTATTACCCCCACATGTTGCACATGAGGGGGTTAAGAGAACAGTGTATGCCTAAGGTCATCTAGTGTGTCTGTGGCTGAGATTTGAACTAGGGACTTTCTGGCTCAACCTCTTACTAATTATGCTACTGCTAGTTCTCAGTGGCTTCCTTCTAGACACTGCTTTTTAGCAGTGGATGCTTCTTACTTGCCTGTGACCCGGTTTTAACGTGGTTTTGAAACCATGAGCAGGTGGTGGTGAAGCAGAAGAGACCCCTTTCTTGTCCCTCAACATTTGGAACTAGGGCGGTGTGTGGCCCCTGAGAAATGCCATTACATCTGGGGAGACCTTCAGACAAATTGTTCTTGACTTATAAAAGCTCACTGTGACAAAGAACCTCTGCCTCAGTGCTAGGGTGGCCACGCATCCTCTTTTACAGAGGGCCATCCTCAATTTGAAGGGCTGCCAGCCAGCGGACTGTCCTCTATTTTGAAGGGCTGTCCCATCCAAATCCCATTAAAAGATGAAGATCCATCAGAAGGAAGAGCTGGGCCTTGAAGTTACCCATCAACAGCACCAGAACAGCAGACTGAGTAAGGCACACAGAGGTCACCTGGTCAGTTTTCTACACTGTGGTAATCTTACCATGTATTGATATTTTACCAAGTAATCTTACCATGTACTGTGTTTACATTTAAATGATAATAATTCTTTCTACATTTGCATCTATACATGTAAAGTAGCATATGCAAATTGGTAACGTCTTTTGTCCTCTTTTTTGGTGGTGCATTTCCTTCTTCTTTTTTGGCGGTCACCCTTCTCAGTACTCCGACCAGTTTTCAATCCTTATACCGTATATACTCAAGTATAAGTCGAGTTTTTCAGCACATTTTTTGTGCTGAAAAATGCCCCCTCGACTTATACTTGGGTCAGCGCACTTATACTGGAGGCAATAAGTTTTCCCAGTTTTTTGGGGTGAAATTAGGGGCCTCGACTTATATTAGGGTCCACTTATACTTGAGTATATACACTTATACTTGAGTATATACGGTATTCAGCCCTGGAACACCCATGAAAATGAATGGTCTGTGAAGGAGCCATCTCTGAAGCTAAGCACGTCTGTACCTGGATACGAGAACACTTGAGAACCCCACATAGCCTGCTGTTAGCTCATTGGGTGAAGGGCAGGGTTTTTAACAGGCAAACATATGGGCAATATGTTATTCCCCCGCCCTCCACCTATGCACTACATCTAGTTCCACTATTTATCATTAGTTCATAGATTCATAGATCATAGAGTTGGAAGGGGTCTACAAGGCCATTGAGTCCAACCCCCTGCTCAGTGCAGGAAACTAGAGGAGGGGTCTCCCATCCAAGTAATAACCAGGCCTGACCCTGCTTAGCTTTCCACACTCAGACAAGCTGAGCCAGCGTAAGCCACAGGCCTGTATGAGTTGGGAGTTTCTAGGTTAGATGGTCCTACTCCTATGCCTCTTGAGGCTCATATTTAACCCACTGCTTACCCCAAGATTACCATGGAGTGGGAGGGGGGGAGAGGAAAATTCCCCTGCCTCCACTAGTAATACTCCCTTGTCTCCTCAGCTCAACCCACAGAAAACTTGGTTGTTCCATTCCTACCTGGAATTCGAAAATACAACAACAACAAAAAACCTTAAGTAATTTATTTGGAGTGTGAGAGAAGGGAAGGAGAAGAGGCCTCACTGCAATTATAGATAAGCAACCAAGCATACCATGCTATTAATGTCTGCCTGATTTGTAATGTGGGGAAAGAATGGGAAGCTGGCTGCATTTTTCTTTAATTCTTTTAACAGGCACTTTTCAAGCCAGTGGCATTAAAAAAAAAAAAAAAAAAACAGGCTCTCTCTTTTCTGTTGACCTCAGTAGAAGGGAGCTGAGAGTCAAGTTAAAATGGAAGAACAAAGCGAAGACAGCCCCTCGGCAGCCTGTGGATTCTTCCTTTAATGTTCTCTTTGCCCATGGCTTTGAAGCAGCGACTATTGGCCCTTTCATATATGAAAGGAATGTCTGATGGCTTCAAGGTCTTTGCAGAGGTGCAGCCACCCAAAACCTGAGTGCTCCAGATACCTATAGCAGTGATGCTGGTCACCGAAAATAGGCAGATATCGGCACTGAAACACTAGCACTTGAGAACGTGCGCTGGAGTCATTGCAAGGGGGTGGGTGGGATTTAGTGAATTTATGTCTAACTTTCTCAGTACATTTCTCAGGAAAGAAGAGCACCCAGTTGAGAGGCTCCATCCCTTCCTGGACAGGGAGGCTGACCTTGCCACGTTGATTTATGCTTTTTGCAACTCCTAGCCTCGGTCACTGTAAGGTGCTTCAGGTGGGGCTACCTTTGAAAATGACTCGGATACTTCCGCTGGGACAAAATGTGTCTGCTCTCCTTTTGACTGGCGTAGGAAGGCACCATGCTGTAGCTGCGCCAATTGCACTAGCTTCTATGCCCAGTTCAAGATATGGGTTTTAACCTTTACAGTTCTACAGTGGCGGGGCAGAGCTTCTTCCATTCTGGGGGCCGAATTCCACTTTGGAGAAGCTCGGGGGGGGGGGGCATTTCAGTGGCGGGGGGGTGAAGGCGAAAGCAGCAGGGCTGAAATACAGAATCTGCCAGCATATTTTAGCTGAAGTATGCAATCCTATGTGTGCAGGCTGGCTGGGGGAATGCTTGGAGTGCAGGGCTTTTTTTCTGTCCAAATGTGCATAGGATTGCACCCTTACTGGCTGTAACTAACCCTTCGGAGAAGCATTTCAACCTTTTAGAATGGGGTAAAGCTGCATAAGTGTGGCGTAGTGGTGAGAGTGTTAGACTGGGACTCGGGAGATCCGGGTTCTAGTCCCCGCTTGGCCATGAAACTCACTGGGTGACTTTGGGCCAGTCACTGACTCTCAGCCTAACCTACCTCACAGGATTGTTGTGAGGATAAAATGGAGAGGAGGAGGAGGATTATGTAAGCCGCCTTGAGTTCCTTTCAGGAAAAAGGGTGGGGTATAAATATAATGAATAAATAAATAAATGCCAGCAAACAAGTGGTGGTCGATGGAAAGTGGGTAGGGCCTTTGGGGGAGCACTAGAGGGCCAGATTGGGACCCCTGGGGGGTTGGATGTGGCCCCCAGGCCTGAGGTTCTGCATTCCTGCCCTACAAGGCCTGGGCCTACACACCTGAGAGATTGCCTGTTCCCTAGAATAGTACATTTGCCAGTTGTCATCAGAAAATCAGGGGCTGCCCATACCTGCACAATACGAGATCAGAACACTGAGGACTAGGAATAGAGTCTTTATGCCGATAGCCCCAATAGGTTGGGAACCTGAGTGAAGGTGGTGATGGTCTTCTTTATCTTGAAATCATTTCAACTTGTATTTGGCTGATCTCTCTGGCAAGTGGTTATTTTACTGCCTGCTGCTGTAATATATTGCCGTGTGATTTTATTTGTTGCTTATTCCTTGTTTTAATTTCATTGTTGTTGTTTTTAAATAAGTCTCCTTGAGCATGCTGGAATAGAGGCCTAGAAAAGTGGCACTCATCCACAGCAAACTGGCTGGATTTGAATGGAATTGCATATGTGCATTAGGGGACACCAATTGTTATATGCACAGCTATTCGCTCCTGACTACAGCGAGATTAGGACAATAGGGTATTCCTTGCACGATCTCAACTCCAGCAAAGTTTCTCTCTTCTGCCCATCATACATGATCTGTCCCTTGTTTAAAAGTTATTGTTCTGTTTTTCGTTTCTTATTTCAAAAGATACTCCTTTATTACAGAACATTACAGGCACCAGAATATAAAGTATTGCTCTTGCTTCCTTACTATCCCATCTGTAACTGCTTCCAGTTCTGTTATGATCTATAAATAAGTATACTTGATATAGGAGCTCAAAACCTTGGATAGCTTAGAAGGAGGGCTATAAAATATAAAGCCTTTTTTTTTTTTTTTTTTGCTGATAACCACCAGTGTGCTTAATTTTTGTTCTTTCGTCTGTGATGATGAAGTCCTCTGTTCTATAATGACACCTAGTGGAAAGAGACTACATTGCAAAATCAAAATTGTTGAAGTAAATAGTGCTAAATCAACATTTGGAAGCATTTAACCTAACAAGACGTAATATTCAACTTGTACAGCAAAATGTCATTATCTTTCAACATGCACCTTGAACACACTTTAGGCTCATTACTACATTTCCTTCTTTCCATTTTTTCATGTATCTGTGTATTATCTTCCCATTATGACAGCACAAACATCCAAGTGGCTTGAACAGAAAGGAAATCTCTCCTCTTTTTTTGGTATACTATGTCAAAAGAAAACTGTGAGCAAAGCATGGAGCATGAAGGTCTTTACAACTGAGGGAATTCATAGGAATATGTATGTGTATGTATATATATATATATATATACACACACACACACACACACACACAGTCTCTCTCTCTCTCTCTCTCTCTCTCACACACACACACACACACACGATGCAAATACACACAAATGCTATGCTCAAAAAACACAACAGTTTATTAGTTTGACAGGAAAAAATAATTTGACCAGCAGAGAATAAAAAGATATAAATTCAAAAGAACTCCAGGTGAGATGGAGCGATTCCAACACATTTATGCCAGGTAAGAGAAATGGCTCACTTGGCGTCACCAAATAATGAGCAATATCATGCAGCTGGGAGAGCACAAGCATATCTAGCACCCACATTTACAGCCTTTGAAAACAGGGAAAGCAAGGACACCCATGTGGGGTTAAAAAAAACCAATCAAAAAACAGGATGAGTTTCTTCACTTGTTTGGCTAAGCAACTCAAGTAATGAGAATTGCAGGTGGGTTGGAAGGGTCTGTAAAGCTTCAAAACAACCCTTCCTCCCACAATTTGGCCTAGCTCTGGAGTCACTGAATCTCCACCCTGGAAAAAAAGGCACTTCCCATTTAAAATAAACCTGTGCGTATGTCAGTGGCTTTAAATACTCCCTTCATATTTCCATTCCCTATAGTACGTGAGGCAAGGAGAACTAGAAGCAGCAGCAGCAGCAGCAAATCCCCTCCATAACAGGTATATATTCACAGAGACATTCATCCACCTCCCCACTTGCTAGGGTAGCCTAACTTCTCCTTACCCATAATTCCAAGGCCCCGTGAATAGGCCAGGCACCCATAATGCTTGAATGCTAATTGTCACGGTAACAAGAGTTCCTTCCCCAGCCTTTGCACCCCAATTGAGAGACAAGGTTGGACTGAAGTAGTCAAACAGCCCTGGGAAGGAGTCTTTTAAAGACGAGACTGCTGCGCATGGGTCAGGACAGACAGCAGATCACTGTCCTGAATGACTTGCCACAGCACACAAAAAATGAAGGGTGCCGTGCTGTTATACACTGACGCCACATGGTGTACAGAGGTCTCTGGGCAGTTATATATTTAAAGTATCCACCATGCAAAAGTCTGGGTATTTGATTCCAATCATGGGGTGTTGTTTTTTACCCACTGAAAGGAACAAGTGCAGATTTCCATAATCCAACTTTGCCTCATCCCTTTTAACCACCATTTTACATCTTTGGTTACAGAAGCTTATTATTTCCCCTTAATGAGGCACATTGTACAGAAGAATGGGCTTGACTCAACTGCCTTAGAATACGACATTTGGAAATAAGCGGAAAAACAAAAAGCTGATGTCAGCATGACAAAATAGGCAGAGGGGCTGTTGAATCTCAATTATATCTTGTACATAAATAACACAGTCAGTCTCTTATAACCACTCACCCGGACTTGCAACTTGGGACCGATACCGAGACTGGTAGAATGCAAGCCAAATCTTTGCACAACTTTTAATGTAAATATCTGTCCTGAGGCTCCCAAATAAATATAGAAAGAAATACAAGATGAAAACCCACCCGGACAAAATATTCCAGCCTAGTCCACCCACCTCCACTAGGTTACGAGGCCGCGTAGAAGTTCTCTCTTCCACTGTAATACATACACCAAAACAATTCCTGCATGATAGTTTCAGGCAGGAAAAAGAAGGTTCTGGAAAACCTTCTGTTCCTGATCCCCCCCTGCCCCCCTTACATTTTCAAAAACTTGTTCAAACTATATTATGGCAGGGAGATTATATGATCAAGTTTTCAAATCTATATACTAAGTAAACCTCCCATATCTGGAACGGATGTCATGTTAAAGATTTGCTAGGCTTTGAGACACTTGAGTCCTAGGTTGTTTGAAAGTGGAATTTCCAGAAGCCCCAAACTGCCACCCATATTCAAAAAGTAGCTCAACGCCCCCAAAGTTCTCCAATGTAGCCATTGAACCTATATTAATTAATTGTTCTAAAGCAAAAATGGATGGATTGGTACTGCTATTACCGAAAGTACTTAAGTTTATACTTATAAGCCAGGGATCGGGAACCTACCGCTCGTGGGAGGTCCCCATCCAGCCCAACAGCTTCCCTGCCTTATCTCTGAACACTGGTACCAGTGGAAGCTTTTAATTGGCTAATTGTATTGGGGGATGGGGCAATGTATGAGTGTGTGCGTGCGTATGTGGTGTGGGCAATCATGTCATGGGGCCACATGACAGCAGTGGGGAGGCCCTGCCCACTTTGGGATGTGGCCCCACCCACTGCAGGCATGGGACTCCTGACATGCTTGCCCAGAACCAATTCACCCATAAAACATTACTTCCTTGGCCCTCAGACATAGGACTGGGGCCAAGGGTAAACTGCTAATATACCTCTGTAGTGCTTAGAAAGGTGAAGTGCCTCTCTAGAGTGCCACAAAATTTCATAGGTATCAGCTTGTATCTGAATGAAGGAAACTACACATCATCCTTCATATTACACCTGACCTGTAATGTGCGCAGAGAAGGATCAGTTTCAAAACAAGACAAAACTGAGTCCTCATGTCTGGATTCTCCTTAGCTGAATAAAATCCGGTTGACCAACATAAAAATAAAAATAATAAAATAAAAAGTGCTCTTTTATCTAAACTTCTGCATTTCAATGTTCTGTGTATTTCTAAACCAAACCCTGACTTATACATTTCGGTTCAATTGCCAGATGCAATTGCTCCGTAATCTTCTTCCAGGTGGAAGCTTCAGCAAAACAAGAGTGTACTGAGCACTCTACCTAATAATTGTTAATATCCCCATCTTTCATATAGGGCACATTTCACAACAGTAGGCACATTAGGCTGTTGTAGCAAAACCAGAGTCCTATGGCACCTTAAAGACTAACAGATGAATGACATTTCATCCTTGTGAAGTCGATTCTTATGCTGGGCCCATATATGTGCAGTCCATCTCCACTTTACAATAAATCATGTCACTATACATTGGTTAGCTTTTCAATATGTTTTTGTATTCCATATAATTTGTCTAGCAGATACACAATAACTGGACAGCTTGATAGAGCTGGATACTTAGCCATCTTGGTATTCTGAAATCTAGGATGTTCTTCACTAATACATGGTTAATCTTTTAGCTCTTCCCTCCATACCATGGCAATGTATTACATAATTTTGTTTTCTCTTTCAAATTTCTCTTCGGCCATCCTTGTAGACTAAATGTTTTGTCCATGAACAGCCTAGGCCTAACTACATTGTCTAGGAGTGTGACTAACTTCAAAATAATGTTTGTTAGTCCCTTTTCACATAGTAGCAGTTCTAATCTACACCCTTGTTCTCCAGCATCTTTCTTCTCTCCACATCATGTCCAATGACTCATGTTATCTAATCACCCACTGCATTTTTCTTTAACTGAAAAAAAAACATCCTGGGGGCAGGGCAGGATTTGGATCAGGGCTCTGGTGCATTGTACCGATCCTTTTCCTGCTCTGCAGCTAATAGCAGCTTTGAGTGAATGATTTAAAACTGGAGACATGGAATATACATTTTGTCGAGCTTTGAAGAATCCCACACAAACATCAGTAAGAGGATACAGCCCAGGGAGCCCTAGCATTGTGGTTGGGTTTTCTTTTTGCTTTGGGGGTGGGGGGTAAGTTGCTTAGAGGTTTCTTCACTTAGCACAAGACAGACACGTCAGTCCGGGTTCTTGGACAGATTTCACATCTAGGCTCACTGCATTCTTTAGACCTATTAAGGTCAATTGAAGACACTCCCTCCCCCCCAAAAAAAAATCTCCTGTGGACGGTGCATCATTGCTAGTGATTCTTGTTACTATTGCACTCCAGCTTTACTTTACTGGTTCATGGCCTATTGCTGAGGTCAGTTCTACAATAAAAAATAATAATCAGAACACAGAGAACAAATAAAGAAACACCATATCAGGTGAAGTCTTCAGCCCAACATCACAGAGAAAAATTATGTGTGATACAGCATAAACCCATTTTGTTTCTTCCTTCTATGGTATTCATAACTTTCTTCTCAAGATGAGGTCTGAGAATTAGCTATTGTAGTCACGGGTTTCCAGAATGACGTTCAGAATACGCTTGAGCTGAGTGAGACGAGCCTTCAGGGATGGGTCAGAAAAGATCGTCAACTTACGGGTCAAGTCAAGGGGCAAGATGGATATAAGCCACCAACACCAAATTGGTCCATCTGGAGATGCCTAATGGGAAAATATGTATGGAAAAATAAGTGAACAGATTGTGGCTGGGATTCCATGTCTGCGCACAGCAAATAGTTTAGGGCTAGTCCCATGGGACAACTGCGGGTGGCAAATCTGACCACATCAAAATATGGCTTGAGGGATGTTGAGTAGTGTGAAGTAGTTCTTTATCTGCAGAGTACTTATACATGTCATTATGTAGATTCTTTAATGCTGAGCATGTGACTAAATGTTCACATGTAGCAGTAGGTCAGATTTTTTTAGAATTCTGGTTTATAGTGAATGAACAAGCATGCTGGTGGCATGCTGCGTGATAGTTCCCACTTGGCTCCTCCTGCCAGCAGGAACAGTGAAAGGAACCAGGAAACCTCCATCCATGGTTTGTTCAGCATTATGTCCTAACTGGAATCTCAGGCTTGTTCCTCTCCAGAATCATATGCCCATTATATTGGCTTATGACTCTGGTTTGTCAAGAGAGCAACAAGTCTTCAATACCAGTAAAGACATAATGCTAAACAAGATGTAGGCAACTTTGGGTTTCCACTGCCACCCCACACAGGCCACACTCCTGCTGCCGCTACGCCACTGAATTTATGGTGTGGCAGTGGGGGGAAAATTGGTGGTTTGCCACCAAAATTTGGCGGCCATCTGCTGATTGTTTTTTGCTGCTACAGCTGCACCATCAAATTTGGTGGCACCGTGGCAGCTGAAGAGGATGGAGGGGGGTGCATGCAATCCGTTGATGCCCGTTTCTGCACTAAATAAACCACAGATGGAGGGTCTCTGGTTTGCTTAGCCACTCCTGCTGGCATCTGCATACTTCTATAAATTAATTAACTAATACAGACAGGAAAACAGGATGAGAAAGGCAAAGTCGTCTGCCAATTACGAGTATTTATTACTATGCTTCTGGAGAACAGCTGTAAGCCAATTTTGTAGGTAAAAATATAAAATAAAAAATCAGGTAGAAAATTCTTTTAAGGTCCTCTCTTGTTGCTCTGTTATATAGCAGAAGCATAAGATGAAGCATCTTCTACAAAATGCATAATGAGGTATGCTAATGCAATGGCTCCAATGAACATGATTATCTACTTTAGAAGGCAATAGTCAAATTGCTTTGATTTGGATATAGGTATGGCAGTCCTAAAACTGCACATACTCAGAGTATTATTTTTTTTCTTTGATCTGGGCTGGCAAACAGCTTTGGTTTGGTTTTTTGCTGTAACATTTCAGGAATGTAGAAGCAGTTGTAAAGTGTGGAATGGCAGTTTAGGTGTGGGGAGAATATAAATGTTAGTTGTGTACTTCTCAACTGAAGTAATGGCCAACTAAAGGGCTGAGACCATTCAGTCTAGGATCTAAAATTACCTAGCGGCACCACTGGGAACCCTGCCCAATCAGGGGGCTTCCTCAAGTGTAGGGGTGCTCTCTGTGTACATTTGTATGCTCAGATAATTCATTCTCATGAATGTCCATCGGATGTTTGGTAGGGGAGTGGGGAGTAGTGCCGATGGTGGTTCCGATGGTTCTGATAGCAGGGCTAACCCACGTGCAACCCCAAGAATTCCTCCACACATTTATTGAACATGTGAGGGGAGGGAATATCTGATTTCTCCTCCAATTCTGGCCCTCTTGCATTGGCTGCCTATACACTTCCGAGCCCAATTCATAGTGCTGGTCTTAACCTATACAGCCTTACATGGCTCGGGACCGCAATACTTGACGGAATGCCTCTCCCAGCCACAGTCTACCTGGACACTATGTTCAACATCTCAGGCCTTCCTCCGAGTGCCTCCTCCGAGGGAAGCTCAGAGGGTAGCAACAAGGGGGAGGGCCTTCTCAGTGGTGCCCCCCCCACTGTGGAATGATCTCCCCACTGAGGCCTGCTTGGTGTCAACTTTGTCATCTTTTCAGCACCAGGCTAAGACAGTCCTCTATGCTGAGGCATATAAGGATGTCTAGGGTTATTTTAATGGCTTGATGCGGACACCCATGTCAGGTGTTTTTAACAGGTTCATTCTGTATTAAATAGTGTTTTTGTGGCTGAATTAAAAAAAAAATTAAACTGTTTTAAATTCGGTATTGTTATATAATTGTATTGTTTTTATTGTATTGTGGCCTTGTTTAGGTACTGTTGTAAACTGCCCAGAGAGCTTCGGCTATTGGGAGGTATAGAAATGAAATAATAATAACAATAACAATAATACTGCAGTCCATAGACTGAATAATAAATACCTCTAATTTAGAGAGCAACTTAACCAATACGCAACCTGAACTTTTAGGGCATATTCCATGGAGGCTGCAATCCTATATCCTATCCACTGCAATCCTATATCCTATATATCCACTATATTACTGAGAGTAAGCTGCATTGAACTCAGTGGCATTTATTTCTGAATAGATACATTAGGATTGCACTAAAAAGAAGAAGCCCCAAGTCTACTTTTTAAACTTCATATGAATTTACACACTTCAGATTCTTAAACTGCTTTGGCCACATCCAGCTCACTAGACTTATGCTGCATATGAGGCAAAAGAAACTCTGACAAAACAATGAACTACAGACACAAAAAGGAAAACCAAAATGAATTTCTTTTTCTTTTTTTTAGCAACTTAAAAATTCAGGCAGCTGAGTTCCCAGGCAATAATTCAGAGAGTCTCTTGGGGAGCCATAAGAAATGAAGCATTTAGTTTCCGGAAAAGAGGGTTTTGAATAGATCAGTTCATCTGTTTAGCAGTATGCACATATTTTAAACAAGCTCTAGGAATAGGTTTGGGCAAGAATCATCTAAGTAAAGATGATAAACCAAACAGAAGCTTGCGTTGTCCCTCGGGACCAACACACAGCAGCTCCAGCTTTCTATAAAATTGTTCTTGGCTGATCAAATATGCCTAAGGATTAAGTATGGTGGACTAGGGTTCAAACCTTTGGCCAAAAGGTACTTTAGTGGCCTTGGGTAGCAAGTAACAAATGGACTGATTTTTTTCTGGCTTCCATAGTTGAGGAAGCTTTGTGAAAGAGGACAGCATCTATTTACTCATCATGGTGAGCTCCTCTGAAAATTGTTTAATAAAGGAAACGGGAACAATTCGGTGCTTTGGATGCTTAAATATTTAGATATCTAAATGGAAGTTGAACTCTTGGTAATGCTGGGTCAAGTCTCTGTCCTAATTCTTTAGATTTATTGCACTATTATCTACACCAGGGTTGGACAACTTGAGGCCCTCCAGATGTTTTGGTCTACAACTCCCATCAGCCCTAGCCGGCATAGCCAATGGTGAGGGATGACGGGAGTTGTGAGCCAAAACATCTGGAGGACCACCCCTGGTCTACACAATTTGACCCAGATCAACAGGCACCTGTAGAGACAGGATTCTAGGTTAATCAGACCAGTGATCCTACTATGCATGCCTACCTGGAAATAAGTCCTATTACATTATTCCCAGGTAAGTAAGCCTTAGCAGAGCTTTTCTTAACTTCTTGTGCCTCACAGAGCTTGCAGTAAGATGGAACAGATTAATCATCACGGGATGCAAAAGACTGTATTGTACTTGGGCTCTTTAAAAATCAAGGCTATTCCGAAACTGAAAGAATTATTTGATAGCAGACCATATGCCCCCACTGCATGAATAGCCGAATCAGCTGGTGAAAAGCATAACACTAACAATGGAATGGGGTGCTAGTATCATAGTTAGGCTGCACCAATAAGTCAAAGCACCAGTAAAGCGGAGCTTGAGATGAGGTACAACAACTACCGCACTTTCATGGTCCGTGGCAAGTTTTCCAATGCTTTTAAAACCAGCACACTAGACTGCATTAATTTATTGCAATGTGAGTCAATGCTACTGCACTAGCATCCACCCTCATCAAGAAGTGCCATGCACATATTGGTGCCCTCACACAGTTATGCTGTATCTTATCAATGGTCAGCAAGGCTTGTATATGTAATCCTGCGAGCATCCGATAAACTGCAAGATGCTTTGAGAATGGGACTGCGGGCAATATGATGCTACCAAAGCTACGTCAGTGCGAGAGACTCTGCACATCATTGCAGCCATGTATATCAACCCCCGAACTGGGACTGTTCTGATTTTTCAGCACACGCAGAAATAGAGTGGGATTACCATGCCTGTATCATTAGGTACCTCTGAAAATCTCACCTTCTGGCTTTTAGTTCCATTTATCCCAGTTTATCGTGCTTATCGGCAGTTGAGACGCTTTCAGCCCAAGCGCTGAATTCCATTTCACAGAAGCTCTTGGGGGGGGGGGGTTATTCCAGTGGTGGCCAGGGGTGAAGGCCAAAATACCAAATGATCGGCAGTCAGAGGAAAGGAGTGGTGCCAGGGGAAGGGGGTGCGGCCATGTGGGAAACCCCAGAGGGCTGGATTGGGACCTGAGGCAGGCCAGATTTGGCCCATGGGCCTGAGGTTCGACACACCTGCTTTGGAACATGGACAGCTCCCCTTTATAGGTGCCTGGAGAGCGAGCAAGCGTCAATACCTGGATGTCTTCCTCCTTCTCAGGAAGAGGTCCATGGTGCATCAAGAGCTGTCTGAAGGTGGTGTCCCCTTGGTCATAAAATCTCTGCGTCAGCTGGTATGTGTAGTCATGCAGATTCTGAAGCTCAGCCAGTTCTTCTCCTTCCACCTACACCGAGAGATCAATAGAAGGAAGATATTGGGAACAAAGGCAGTGGAGGATGGAGCAAGTAAAAGGGGAAGGGTTTGAGCAGGTGTTGAGAGCAGAACAACATGAAGGAGACAGCGTGAGATAAAAGCCAAGAATAAACACAAGTGACTTGAGATAAACTAAGTGATGTTGCTACACAGATACAAGATACGCGGAGCAGGAAAACTCCACGTTGGGCATAACTAGGAAAGGAGCTGAAAATAAAACTGCCAAGATCATACTCCCCTTATACAAATCTATGGTGCCACTACCAGGGATGTTGAAGAGTCCTTGGTCTCGAGTCACGAGTCGAGTCACGAGTCTTTGGACCCGAGTCTCGAGTCCGAGTCCTTGGTCCAAAATGGTGACTCACGAGTCACTCCCAAAGCTGACTCCACGAGTTCCTATTAAAATCAATGGGGGGTTTTCCCAACAAAATAAGGCTACTTCAGATGTGTGGCTTAAATAAATTCTAGGCACAAGTGTGCCTTTTTATTTCAAAACTCTGCAACTGATTTTGACAAGAACAGACCAGGCAGACAAACCCAAAATAAAAATAACCAGGCAGGCAGAGGAGGCAGGGAACCCCAAAGCAGGCAGGCAGAGGCGTTTGTCTTGGACAATTCAAACTGTGGAAATGGTTAAGAAGAGACCAGGCAGGCAGAGGAGGCTGGGAGCCCCAAAGCAGGCAGGCAGAGGCAGCCAAACCCAAAATGTCTGAAAGGTTGCATTTTGGGGAAATGATTTTAAAAAATAAAATCTTTGCTTGGCGATCGCACTTCTCTCCACTCCTTCTGGCACAGCCCAGGGATGTTGAAGGAAGAGTCATTGGTCTCGAGTCCCGAGTCGAGTCCCATTAAAAATATTGGGACTCGAGTCTGAGTTGAGTCAGAGGGGGGACTCAGTCCGACTCACGAGTCGAGTCCGAGTCCCCATCCCTGGCCACTACACTTAGAATACTGTGTACAGTTCTGGTCACCACACATAAAAAAGGATGTCGTAGAGTTGGAAAAAGCGGAGGAAACAGCAGCTAAAATGATCAAGAGGCTGGAGCGACTCCCGTACGAGGAAAGGTTACAGCAGCTGGGATTGTTTAGCTGAGAAAAAAGGCAAGCAAGGAGAGACATGATAGAAGTGTAAAGAATTATGCATGGTGTGGAGAAAGAGGATAGGGAGATATTTTTCTCCCTCTCTCATAATACTAGAAGTTGCAGTCATCCCATGAAGCTGATTGGTGGAAGATTCAGGACCGATAGAAGGAAGTACCGGTACTTCTTCACACAGTGCATAGTTAAACTATGGAATTCACTATCACAAGATGTAGTGATGGCCACCAATCTGGATGGCTTTTAAAGGGGATTGGACATGTTCCTGGAGGAGAAGTCTAATAATGGCTGTTAGTCCTGATGGCTGCTAGTCCTGGTGGCTATATGCTACCTCTAGTATCAGAGGCAGTATGCCTGTGTACACCAGTTGCTGGGACACATGGGCGGGAGGGTGCTGTTGCACTCGTGTGCTGCTTGTAGGTTTCCCGTGGGCAGCTGGTTGGCCACTGTGTGAACAGAATGCTGGACTAGATGGACCCTTGGTCTGGTCCAGCATGGCTCTTCTTATGTTATTATGTTTTAGGTAAAGTGCTGCCTTTTATCCGACCAAACTCTTCTTTGATGACTTTGAAGTGCCCATTGACACTCTCAATCAGGATAGTTTGAGCAATAGCTAATTTGCATGACTGAATCTACATTATCTCAAGATTCATCTTAAGATAGGCTATGTAATAATTTAATCAGCTGCCTGAAGAAGAGTCTCACATGGTTGCTCGATCACCAACGGAAACAAAATAGATAAAAGCTTCATGGGGCAATTTTAACAAGTGAAGCTGAGAGTTAATGCCATACTTTTTGGGGGAGGTCCCTTTTGGTTTTGCTGCATTACTCCAAGAGGGAAGAAAAAGGACATATTTAGAGACATATTCTAACAACAAGGGGTAGCTTTTTAAAAATTTAATTGTAAGCCCTCTCACTTCCATCAATATCTCAAAAGGGCACTTTGGTTAATCTGCAAAATGTATTTAAATTCAATTAATAAGTTAAAAGGCAGGATAATAAATCAGCTGAAATCCCTTAGTTGTTTGGCCCATTTGTTTTGTATCTCTTCTGCACTGAACTTTCAACCAATATGATGCTGCTATCAGTGCAACCATTTAGTGACTCAGTAACATGAATAGCCATCACATGCACCCCACAAAGTAATACAGGAAGTGGCCTTATACTGAGTCAGACTATTGGTCTATCTAGCTCAGTATTGTCGACACTGTTTAATGACTGGCATCAGCTCTCCAGGGTTTCAGGCAGGGGTCTTTCCCAGCTCTACCTGGAGATGCTGAGGTTTGAACCCAGGGCCTCACCAAAGGTGACCTGTAACTTATAGAGCCAATGAAGTACATGCTTTTTCTGGCAGAGGAAGTTTCATGCCCTCTGGTGATTTGTTCCATGTTAAGAATGCTATCACCACAATCTCTATGGGACAGCTCACATGGAACCACTCACCTTCTTATCATCCAAGTACTCAATATCAGCAGTGTTGTAGCCATCCCTGTGCCCACGTCTCAAAACCCGGAATCTCCGCTTGCCTATTGTGTCCACCAAAGATCGTCCATCAGGCAGGAATGCTATTTTCAGAATCTCCAGCACGCAGCCATAGTCAGCAAAACTGAAGAGAAGGAAAACACTGTTGAGGGGGGCCACACTGAGAAGCTGTGCTTACAAGGTCTGATGGCTCAAATCCTGGGCTATTATCTATCCCAAAGAGTGTGTGGCTTCTGTAGGGCTGCAGTTCCTCTTTGTGCAGCTGGAAATCGTCGTCGTCATCATAATCATCTCCTTTGGAGATGGGGAGCTGAGATGGAGAGAAGAGGTGGCTTTGTGGCTTGCCTTGAAGCAGCAGGACTGCTACCCTGAGTCATCCAAAATGCAGCCACTCAACCCTAGTAAACGTTGAAACTCAACACCTTCCATTTTCTTGTTTCCAGTGCACTGAAGGCCACTGAATCCATCACATCACCTGGCAGAACCCAAACTGAATGTCTGCAAAGCCTCCTCCTCCTTCATATCTTCTTATGACTCTGACTATGCACACCTCCTGTCTACAGCATCCAGTGAGTCAGGTTTTCCCCACTCCTATACCCACCCCCATCAACCTGTTTTTTGTAACATCTTGCCTGATGAAGAGATGTAGCAGTCTCAACAGCTTGCACATTTTTGGTGATCTTTGTGTTGGCCTAATAAAGATGTTACACGAATATGGATTTTGGCATTTTTCTTATGGCCAACATTCCTGCCTTTATATTTTGCATACCTTGTTGATTACAACCTTTGACCCATAAGAGAAGCCCCTTGTGTCTTGTATGTTTTGCTGATACTAAACATCTACTGATAGCAGATAGGCAGCACATCCACAATGACTGGATTCAGACAACATGATAACCCACACTCAAGGGTTGAGTATGGGTTGAATATGGGTTATTCTTGAACTGTGGGTTGTTGTTTAAATGTTGTTGTTTAAACCCAGCTGTTGCTAATAAACCATGGTTTGGTAACCATGAACAACCCACAGTTCACAACCAAACAACAAACATGGGTTCTCTTCGTGGGTTGTTTGTGGTTAATAAACCATGGTTTCCTATCACGGCTGGGTTCAGACAACACGATAGCCCATATTTCAACAACAACCCACGGTTCAATGACAACCTGCACTCAACCCATACTTGAGTGTGGGTTATTGTGTTGTCTGAACCCTCTGGGCCCACTAGATTGTCCAGAATAATTGCTGCCATAAGCCCTATTCACGCTGTCCCTCCATGTGCAGGACTGATGCATGAAGATGGGCTGTGTCTCCTGGCCCACCCCAGATATCCACATGTGGAGTGCGGACCTCTGCAAAGAGGCACCTATGCATGAGCAGCAGACACATAGCGCACAGACATCGGGGGGGGGGGCTGGGCAGGGCTGGCAAGGTGTGCAACACCAAGAGGCACAGCCCTACTCTACCTGCCACTGACAGCTCCACACGTGGAGGGAGACTGTGAACAGGACTTCACTAAAATATAAAATCAATCTTAATTTTCCAATTTGCTGATTAATTTGTTTTAGTTATTTGTTTTTAAAATTGAGAAAGCACTTTTAATCCACGGGATCCCAGGGTGGTGTACACAACATCAAAACAGGGATTGTGAAAGCTGGCTGACAAGCCAGCTTTCGTGATCTCCGGGGGACAAAAAATCACTTTTTAAGTACCTAGAGGGTTGTCACACAGAAGAGGGCTGCAACCTGTCATCCAAGACTGTAGGACACGAAATAATGGGCTTAGATTATAGGAAGGCAGATTTAAGTTTAACATCAGGAAAAACTTCCTAAGGGTCAGAGCAGTCAGACAATGGAACCAACTGCCTAGGGAGGTGATGGCTCTCTGTATTCATGCAGAGACTGGACAGCCATCTGGCAGGGATGCTTTAAACTGGCTTCCTGCACTTGATAGCCTGCCTAAATGGCCCCTTCCTACGCTATGATTATATGATACAAATATTCCTGTTATAGCTTATTCTTGATATTTTTTTTTACTAGTGGGTTATTCTTGATTTTATTTAAACCTGTTTTGTTAATCAGTGGCAAGAACCGTAACAATTGTTGAAGTTGCTTAGTGGAATTTTTTGAATGTACATAAATTGCAGTATGGCTGCAAAAATAAGGATTAAATAATAACAGTTTACAATTTTGTTTTAAAAAATCTTTGAGACCAGATCAACTTACCCCCTACTATTTTGGCCGTGCCCCCCCCCCCACAATCTTTTAGGCTGACTACAGGTCTGGGAAGAAGCCTGCCACAACAAGCATGCGGATGAGCAAGGTCACAACCGGTGCCTTCCTTGCCACTTACCTCTTCCCATTCTCATACATACACATGCCAAACATCTTTGTGCCAGTCTCCTGACATCTTCGCATCATGAGGCGGTAGCGAGGCTCAAACACATGAAGGGGACACACAATGCCCGGAAATGACATTGTGCACACAAAGATGGGGATATTCTTGGTCAGGCTGCAGAAGGAAGATGGAAGCAGCATGATCACATGTTCCCAGTGTGGATAAACAGGAACACGTTATGGTAGGAGATATCACCAGCCACCTTTTATGTGTAGACTCTATGGGATAGGTGGAGAACCTCTTTCAGCCCAATTCAATTTCAGAGAAGTGCTCAGGGACCACATTCCAGTGGTGGGTGGGGCCAAAGACAAAAGGGGGTGGAGCCAAAGGGAAAAGGGGCAGGGCGAAATACAAAAAATACCAGCCTATGTTTGCTTAAAGCTCTTACTGCCAGTAACGAAGCCTTAGAGGAGAGGCATTTCAATGGAGAATGGGGGGGGGGGGGACTGCACAAAAGCAGGAGACCACTAAATGACTGGTGATTGGAGGAAGGGGGTGGGGCCAGGGGAAGGGGCAGGGCCATCTGGAGAAACCCAGAGGGCTGGATTGGGACCCCAGGAGGGCCAAATCCCCCCCCCAGGCCTGAGGTTCCCCACTCCTGCTCAATGAAGTTATGCAGCTGAAGTATTAGCCCTCACACAAGATGAATCTAGGTGGCTGTGAAGTGCTGCACTTCCCAAAATGACAAGATTTGAATGTAGAACATGAATTCCCAGTCACTCCTATGCCCTGTTCACACCTTCTGCATGTGCAGGGCCCATCAGGAATGGCCCCTACCCTGCCTACAACCCTGCCACCACTGGACCTCTACCTGGCACCCAGCATCACTTCCCTGCCCAGTGGCGTTGCAGCCTGAGAACTGCATGTCACTCCCCACCTCCCCTGGATGGGCTTACCCAACAGCACAGACACACACTGGAGACATTCCTCCTGTGCCCTCTCAGGGAGTCCAGCAACAGGGGTTAACAGGTATCATAATTTCCAACAGAACACATTTCTTTTAGCATTTTAAATATACTGTTCTTCTAACAGGCAAGGGGCATATACGTAAGCAGCAGTGCTGGGGACCAGCCTCCCTTATTTCAGAAACGAGCAAGAAGGATAAATAAAAGGTTATTAATATATTGAACCTCCTGTGGTTCACGTTAACTGTAATTCGATTCCTGATGTGATGTGTTTTGCTAGTTGAAAAAGTTGATAATATTGATCATATTCACTGATAAAGTTGATAATGCTCATGTATAA
The DNA here is from genome assembly GCA_021292165.1 of Shinisaurus crocodilurus. Lineage (NCBI taxonomy): Eukaryota > Metazoa > Chordata > Lepidosauria > Squamata > Shinisauridae > Shinisaurus > Shinisaurus crocodilurus. Next base: position 111,732,017 of record CM037881.1, read on the forward strand.
TATTGTAAACATGTAATTTAAAACTCCATAAAAATAGTATTAAAACAAAATAAGGATAACACACATTAGTGAAACCGTGAGTGGGTTTATCAGTTCACATTTCTGAACTTGGTATGTCTGATATGCTGCTGTATACTTCGTAGGCTGAAACATTTCCCCAACTTTTAAGTATGCCACTATTGGCACCTTTTTCCTTGGAAGAGCTTCATCAACTACCTGTGACAGTCTTCCTCAGCCTGGTGCCCTTCCAGTGTTTTGGACTTCCAACTCTCATCAGCCCAAGCCAGCATATGTAGCAGGAATGCTGGGAATTGTGGTCCAAATCTGGAGCGCACCAAGTTGGGAAGGTTACACTATAACATGATTCCCTAAGCTTGCATTCTTATACACACTTACCTGGGAGCAAGCTCCATCAAACTCAATGGGCTTAGTTCCAAGCAGACACGTATAAGCTTGCAGAAAATATATTACTTCAAAATATAATGAGATGACCACTCCCCCTTCCTATATTATGCATGCACGCACTGCACGCGCATGCATGCACATGCACGCACGCACGCATGCATGCACACGCACGCACGCACACATGCATGCACACGCACGCACGCACACATTCACTCACACAGACAAATAGGTTTCTGTTTACTTTGAAAGTTCTGTCATTTCGGCCTGGTGGACCAGTTTTCTTTCTGCGAGTTGTGAAGGAAAGACAGCTGTCATGAGCTCTTCCAACAGCACAGTGGTGTTGTATTTTCCAGCCCTCAGGTACTGGAAGAAACCAAAGACATCCCATACTGAGAACATAAGAAGAGCCTTGCTGGATCAGACCAAGGGTGCATAGTCCAGCATTCTGTTCACACAGTGGCCAGCCAGCTGCCCATGAGAAACCCACAAGCAGGACATGAGTGCAACAGCATCTTCCCACCCATGTTCCCCAGCAACTGGTGTACATAGGCATACTGCCTCTGATACCGGAGGTATCCATTGATACCTTCTCCTCCATGAATTTGTCCAATCCCCTTTTAAAGCCATCCAGATTGGTGGTCACCACTAGATCTTGGGAAAGTGAAATCCATAGATAAGTATGCACTGTGTGAAGAAGTACTTCCATTTATTTGTCCTGAATTTATACTTCCTTTTATTTGTCCCACCAATCAGCTTCATGGGATGACCCTGGGTTCTAGTATTATGAGAGAGGGAGAAAAATGTCTCCCTATCCACTTTCTCCATACCATGCATAACTTTGTACATCTCCATCATGTCTCCCATTTCTCTTCTTTTTCTAAGCTAAACCATCCCAGATCTTGTAACCTTTCCTTTGTAGGGGAGTTGCTCCAGTCCCTTGATCATTTTAGTTGCCCTTTTCTGCCCTTTTTCCAATTCTACAATATCCGTTTTGCGGTGCTGCAACCAGTTCAATAGCATGTTCCTAGTACTAACTTACTTTTGGAGCCCAGTATTATCATTCACAGCACTTCAGTGGAGGAGTCTGCCCCTTTAGGAAAATAACTATGGCATACTTTAAGTATGCATGTCTTAGAGGGACTGCACTTTGTTTTGCTTCTTTTTAAATTGTATGAAAGCTTTTACAGAATGTAATCACCTAACTTTGACAAGAAAGAGCACACAGCAGAATACACCCCAGTACCAGAGACTCTGTTCCAGGCTAGCATGTTTTTAAGTCAAGGATCAGGTTAACCTTCTCCAGTGTTTCCGAAACATAATTTGGAGCAGAAAAGTATTTGCCTTTTTATGCTCAGTATTGTCAGTCATTAGTTAAGGTTAGCTCCTTCTCCTTGATCAGAGTCTTATGTTGCATTACTTATAATTCCCAAGAAATTGGAGAGGAAGGGGAAAGAGAGCCCACTAACCTCATGGCCTCCTTGCTTCCTGCAAACAGGATGTAAATAAACCTATATCTGCTATTTAGTTGTAGCTCTAGAAAGCACAAAACAAGGGTGGAAGGGAGGCAGGTTATTCAGTGTAGAAGCATTTACACTGCACTGAGGGAAGAAAACCATCCCTTCTGATATGATGAGGTCTTCTTTAATGGCTAATTGTAGGCAAAAGATTCCAGGAAGCACTGCACAGAGCCAGTCCACAAATGCAATCCCACTGCTTATTTTCCCCTGTGGACCCTGTTGCATGCAGGATCACATGGAGCATCAATGATGACCATCTAGAATTCAATTCATGCTAACATTTTCCAACACGATCCAATACAAGGGAGGAATCGTGTGTGGAAAAATAAGCAACTGGCTTGCCTGTGTGAATCAACCCTCAATATCTTCCCATTCTTTTAAAATTTGTCTCAGAGAAGAAATGCTATCTGTTCACAGGAGGACAGTTTGCTCATGTTTATTTTTCTTCATGATGGGGTATGTAATTGATTTCCCCTTTCAACAATGTCCTTTTTTCAGCCATACAGTTTTGGCTCAGATGACCCTCTGAATTGGAAACTCAAAAGCACAATTAAATATTTTCCCATTTAATGAGAGTGTTTCCATTTAATTCCCTTCAACATTTAAGGTAAAATTCAACATAAGTCCTACTTAAAGCAAACCAATGAATAACATAAGTCCTATTCATTTTAATGTGTCTACTCTAAGTAGGGCTTATGTTGGATTTTACCCTTAATGTTTTCTGCCTGATTATCTATGCAAAGTCATACCTGGTAACAATGACCAAATCCATTCTGATTTAGCACTTGGAGCCAAGAACTTTTGTCAGGTGGTCTGAACACTTAGGGCTTCCAATTGTTGGTTGTTGTTAATGGTTTATTGTTTATTTTTTTTCATTTTTCAGTACAACACGGACAGCAAACATTTCCCTCATCCCACCCTTCCTGTCCCTGCTCTTCACAATATCCTGTATTTAAATAGTAGTAAAGGCTTTGTGCCTATGAATAAAAAAAGAAAAGAACAAATGAATTCAGACGTCTTGGCAGGTGCACAGCTATTGCTGCCATAAAGCTGAACCTGTCAGATGTTTCCCTTTTACACAGGAGTTAGAAGCACAGAAGGCCTGTCCTAACCAAAGACACTTAAGTGATACGTTGCAGTTACTAATAATTATCACACTCAACAGTGGAACTAGAGGACAGAGAACACCCCTGCCAACATGCAAAGGCAGAAGCTTGGATCCAACTTCCTCCTGTGGAACAGATACTGCTGGTGGAATGGGACTTCCCCATCATCTCCTCCCCCTGCCCCCACCCCAAATTGCTCTTTAGAGATAACTAACACAAATCCAGGCCTTCCTTCCTGTCTATTGCCTTACCTCTCTGAGGCTCTGCTTGCAAAGCGGGCAGTTGGGCCTGTGGTCGAGGCAGCGCTCTACACACTCCTTGCAGAAAGTATGCCCACAAGGTGTAGTCACGGGCTCAAAGAACATCCTGCAGAACAAGCAGAGGAAGAAAGAGGCCATCCCTCATTAGGCACATGCCAACCTAAAGAAAAATATCAAGATCACACACATCTTTCAGCTTTCGGGGGCTTAGTGTGGTTTGTATTGTGATACACCATGAAGGGCTGGAATGTAAGCACAAAGGTTGTGTGTGTGTGTGTTTGTGAAGGAGAGAGAGAGAGAGAGAGAGAGAGAGAGAGAGAGAGAGAGAACGAACTAGAGGGTAAGAGCTCTTGTCTCAAAGACTGAACTGGGAAACTAAGTTTTACCTATCTGGACAGCTGACGTTTTAAATACCCAGCAAAGCATGCTTGCTTTGAACAGGCAAGGGGCAAGCAAGTTTGATACACTAACAGCATACACCAATATACCCATGCAAATTCAATAGCTGGATCTACCTTGTTCGGCCTGATGGCCTGCAGGGATTTATTTCTGAAATGTGAATAGTATTAACCCCAAAGGTTTTTATAGCTTTCAATAAAGCAGACTGTTAAAAAATGTGTTCACTTGTATTTTACCTGTCCAACAGACTTTGACAATAGACAGCAGTGATGGACTTCAACATTGATATACTCTAAAAGGAGACACCCACCACAGAAAGGACATGGTGGCTACCACCACAAGACCAACAAGGCTGGCCAAAGTGAACACATAATTGAAGTCCTGTTACCAACCTGGAAGGTCATCATAACCTGCTCTCCCCTCCACTCGCCCACACTGCTGTTGCCCACCCCCTCTACTCACTGCTGTCCACTGCCAAATGCCTGGCTCTGACTGGGTCCTTCCTCAGAGCCAGGCACTGTGAAGCCAGGAGATCACCTATGCCGTGGGCAATCTCCAAGGGCCCTGCTCCTCTAGAGCAGCCATCTGTCTTCTGTTAGCTCAGGCTAAACAGAGGACAGCCAGTTGCTCCGCAGGAGAGGTGTCCTGGGAGATTGGGCCACAGCACAGGCAATCCCTTGGGGCACCTCTCCGGTCTCCACAATGCCTGGCTCTGAGGAAGGACCCACCCAGAGTCAGGCATTTGGCAGCAGATGGCTCTCTGAAGAGATGCACCAGCCACTTCCTCCTGCCAATGTGACTCTCCAGATGATGGCTGGTGGTGGCGGTAGTGAGTGGAGCGGAGGTTCATAGGGGTTGGCAGGGATGGGCCCTTCTGAGCCCATGGGCCCTCGGCAGATGCCCAGGCTTGCCAACCCCGGATGCTGGGCCTGATCATAACCACATGCCAGCTACTCCCTTGTAGAATCCTAAGATGATCTTCTGGTACAGGTCATCTTCAAGTTGTTATGGGGAAGGGGGTATTTATTTGTAATGAATAAAATGAAATATTTGCCTCACATCTTCACTATTTCAAGTGTGTGTGCGCGTGCGTGCTAAAATTCCCAGCTCTTATATAAAACTTGCCTTTTCTTTTCACCTGACAGCATCAGCCCATCAAGCAATTCGTAAAGAGTGCCAACCCCTGAAAAGCATTCAGCAGGAGATCCAGGCTTCGCTCAATATCTCAGCTAACACTGAGATATTTGACTGATACCTTTTATTTGACTGATACCTCCTCTGGCGGCTTTGTCATTTAAAGGTGGCAATATATTTAAATATAGCAAGCTTTCTGGGAAGGAGCCCAAAAAAACTCATGGGGACAGTGCAGGCTGTGTACAAATGAGGCCACAGATCTGAGCACGGACACTGCAGGATGAATAATGTCAGATGGCAGAGCTGAGAGTGTCCCTGGTCCCTGGAGAGCTTACCAGCCCCACTTCACAACAGGAGGGCCAAGCAAGCCATCACCACCATGCAAGTGCATGCCCACAAAGCAGTTTTCTGTGTTCTTGGTTGGGTAATGGGGCACCCCACACCCCACAGGGCACTGCAGTGCTGAACAGAGGAAGCCAGTTGCACAGACTGATCAGTCCACAAGGGTCCTGCAGACAACCTTGTCGGTCAAAGAACCAAGGTACTGGGGGCTCCAATGGGGTGCCCAGGAACACCTCTCTTGGTGCCTACCAGGCTCTCTGTCCCTCCTAATAGAGTTCATAGATCATAGAGTTGGAAGGAGCCTATAAGGCCTTCGAGTCCAACCCCCTGCTCAATGCAGGAAACTAGAGGAGGGGGTCTCCCATCCATCCTGCTTAGCTTTCCACACTCAGGCAAGCTGAGCCAGCATAAGCCACAGGCACATCTTTATTTTATTTCTTAAGGTGCTTTTTTTCATTAAAAAAATAACTGGGAAGCTGGCATGCCACAAAGTGAATTGCTGCCCTCCAACATCCTATTTGGGTTCAAAGGAGTAGTTTTGGAGCTCAGACTCCACCTCTGCTTTGTACTTGGGCAGGTTACTTTTCTTTTAGTCTCAGCAGTTTGGCTTCTGGGAAATGAGTGTATTGTGACCGGCCATGGCCACCATGGTAGCCTTTTTATAAATGGACACACACACCCCTTGACAGCCATTTTGTGAGAATGCCCACAACTCTCTCTCAAAATTCCAAATATGCTCACCGACCCAAAATGGTTGGTGAACCCAACTAAGCACTCTGTGCAGTCACACTGTGGGAATCGTGTGTACATATGCAGTGCATAGAATTCCCCTGTGATTGGGCCACAGCATAGGACTTTGGATTTTGCACCTGTAGCCCTTAACAACAATCTTAATACCTATATCGAGTTTGCACACTGCAAAAGCACCATCCATATTTTCTTAGTATGGACCAGGAATAGAACTAGACCATCTTCCAGGCAAAGATAGAGGTTCTCTTGGTGGTTCTCAGAGGGTCAGAACTGAGGAAGATTAGGAAATGAAAAATACAGGGCTAGACTGGACTGAGGTGGCAAGGATGTATCTACAGAAGTATCTTGCAGCAGTTTTGACATGGAGTGAATTGTCCCATGGAAAAAAAATGCATCTGTTTAAAGAAAAATTATTAGAACAGATGTTGCCAATGTGCATTAGCAGCCACAACTTTCTGCACTGTATATAATCGCACTCATTGACCATGCGTCGATGTAGCATGATGTGGACGGTTCCAGATACCAGGGCCGGCGCTACCGCTAGGTGAACTAGGCAGCTGCCTAGGGCGCATGGCTAAAGGGGGCGCAGAAACGCTCCACTCCTGCGCCTGCCTTCCTTCCTCCCTTCCCGGGCCGCGGAGGCCGGCGGCAGCAGCAGCACCAGCAGGAGGAGGAAGCTAGCTCGCTCGGCTGACTCTTCCTCGCCGCTACCGCCGGGACTTCTGGGCGACGCGCTGCCCGCCTGCTGCTCGCGGAGCCCGGATCTGTCGGCGAGGCGGCCGGGCGGGGCAGCCGCGGAGACGCCATGGGCGATAAAAAGCCGTGTTCATCCTCTTAGACCCGCGGGGAAGGCCTCGCCCCTCCACCTCCCCCCACCCCCCAAGAGACACCTCGCGTTCCCCCACCCCAAGCCCCCAACCGAGCGCCCCTGCACCTGCTTGAAGTCCACCGTGAAGGTGATGAGAGTGCGAAGCTCCAGGCTGACGCAGTCGGCTCCGCTGTCCGCCTGCAGGCTCTCGTCCGTCACCTGCCCGTCGGGGAGCCGGATGCGCACCTGCAGCTCCGACAGTGCTCCCGACGCCACGCCGGGCAGAGGCAGCCGTGCCAGGAGTAGCAGTAGCAGCAGCAGCTGCCGCCAGAAGAGGAGCGCGGCGGGCAGCCGGGCCCCCACTCCTCCCCGCCGGCACCGCATCCCCCAGGAACGACTGGGCACCCGGGCTAAGCTAGAGGCCCCCGGCCGTGCCCGCCTTCCCCCCCCCATCCGAAAGAGCCCAGCGCGCTCTCCGCAGCTCCGCCACCCCCTCCTAAAAACTTTTCCAAACTTCTTAACTTTCCTTCTGGAGTTGGGCAGGAGTCCCCCGGCTCGACCGACGATGCTCTCCCACCCCGGATAGCAGGATCCCCACTCCGTTCTTGCCTCCGACACAGCTCCCTCGGCGTGCCCCTTACCCGGCTGCCTGTGGGAACGGGTCCCGGAGGCACCGCCGCCTCCAGACCCGCGGAGGGCTGCTGGCCCCGGTGGCGGGGTCAGGGCGGGCACTGAGCGAGCAGGCGTTTCCCGGCTGCTTTGCTCCAGAGCCCCCCCCTGGAGGGAGGGAGGGAGGGAGGGAGGGAGGGAGGGCTCAAGTGGGAAGGGGGGGCGCTAAATATTTGATTTTGCCTAGGGCACCAAACTGCCTTGCACCGGTCCTGCCAGATACTTGTGCATCGAACAGATCATCCTCCTCCTCATGTAATCTAATGCAATAAAAAGGCACTCCCAAGAGTTTCAAGGATGTTCTGACGGTGGACTGGGGGAACTAATTGAGGGAAGCTCCTTGTCTGCCTGTCTGTGGCCTGATATTGGGACAACTGGTGTGTGTTTTTCATAAGCAAGTTTTCAATGTCTAATTTTCAGAAGTTCAAAAGGCTCAATTTTCCTCTGATTCATTAATAGAAACAGCTTTTGTGTTGTTGTTGTTGTTTTGGGTGGGAGAGGAGAATCACAGTTCAATCGTATAAATGTCTATGCAAAATTAAGCCCCACTGAGTTCAATAGGATTTACTCCCAGGTAAGTGTGTACAGGATTACAGTCTCAGTCACTCACAGACACAGTAAGTCACCACAAGCAGTCAATGCCTTTTCACCTGTAATAGTAGCATGTTTCATGAGTCCTTTCTCCACTCTGGATACAACAAAACCACTGCTTTGACCTCATTGGCACACAGTCATGCAACTGTCCTTAACTAAAGTTTAGGTGGATGATCCTTGGTTACAAAGTTGTTAATTCAATAAAGACATTGACTAATTACAGGCATAAATCCCCCCTAGCATTAGCCTTTTGGCAAGGCTTGAGGGAATCAAGCTTTTAAATCCTCACACACACACACACAGATCATCCCCAAAGCATCCAGGCATCAGTTCACTTCCATTTCTCCCCATCGTTTCCTTAATTAATGGAGAAAGGGTGGGCTGGAAATCGGCCCTGCTCACGCCTGCCAGAGACTTGCTTTGATATAAGAGTGTTTTGGATTACAGGCACGGTTCCGGAACGAATTATGCTTGCAATCCAAGGTATTACTGTATTCCATATATTTTAAAGTTTTTTTGGGGGGGGGATTCCCCTCTTTAAAAAACTGGAAAAAAAGCTTTCTGCCATGGCGTCAAATTTTTCAGAATTGTTTACATCTCTAATTATGTCTCGCATTCCACTCTCCACCGTTTACAATTCCCATTAGCCTTTGCTAACATAGCCAAAGGTGAGGGATATGGGGAGTTGTAGGCCAAAACATCAAGAGGGCCACAAGTTGCCCACCCCTGCTTTAAATGCTGGCTATAAGCAAATGACTCTTACAAAGTTTTCACACCAGGCTAAGCAGGCGAGCCTTTATCCAACAGCCCTTATTGCTACCCCACTACAAACTGACCGTATGCAAAGAGAACATTCCAAGTCTGATGTACTCAGGAGGCCCCAAAGGTCTAGCAGATAATCTTTGGAAGGCTTTGTTCCTATTGTATCTGCTGATGCTCCCTCTTCCAGATCTAGTTAGCAAAAGGAAAGAGCAAGAGAAAGATGTGGAACATCACATACTGACCACATTGTCATTGTATCCCACCTTAAACTGTAGGTCAATTCTATCAGCTTAGCTTTGTACATGACAATCTGAGGTACAGATAAGATTCAGTAAACAAAGTCACAGATCTGACAGAAGGAACTCATGCCTTTTGTGTCCCCACAGATTAGCGGCCTGAAGGCCAACCTTGATCTCACATTATACCCAAGGGGCAAGGAAAATTGCATCAATAAGGGCCAATTCACACTTCACACCTTTTTAGGTGTACACCTGAGACTTTAAGAGTGAGCATGAAATGCATGTACCTGCACAATCCAGGGAACTGTGATTTACTGTAGTTCCCTATTGAATGTGAACTTAGTGGCAAACCCAGATACGTCTCAGCATCATGTGTGAAGTGGCCCTATGATGTTTGCCCCCTGTCAACAGTGGAGGATAAGGCTATCAATGACTACTAGTTATGATGGCTGTATAATACCTCCAGCCTGGAGAATATGAGCAGGAGGGTGCTATTGTACTCATGTTCTACTTATGGGGTTCCCATAGGCAACTAGTTGGGCACTGTGGGAACAGAATGCTGGAACCTTTGGTCTGAATCAATTATGCATAAACTTGTAGTATCTGACATATATTTTAAGAATGACATGTTCTCATGAGAACCTAAGAAGAGCCATGCTGGGTCAGACCAAGGGTCCATCACACCCAGCATTTTGTTTACACTGTGGACAACCAGCTGCCTGTGGAAAACCCACAAGTAGAACATGAGTGCAACAACACTCTCCCAGTTGCCCAGCAACTGGTGCACAGAGGCCTCCAATACTGAAGGTAACATATAGTCAGTATTAGGACTAGTAGCCATTGCTTGCCTTATCTCCTGGACTTCTGCCTTTCACACAGTTCTACCATGGGAGAATTCAAGGGCTTCTATAATGGTCGAAGTTCACAGGGCCTGCCCTTCTAGGAAGCACAATGAAGCAGCCTGCTTCAGGTAATACCATGATGGGGTGGGCAGAGATAGTGACTGGGTTCACATAGCAAGGTAAGTCATGGTGGTTTTTGAGCCATGCCACTTTTAACCATGCCACTTTTAACCATGCCACTTTTAACCATGTACAAGCCACTCAAGTTGGGTTCAGACAGCATGACAATCCACTCTGAAACAAACATGGCTCACAACCCACCATGGCTTACCTTGCTGTATGAACCCAGTCAGTATGAAGACACTAATGGTGTCTGAATGGTGCAGCAAAACTTTTAAAATGTTGGCCCTAGCAGGGGTGCAAGGCAGGCACTATTTTGACTCTGTTTCAAGAAGCAAAATGTCTTGGGTTGCACTGGAATCGTGGAGGTTGCAGCAATGTGCACCTGACTTTCTGTAACCAAGGTAACATTGTGGGAAACTTGGATTTGCCTTTTGGAAACAATGTAAATGCTTCCTAGTCTTCCTCCAAATGCCTCCACCCCAAAATAATTGCCTCACAATGCCAGAAAGGTTAGACTAACAATGTTAATAGCACCCCACTGGTGAAACGGTTGCTAGACTCATCATGCAAATTATGGAGATGGCATCTCTGCACCTCCAGCATGAGCTTGTGCCTTAATACAGGCTATAAAAATGGACAGATGCAGATTAGACAGCTATACTTATGATACCATAGTCCCATACAGAACTGGGTGAAAGTGAGCTGAAGAAGCAAGCAACCTCTGATTATTTTCCCCAGAGAGAAAGAGAGGGACAAGACATTCTTGTCAATAATATGGACCTATAGACATTTAATATATATATATATATATACTCTCACCCCCTTCCTTCTTTGCAGAAAAACCTGAACTTGACTTCTTCCTCAACCACTCTGGCATGGGAAGTGCTGCCTGGCTATGATCAGACAGAGTTTCACCCAGAGAAATTTCATTTTTTCCCTTCAAGTCCTATTTAAGAAAAGTAACACATTAAACACCTCTTTTCAAGAACAGACCAAGACTATAGATGGAGAGAAAAAGGAGAGAGAGAGAGAGATACACATGGAAGAAAAGGGGGAAAAAAGATGACAGTATTAAAAGCTTATTTAGATTCCTGAAATATTCAGATTCTCCATCGTTGCTGTATTTTGCAAACACACACACACTTCTTTACTTTTTGGGGGGGGAATGCTTTATTGCAGTCTAAAACTTTGCTGGGAACACTTTTCTACTTATCCCACTTTTTAATAAGATCTTCAGTTCTCCAATGAAGTTAGATGCCATTCAGAGGAGACAGATGTAGAAGGGAACTGTTCAAACACTGGGCAGCTGGTCCATCCATAGGAGGCACACATACATAAGGTGCCTCCACACAAACCCTCCACGAGCTCAGTAAATGTGGAGAGGTTCACAGGGCCCTGTGGGCTAGCCCCACCCACTGCTGAAACCACGCACTGCCTCCCACCGTCCTGACAAAAGTCTGCGAGAAGAAATTCTCTGCATGTACAAATGTATATGCAGAGAGCTGCTGCAGGTGAAGAAGAGGCAGAGTGCCAGGGGAGAGGGGAGGCAGTTTGCCGTTCCGGCGGTAGGCAGGGCTAGCCCACACAGACCATGAACCCCTCATTCAATGCATGGAGGGGCTCATGTGAAGGCCCCTATACCAGCGGTCTCCAACCTTGGGTCCCCAGATGTCGCTGGCCAACAGCTCCCAGCATACCCAGCCAACATGGCTAATGGCAAGGGATTCTGGGAACTGTAGTCCAGCAACATCTGGAGACCCAAGGTTGGAGAGCCCTGCCCTATACTGATATTCCATTGCATAACTCACTTTACTAGATTTGGGGTGCTTTTGGAAGGAGGGGTCCTAGGCCTAGGGATGTATGAGAAATTAGTTTCAGTTTGTTTTTGATCAGGCTTTACCCAGTTCACAACTTCCAGACTGAACACTGACTCGGATGCAATCTGTGGTCGAAGTCCGTACATTTCCAAGCTTGCAATGTGCCCCCCCCCCAAAAATGTGTTCAACAGCATGCGTACATTTGAAAAACGCGCATGAAAAGATGCATACTTTTTTTAAAAGAATGTGCACAAATACACTTCAATCAATGGGAGAGGAACGCGAACATTTCAAAGATGCGCATGACTGATGCGTACATTTGGAAAAATACGCACAGGTTTTCACACAAAAAGAAAAAAGCAAAGCTCGTAATCTGATGTGGACTCAAATTGGGACAAGCTTCGAGATGGAATTCGGAGAACTTCAGCAAGCTCGAGTTTTGCTGGTTTGCACACCCCTCACCCTTGCCCTCGCCGTTAGAAGACAGTGTGCAGCCGTTCCATCTTCTTCTCCTCGATGGATTTTCGGTGGGAAGAAAAATGACAGAAGCAGCAGTGGGATAACACAGGGGGCTTACAGGTGGAAGGCAATGTCATCCGGACCCCCTGTAGGTTTCCATGAATGAGGTAGGGCAATGGCATGAGAAAAGCCTCATCTGGATGCACCCTTGTCATTTGTAGAGATTACCCCCCACCTCCATGTTGCTTACCTGTAGGGGTTCTCCTTTAAGAGACGCAAGCAAAGTTAGCTCTTTCCCTGAATTTGACCCGTTCAAGTTCTGACTGACATCACTCTTTAGCTCTACAACAGTCCCTAGAAGAGGGGAGGCATCACTCGTGAGAATCTGTTAACAAGAAAACATGTTACATTACTTTTGAAAGGAGAAATACTGCAAGGTAAAACTTAGCTTTTAAATCAGTGTTCTCCAAGCTTGGGTCCCCAGATGTTTTTGGCCTACAACTCCCAGCATGCCCCAGCCATCTATGCTGGCTGGGGCATGCTGGGAATTGTAGGCCAAAAACATCTGGGGACCCAAGCTTGGAGAACACTGTTTCAGTAAGATATTTGTTAAGCTAGCCAAATGCAGTATTCAGTGGTCTTTGATGCCACAACTAAAACTTCAAGACAATATTCCTTTTAAAAGTATTTCCTTTTCACTGGGCAGAGGAACTGTTTCTTGTAGCAATTAACAGTTCTGTAGCAACATGCCTAATAAAACATACATGCAAGGAGACCAAAAGGCAAAAGTAGGAGCTTATTAACAGTCATCTATCACAATGCATATGCCATTTTACTCAACTGTAGTCATATACACCTAAAAGAAATCATCTGGGAAGAAATGCTTGGGGGGGTGGGGGTGGCAGTATATACAAAGTGCCAAGTTAGTTAAAGGTTCAGTTTGGTCTTATGGTTGGTCAAAGAGAATATTTATTTATTTATTTATTTATTATATTTATACCCCGCCTTTTTTCCTGCAAGGAACCCAAGGCAGCTTACATAATCCTCCTCCTCCTCCTCCTCCTCTCCATTTTATCCTCACAACAACCCTGTGAGGTAGGTTAGGCTGAGAGTCAGTGACTGGCCCAAAGTCACCCAGTGAGTTTCATGGCCGAGCGGGGACTAGAACCCAGATCTCCTGAGTCCCAGTCCAACACACTCACCACTTCGCCACACTGGCTCATTACATGCTCTCTAACAGAAGAAGAATCTCATCTTACTTTGCTGGAATCCTGGAAAACAAAGTCCAAGGACTTGCCAATGCAACCAATTATTTTTAACTCCTGAAGTTTAATTTGGTGCTAAATGGCCATTGTGCGCTTACCTTTTCTGTCTCACACTGAGCAGCATGAAAATTAGAATTCAGTGTAAGGCAATGTTGGAACTGCAGCAGGGCCTCCGATTGTTTCCCCATTTCCAGGAGCACTTTCCCCTTCCTAAAAAAGCCCTGCAAAGAAGCAAATGACAAATTGCTTTCAACAGAAGTTTTCAGACTTCCTGAACTTTTCTGTTACTCTGCTATGGCAGAATGCTTCACATAATACTCAAGGTCCCGGGGCTCACTCTCCAGCATCTCCAGTGATGGCAGGGAAAGACTCCTACCTGAAACCCTGGAGAGCTACTGCCAGTCAGCAAGCCATAGACAATACTGAAATAGATGGACCAATGGTCTGTCTCAAATATAAGGCAATGTCCTGTGTTCCTCACCTTGGGTATGGAAATTATGTATCACTCTCAAGTAACTTCTAACCAAGGAATAACAATTCAGAAACATACTTGAACTGAGAGATGGTGGCAGAAACATGTGCGGGACTTGTAAATTCAGACCCACAACTTGGATAGCACAATGGCAAATCCACCATTCTTATATTGTTGGCCAACACATCCCCCCCCCCCCGCAAACTATGAATGCACCTGAGAACAAGTCCCAGAATCCCCTGCACACCATACAGGATTCTGGGGTGTGTTCTAGGTCACATGCTCAGTTAATTTGGATGCTGTGCAAGCCTGTCACGTATTGCAAGAGAAATCTGGCAATAAGGGACAAGCTGTGTTTTGCAGGCAACTAGTCGGTTATTATCAATCTTCTCATCATGAAACCCTATTGATCCTTCAGACCTGCTCAACAGTAGTGGCTCCAGTTGCCAAGTAATGACCAACCAAGATCCTTGGACAGGCAGATAATTCCTTCTGCATCCTATGCTTCTCCCATCAGCCATGCTGACCAGCCATTGGTGACGTGTCTGCATGTAAACTTTCCATTTCTGCCCCAGCTTAGAAGCCTCACCAAGGCAGAAGCCCAATAATCTTCCCAAAGCAACGCATGTCTTTTCTATTTGTTCTTACAATCTTTGCTTAGGATTACACAGGTAGGGAGTTATCTGACGTTAATATATTTTGCAGTTTATAAATTTTGTTTTTAAGTATTTCTAAGTCTCTTTTCCAAGAAAAATCTCTTAAGCAATAACAGTCAGAAGAATATCCAGAATTACAATGCTAAAAAAAAATTAAAAATAAAATAAAACCAGTTTCTAACAGACATAATTTTGTTTGAGCAGCAAAAAAAAAATCAATAGAGCAGCAGTCAACAGACCCAATAAATCATTTAAAATCCTTGGTGAACAAAAATGTCTTACCCACCTGGTGTCTACATGACAGCTCAAGTGCCACACAAATCTATCTGGGGAGGATAGTTCAAGGACAGGATGCTACTTCTTAAAAGGTGGTTGCCATTCACCTAATGTCTGAAGGCACAGGCACCCATAGTGGGGCCTCTGAAGCCAATCTTAACCATTAGGCAGGTTCTTTTGGGAGAAGGCAAGACTTTACATACTCTGCTCCCAAGCTATTTTAAATTTGTATCCACTTTTACAAGCATTGTCAGTCATTTCAAATCCATGGCATAAATTTAAAAAAAAAATCTATTAAAATATATTGCCAACTTGAGTAACATGTTTTTGGCAGAAAGGTGTGATATAAATAAATAAATAAATAAATAATCTGTTTCCAAGAGTAAAATACAACATCAACAAAAGGCTAGAAGAGAATACTGCTACCCCCACAGCAAGAATGGATGCTTTTACTCCAATTCCATGGAATGATTTATCATTAGTTTTCCAACTGGCATTCAAAAGTCCTGGAGATTCTCATTCTTATATTACTGTATTTTTATTAAACCAACAAAGAAATCAGACACCATTACCTGGCTGATGCTATCAGTCTAGCACACCTCCACAACATGTACTCCCTATAGGAACTGGGGCTATCCTTCCAGCCTTTTCATACTTTTCTGCAGTGCTTTTTTTCTGGAGAAAAAGGTACCGGAACTCTTGGATTACATTTCCTCGGGAGTAGATGGCGATTAAATTGTAATGCAATTAATAGAAGAAAAGGTGCTGGAACTCAGTTCCAGTGAGTTCCACCAGAAAAAAAGCCCTGCTTTTCTGTCTTACTAACTTGCTGACATGCAAGCAGTGAGATTGACTGAATCAAGATTGGGCATGACAGGAAGCCAGACAGCTCTAAGGGTGGGGATATATATTTATTTTAACCCAATAGAGTTGTCTAGGCACACTGAACTTAACAAGAATTGACAGATGAACCAATTAGCATAATGCAGTGTTTACATTCCACACTTGAAACCTAATGCTTCATTGACAGATTTGGTTAGTGTGTTTCCGAAAAAGATCCACCCCACAAAGCCACCAGGATAATTTCCAAGTTCAGGATTACCAATGAACAGCTGTACCAAGGCTATAAACAAGGTATTCAAACATTAGATTCACAGCAATGAGCAAACGCATCCACTCCTGCTGCTCAGGGCCAGAACTGTGCTCCCTGCCTGTTTTCTGATGGAAGTTTGCAAGGCAAGAGAAAGGTGGAATCTCTGCACCATCTATGCACCCCTCAGCTTGATATTGTGGGTTTAGGGCATGTGCCCTGCACTGAGCTATGATCCTTCTCTAATCTATAACTTTCTATGTAATAAAAGGAAGGGAGGAGTGTGACATCTCCACAGCGTCCTGAACTAGCTTGGAGTTCTGAAGTGCAAGGATATAGCCCCAACTTCTTTAATATGAAGAAATCAGAAGTGGGAAAGATAAAGGGAGATACCTGAAAATGCAGAGAGGGAATTGGCCTTGATCAAAATAAAAATAATCTATTGGGACATAGATACTGCAATATTCTTACGAAGCCATTTGTAGAAACATAGAAAAAATAAAGGAAAGGTATCTGATTACAATCACTCAGATTCTATTCTTGCTCCGTCACAAGCATGGGTTGAAATGCTTATTCATAAGCACAGACACAGAAGAAGCTCTCCTTCCATCCTGGAGATTCATGGTCTTCTACCTGTTTTGACATAAGCCTTCTTGATGAAATTCTAATCAAATACCATGCAGATCTCATTCTCAAAAAGGAATGCTCTGATGACAATGATTTTTATAGCAGTCTCAGTCTAACATATTGTTGTGTACACTTCTGAGGTTAAAGACATGGATGGGGAAACCATTACAGCAAACTCTTCCACACAGAAAAACATTTCAAAGAGGAAGCATTTCAAAGAGTTCACATGCTCAAGGAGTGGTTTTGGTGAGTAAATGAAGACGTTGCTCCTCTCTGGGGCCAACTTCGTGCACAAGGACAGTGGGCTTACTGAAAGACCTCCAAGATCTCAATGGTCGAATTACCGGGGTGAGGAGACACAGGGGTAGCACCCTTGCCTTTTGTGATGGCCCCATTAGCTATTGTCTATAGATTCCTATAGGGAGCCCCCCACAACCTGGTGCTCTCCAGATTGTCAGATCACAACTCTCATTATCCACAGCCAGCATTGCCATATTAACTGGGGAAGATGGGAATTGTAGTCCCAAACATCTGGAGCACACCATATTGGGGGAGGCTGCTATCAGGAGATATAATTTGGCTAATTTCACTAACACCTCACCTGTGTTTCTCCCACATAATTCAAACACTGCCAGATCTTCCACGAACACTCCCTTAAGTTTACTATCTGACTACCATGTGCGGACTTCAAAAGCATACTGGGAGATGTACTTGGTGGAATGCCTTCTTTCTGAGAGTCTTCTAGAAGTAGTGTGACGTCTGAAATCCTCTAGAAACAGTGTGAAACATTTTTCATTTTCCCTTTCCACCTGATCAGAGGGCTACAGCATCCCAGCTCAAGTTCAGAAACCCTGCTCCATCTCACAGCTTGTCTGTTGGTAAGAACAGATGTTGCCCCGGAGCACAGCATAGAGCTGCGCACTCAACTCACCTCACATTCATCTGGCTCTTGGCTGCACAGTACCTCCAGATCCTCCAGAGCCTCTGGGTATCGCTGTAAAGCCACAAACACCTCTGATCGGCACATCCTCAGCATAAGATCGTCTGGAGCTACAGGCAGAAGCAGAACACTTCAGAACTGTTGCTAATGAAGCAGCAGTGCATGCAACCTTGATACAAAGAGTCAACACTCCAAGTTAGTGTAAGATGGCATAAACCTCCAAGAGAGAACCATTGATCAGAACCAGCTGGGGTGCAAGCCACACATAGGGGAACAGATGCCAGGAGCAATCGTGTGTTCACTTCCAGTGGATTATGGAATCCAGACAATTTGAGGAGATTAGAGGCACTGACCCTATAGTTAGTACACATGAGAAATGTGATTTAGCTTGCGATGGTCCTCTGCCAGCCAGTAGAGCAGACAGGGACCAGCAAAAGATGGTTGCACATTGTATGGCTCTCTCCTCGCAGAGCTCCTGAGGCAAGGCCTCTCATCAGGACATGTTCTAAGCACCTGGTTCTGTGCTACAATAACTACTATTAGGAAACCAGATAATCTGCCATCTTAAGAGATATCCTTAGAATGCTGCCTTAAGAGGGTTCTACCCTTAAAGTTGGGCAAAAAAATAATTTTAAATGAATCAAAAGAAGCTCAATATGCTCAAAAGCTCAATATGTGCAAATACACTAGAGACTGTGCTATAGCTTCTTGCCATGGTATTAGTTTTTTCCCATTTATTTGTGATTGCTAAGATTTTAGAAAACCCTTTGTTCCAGAGCCAGGTTACGAGTGCAATACCATGCACTCAGAAGTAAGCCCCACTTCAATGGGGTGCAGGAGACCAAAGCCTACTCACAGGTCAGTGTGTATAGGACTGAAGCTTAAGTGACTAGACATGGTATGCACAACAGTGCATGAGGACAGAAATCAGTATTCATACATGAAGATATGAACGTCAATGGGCTTTCAAGTGGCACTATATGTATTGATTATATAAGTACCATTTGACTACTTAATGGTATGTCCAACAAAATGTTGCTGCATGGAGTGCTTCCCGTCCAGGATAACAGCCACTGCATTCAATTACCCCTCCCTGCTACTTTTCCATCCCCACCCCCACCCCACCTTCAAACAGGAAGCATTCTGTGCTGAGAGAGCATGCCCCGCCCCCCGTTCTCACTGGGCAATGTGTGTGGAGTTCCCCTAAGGACCTTTCACCCAAAGATGTGTTGCACCTTTGCAAACCTCGGGCTTCCCATGAGTCTGCTGTTATCCTGAGATGACAAAGACTCTATAGAAAGTCATTGGCTACCAATACTTCTCTTGTGGATGGATGGACCAGCCCTCAGAGAGTTTGGATCACTATCAGGCCTGTGGCTCACACTGGCTCAGCTAGTCTGAGTGTGGAAAGCTAAGCAGGGTCAGGCCTGGTTATTAGTTGGATGGGAGACCCCTCCTCTAGTTTCCTGCATTGAGCAGGGGGTTGGACTCGATAGCCTTGTAGGCTCCTTCCAACTCTATGATCTATGAAATCTATGAAATCTATTAGTATCATACTCTCAGACTAGGATCATAAGATTCTAAACCACTTAGGAAACACCCGCAGTCTACACCCCTCAGAATCTTATTTGGCCCTTTCATTAAACCTTATTTAGAATAAAATATTTGCCATCTCTCAGCTAGTTTTCCCTTTGTTCAGATTCATGCCAATTTTCTTTTTTCAAACATAGTCTTATGCAAGCATGCAATTATGTCGTTCAGCAGAATCTGACACTGCCTATCAGTGTGCTTAAGGACAAGACCTATTGGTTTTTGGGTTAGAGAGACAGAGAGCTCTGCTTATACCATGGGGGTGCGGAGAGAGGAATTAAAACCATTGGTTTCTGTGGCGCTTGGGCTGTAAATGGAGCCTCCCCTACCCCAGTATATTTCTATTTCCGCAATTAAAAAAAAGCACATGGCTGCATTTGCTGTAGTGATTCACCTATCAGTACTGCAGTAGTGATTCACCTATCAGTGCTGCAGAAAGTGATTACACAACAACAGTTTCCATTGCAGAGATGCTGAAAGAATGAGAAATGTGGAGCATAGGGAGTTGGTATTCAGTGTGCTACAGACAGGTCACATTTTCCCCTGGCACAAATCAGCTAAAAATCTGACTCTTGCATCTATCTTTACATTTGGAAACTTTGAACTAAGTCGTCTAAAAGTCAGTTGCTAAAAAAGGTTCACTGAAATACTTTTAGAGCTGGACATTTAAAACTGCTCATTATCAACCCTCGATGGAAGAATCCAAGAATCCCAAGGTGACAAAGACCCTTATAGCCATTGGCTGCCAGTAATTCCAGGAACTTACAGCAACACCTCCCTTGTACGCACAGACCTCATCAACTATGGGCTTCTAAATAATGTATATTTGATGTGAGGCAGATTGCTGGGACAAGCATTGAGCTCTCTCTCTCTCGCTCTCTCTCTCACTCACTCACACACACACACACACACACTGTGTACACAGATACACCCTTACGTCATCCAGTCCATGGAGGATTTGGTGAGGGGCAATTCAACCCAGCACAATATGGTTTTGCACCCCTACTTATGCCTTTCAAATGAAGGTTGTACATGCATGAAGGCTGCTCAAACAGGATCCTGCAAGAAGATAAGTGCATATACAGTTCACACAGTGCATAGTTAAACTATGGAATTTGCTACCAGAGGATGTAGTGATGGCCACTACCAAATTGGATTACTTTAAAAGGGGATTGGACAAATTCATGTAGGATAAGCCAGTGTGGCATAGTGGTGAGAGTGTTGGACTGGGACTCGGGAGATCTGGGTTCTAGTCCCCGCTCGGCCATGAAACTGACTGGGTGACTTTGGGCCAGTCACTGACTCTCAGCCTAACCTACCTCACAGGGTTGTTGTGAGGATAAAATGGAGAGGAGGAGGAGGAGGAGGAGGATTATGTAAGCCGCCTTGGGTTCCTTGAAGGAAAAAAGGCGGGGTATAAATATAATATATAATAAATAAATAAAGCAGGCTATCAGTGGCTACTAGTCCTGATGGCTATTTGCCAGATCTATAATCAGAGGCAATATGTTGGGGGACACAAGCGAGAGGGTGCTATTGCACTCATGTCCTGCTTGTGGGTTTCCTGTGTTCTGCTGATTGGGCACTGTGTGAACAGAATGCGGGACCAGATGGATGCTTGGTCTGATCCAGCGCAGCTCTTCTTATGTTGTTATGCATGTAGACTCTCTTTTGTGGAAGCTGGAAATGGAGGCAATGAGAATGACTCTTATCCTCCCACTCCCCATGAGTTTGCTAAACACATGAAAATGGCTAGAGTATGCTGTGACAGCTGGAGGCAGGCATGGTCTTCCAGGTTGGTAGAAAATGGAGTGGAAAAGAGGTGAGCATCAGAGAAATGCAATAAGCTTTGCCCCAACACTATTTTGTTGGTGTGCTAAGATGTCTGCTTAGCACTGCTTAGCGAGTATGGGTTCTTCACTTACCGTAACTATACTGCACATGGGATAGCCATCTACTCCATCTTCTGAATCAATTTTTATTGCACTCATTCTTTGTCTTCCATTACTGGCCACTACCAACTACAATCTATCATCATCATCTGTTTGCAGTACACTATAGTTACAACTTTGCTTGACCTACAAACTCCTTTTTTATGATGGATTATCTATGGATAAATAATAATAATAATTATTATTATTATTATTATTATTATTATTTTAAAAATGTTTTCTATGTAGATTTATCTAATGTTGTTGTTGTTATTGTTGTTGTTGTTGTTGTTGTTATTATTATTATTACAGTGATGCCTTGGATTGAGAGCATAATTCGTTCCGGAAACGTGCTTGTAATCCAAAACACTCTTATATCAAAACGAAATGCCCCCAAAAAAATTTGTTCAGAGATTTTTAATTTAAGCCGTACTACAGTACCGTACTTGTATTGCAAGACGACGCTTGTATATCAAGTTTAAAAAATTAAATAAATATTAAAAATTTGCTTGTCTTGCCAAACGCTCTCAAACCAAGTTACTTGTAATCCAAGGTATTACTGTATTATTATTATTATTATTTACGTATATCCCGCCTTTTCCCCAATATTGGAACTCAAGGCAGCATTAGAACATTAAAACTTATACAATTAAAACATATAAATAGGAATACACAAAAGTTAAAAATATAATTAAATTAGGTATAATATTAAAATTATATAAAAATATCAAAGTTAAAACAGTAACAATATAAACAGTAGAATCCATCGCATTCTCTGCCATCTTAAGAGATAGGTCCAGGCTATTCCCAAAGGCCTGCTGGAACAAAAAAGGTTTTGCCTGTTTTCGGAAGCATACCAAGGAAGGTGCCATTCTAGCCTCCCTGGGAAGGGAATTCCAGAGTGTCGGGGCAACCACCGAGAAGGCCCTCTGTCAGGTTCCTGCCATGCGTGCCTGAGATGGTGGCAGAACCAAGAGAAGTGCCTCCCCTGAAGATCTCAGGGTACAGGCAGGCTCATAGGGAGAATATAGTCTTTCAGATAACCTGGACCCGAGCCAGTATCTATTATGATACTTGAGGTCAGTGACACCTGCCTACCAGTTAAGCTGTTTTGACAGCTTTTCAGAACTTTCTTCCATCCTCTAGGTCCTTGGATTAATAATCTTTTATTAGAATAGTCCATTAATTGTTTGCCAATGATCTAGGCATCTGGCTATGGATTCCTCAAAGAGACTCTTTACACGTGTGATTTAGAATTTATGTAATACATAACAATTATGTCTGTATTATCACTAAATCATCCATCAAATCATTATACAAGAACCAGTGTGGTGTAGGATTTAAGTCTTAGACAGAAACCAATAGATACAGTTTGATGGAATCATTAAGTTTGCCTAAAGCATTTACAAAAGATTTGGAGAAAGACATAAAAGGAGGCCATACATTTTTAAGAACAGGCACACTTCAAACTAAATCTATTTACATATGACCTAAATAGATGTAATGTTTTTTTTTAAAAAAAAAAAAAACCCTAAAATGTTAGATGAAGCTATTTATGGCTTTTACAAGTAAAACCCTACTCCTTCTTTCTCACACTACAGAAATTAACAGTGCAATCTTAGGCATGTCTACTCACAAGCCCCATTGAGTTCAATTATGCTTACTCCCAGGTAAGTGCAAATACTAGATTGTAGCTTAAGACAGAAAGATGCCAATGATTTACCTGTACTTAAAGTTAGCAACACTCTAAAAAGTTCCCAAAGCAGAACTTTAAAAAAAAAAAAAAAAGGTTTAGACTTCAGGAAAACACTGGAGAGAGGGGGGTTGAGTATAAGATTTTTGAACAGAACAAATATTCGAGCAACTTTAACAATAAATCTTTGGATGAAATGGACTGTATTTCTTGCCATTTTTGTAAATTATGTCTACCTAGTTTAGAGAGATCCAACATCCAAGTCCCTTGGTGCTACCACAAACCAAAGCAATAACACAAGGAAATTATGAAGTGAAGAAGAATAGAATAATAAATGCAGCTAAGGAAACAACTGATGGCTGGTTGGGCGAGTTTTGATGAGGGTGCTATTGTACTTTACATAACATGGAGGGAGTTCAACCTGTTCTGGATGGGGTTGCACTCCCCTTGAAGGAGCAGGTCATAGCTTGGGGGTCCTCTTTCAGCCATCATTGTCACTTGAGGCTCAAGTGGCCTCAGTGGCAAAGAGTGCCTTCTACCAGCTCCAGCTGGTGACCCAGCTATGCCCCTATCTGGACAGGGATAGTCTGATTTCAGTAATCTATGCTCTGGTGATCTCTAAGCTTGACTCCTGCAATGCACTCTACTTGGGGCTGCCTTGAAGCCTGTTCAGAGATGTAGCTGGTGCAAAATAACTGGGACCAGGAGGTCTGAACATATACACCTGTTCGGTCCTCTTGCATTGGCTGCCTATGTGGCTACCCAGCCCGATTCAAGGTGCTGGTTTTAACCTATAAAGCCCTACACGTCTTGAGACTGCAATACCTGATGGAATGCCTCTCCCAACTGCAATTTTCCTGGACACTACGCTCAGCATCTGGGACTTCCTCTGACTGCCAACTCCGAGGGAGGCCCAGAAGATGGCAATAAGGGGGAGGGCCTTTTCTGTGGTAGCCCCCCCAACTGTGGAACAAGCTCCCCACTGAGGCCCGCCTAGCACCAGTCTTTACTATCCTTTCAGCGCCAAGTTAAGACTGCCCTCTATGCTGAGGCATTAATAACAGCTGAGGAATTAAATGGGGCAGTGGTTATGTCACCTTTGTTATCCAGTCTATTTTTTATAATCTTATCTTAGCTATTTAAGTAATTTTAAATTTGTTTTTTAAATGTTTAGTGTAAATTTTTTGATGTTTTTTATTGTTTGTATTTTTTATATTGTATTTATGTATAATTGTATTTTATTCTAAAATTTTATAATTGTTGTAAACTGCCCAGAGAGCTTTGGCTATTGGGCGGTATAGAAATGAAAATAACAACAACAACAACAGCAGCAATAACAACAACAACATGGACAATTTTGGTGAAAATGTAAGCTGATAAAACAGTACTTTATTGCTAGATACATATAGTTGCCTCCTTTTTCCATTTAGAGTTTCCCTAGTAACATGACAGGCAGAAATTCACCATGTGCAAATGTTCCTAATGTGAAGATGCAGTGATTAGGAGAGCTGCACCTGTTGAATTTTTGCCAGTCATATTATGACAGAAAAAGGAGGCAACCCAAACAGACAAGATTCAGTCAAGTATGTAATTACCAGCTCAGCCTAGACATTGGCAGACAGGGTGAGGCATTTCACCTTGGAGCAAATATCCCCTGGTCTAGAGTACAGATTGCCACTTTGTACAAGGAAGTCAGTCTTCTCTCAATACTATATAAGCATAAAAAAATTATGACAGATAAGCAATTACATGGTCTGGGACCAGTCTAGGCTGAGATCGTACACACCTGGAAGTGAGCCCCAGTGAATTCAATGGCGCTTACTTCTGAGTAGACACATACAGTATAGGCTTGCATCATTCAACCGTTACAGACACAAGAAGATGAATCCTCTATGCAGAGCTGGGAACCTATGGCCCTCCAGATGTCGTTGGACCCCAATTTCCATCAGCCCCAGCAAGCATAGCTAATCATCAGAAATGATTGCAGTTAGAGTCCAACAAAATCCCGACCCCTGCGTATGGCTCACGGCTTAATTAAAGGCTCTGGAGAGATTGAATTCCAGATCTGTTTCCACTGGGGGAACAGGGAGCATGTATGCACAATAAAAATAGTTCTCTCCATTATGAAGCATTTATTCAACGTTCAGCTATTCCTGAAGAAATCCTCATGACTTAGTTATAGTTATGCATTTCTTGTGAATAACAGAACATGCTGTCTACATAGAAGTCCTGACAAGAAATTTATATTTTTTTATACTGGCCCCTAATTACTATTACAGTGATCAAATGACTTTGTGCTGTGCTTTTAAAAACCACCCTCTAACTGCTAAATTATAGTGCAATCCAATAGATGTCTACTCAGACATATGTCCCACTGAGTTTAATTGGACTTCATAGAATCATAGAGGTAAGTGTGTATAATACACACTCTGAGGTAAGTGTATATAATTAATAATCCTTCAAAAAAGAAACAAAGAAACTTACCTAGACAGATTTTGGAATATTTTAGTACCCCAAGCCACATTCAAATGTATCTCAGGATAGTAAATGTCACAAAAGTAAAGCCATGTGAGCAGTTACTAAAGAAGGGCACGTAAGCCTTCTTCCCTGGATCACAGTGGGACATTTTTTCTCCCAATACTTTCTATTGGCCAGGACAAAAAAGCATCCCAATGGGAAAATCAATATATTTTTTTAGGATAATGTTTGTCCCAGGCTGTTTTGGTTTTTCTTACAGAAAGCTATGCTTCCTTAGATCAGTTTTTGTCAGAAAACTATTACCCTCATCACATTACATTAGCTGGAACTAAAAATATCCCAAACACAAAATTCAGTCAGATGGGGGTGGGGGTATTTGTCTCAGTCACTGTTAGTGTACAGAAAGAAAGCTGTAAATGGTTAAGTACCTGAAATGTGGAGACCCTTTGTTACGACTGCGCAAGTGACAGTGTCTTATAAGGACTGTTGTTGTAGCTCTACATCTGTGTAGATTCACCAATTAAAAGTGGGCACCCGGGGTAGAAAGCTGGATCAGAAGATTCTAGTGTACAAGTCTCACCTGTTGTGTTGTTTTTTAAACACCTGTACTCCTTTCTGAGTCACTGCAAACTCAGAGCTTGGTGTTTTATAACAGGCTGTCAAGAAGTGATGAATAACACAAGAGGCTCAAAATTTCTGCACAGGGAGAAGGTCTCACTCAGTAAAGCATGTATGATCCAGGTCACTCTTAAATCCTACAAGGTCTAGGTGACCTCTGATTACTTTACCAGCCTCAAAGCAGGTCTTAGAGTACACTTTAGGTTTATTAAGAAGGGAATGGGTTGGAGGATACAATTGCTCCCTGGATTGCCATCTCCCCCCGCCCTTTAACAGCAGCATGTCAACCAAATTCATAGGTGCAGCTTTCCCCATCATTGCATCTCCACACTAGGAAAGCAGCATCTGTTGAATTTCTGCCTATCAGGCAACTGTTAAAAGAACGAAGGCTCCAGAGGAAAAGAAATAACTTGAATTGCATCAGCAGTCATAGATTTCTTGGGACTGACTCAAGAGGGTAAAGAAAGTCTTCTCTAGGGAGGAAATAGTCCTTGCGATTGAACACTCAACTGTTCTTCTGTTTTAGTGCAGCAGAGAGTGCTTGGGTTCAAATCCTCGCAAGTCTTGGGGTGGATGCCTCACAATGTTAACCTTACTTAACAAGTTTGTTTAGAAAGCAAAGCTACACAATGAGAAATAATGCTGAACTACTATAAGGATCTGTCTTGCCTTATTTTGTCTAGAATGAATGTAGATGAGCTAAAAGGTGACCCCAGTCCCCAGACCCTCTGAGCTGATCAGCAAATTTGGCAGAATGATTTGAGCAGCTGAACTGTGAAAAGCTCCCGATGAAGTGCCTCATATAGGCAGAGGCAGACTTTTATTTATTTTCGTAACCTGGTTGTATAAGCAATTTTCTTCTGCCATCAGATGGTCTTGATCCTAGATATGTGCATGACCAAAGTTGCAACAGAAGCAAACTTTTAAAAATGTTAACACTTTTTTTTTAGGTGAAGAAAATCAAATACAATAACTTTTGCCCGTCAGGAATATGAACCGCACAGGTGCCACATGCAAATTCAGTTCCAAGTTCCAACCCATGAAAGTAAAGTCTTCCGCTGTGGGGTAACGAACAGGAAGCGAATAACTCAGCGAGAAACTGCTATCAAGAATTGTCCCTTGCCGCTTACACAATGCAGCCCGTGAGATATGGCGACAAGTTGCATACCCGGCGACTGATGGGGTGGGTGTCTTCAAATCGAAGAGTCCAGAAATCGACTAGCCCCAATATCAACCAACCTGCTCCCCACCGCCCCTTTCCAATACCCCGAACTCTAAGAAAAGCATCTCTGGGGAGCATACAATCCTTACCCAATCCGACCGCTTTCTGAAGGGTCATTAGCGCTCCCCGGTAGTCCCGGTCCTCAGCAGCTCCTGCAAGTCGATCTTCAGCCTGGCCACTTTGGTGTCTTTCCCCCAAGCACTTTTCCAACAAGTTCGAGAGCAGGACGTTGCAGGTCACCGTCCTGGAGCCCAGCAGGGCGAGTTTCTCCCCCGCAGAGGCGGCACTTGGCAGGCAAGCCTTCGCCCAGGCATCGCCTGCAGAAGGAATGGCCGCACGACACGGTCACCGGTCCCACAGAAGCAAGCGGCAAGAGGGGCAGAGGAAAGCCTCCATGGCTTCTGCTGCTGCTGCTGCTCCGGCAAGAGAGAACGGAGGGGAGGCAGGGCTGCGGCGGGGACAGGGGTGGTGGGCGGGGTTGGCTACAGAGAGCCTCCCGGGGCAACGTGCAAAAGGCGACCGCTTCCCCAAAAGGAGCGACATCGGAAAGGGACGCGGAGGAGGAGGAGGGGAGTCCCAGACGGCAACCTCGGCGCTTAAGCAGCCAACTCCGCGCTGTTCCCTCTCCTGACGGGACTGGGGACACTTTGCAGGGGCCGAGAGGCGACGCTTCCTTCTCTTCGCGCCTCCGGCAAGCCCAGCAGCCCGACTAGCTCGCGAGCTCTTAAAGGCGCAGGAGCAGCTCAGCAGTTCTCGCCTGGTAACTTTTCTGGTTTGTTTGGGGTCTTCTCCTTCTTCAAAAGGGTCGAGAAGCCGCAGCTGGGTCAAGGCAAGCGACCTCTGGCTTCACGTTCCTTATTTCTCGGGCGTGAAGGTGGGTGGGTAGGTGGGTGGGGAATCTACTCCGCCTCCTTTGCCACACTTTAAATGAACAAAGATCTTTTCGGGGAAGCCACCTGCTCAACCTCTTCCCCCCACCCTTCCGAGCTCCAACTCTCCTGCTTTAACATCCATCCAGGCATTTTATTTGATTTTAAATTTTTATTTTCAATCCACAAAGGGGAAATGGCCCTTTGTCCCTAACCAGTGTTTCTAAACCCTCCCACGTTGCACGCGGCTTCTGGTTTGTCGCTTCCGCGGGGGAAATTGAGGAAACAGGTGACTTTTGGAGAGATGTCAGTCCCGGAGCTTTGAATCTGCCTGATGGGTTGTCTGGACTCCTTTTTCTCTCTCCTTCAACTCTTGATTGTTGGCTTCTGTGACCATTTCAGGGAATGGTCACAGAAGAAGTCATCCGGTTTCCTTCCCCGCCTCTGAGCTCTTTCGCTTCGCACCGGTTTGCCCCTCTCTCGCCTCTCGCTCTCTTTCTCTCTGCCACTTGGGGGAGCGTCGAAGGAGGCTCGACCCTTTTCTTAGTTCGCAAAGTAGGAGGGAAGTGTTACGGCGTGGGAAGAAGGACAGGTACAAAACAGGATACAGATCTAGTCACAACTTTTCCGGGACAGCGCAGCAGCACTTCCAACACCTACCCACCCACCGACCCTTTTTGTTACCTTCCGTACACGCGCGCGCGCGCGCGCGCACACACACACCACACACAAACAGAAAAAAGAAGCAGCCCCCTCCGAATATTACATAAAATCTGGAGTGGCCCCATGTGATGGAGCCGGAGAGCTGCCCCATTGGCTGCCAGCTTAGGCCCGCCCCTGTTGTGGAAACAGACATTGCGGGCGCGTTTCATAACCTCTGAAAGGAAGAACGGGAGGGGGGTTTGTTTGCTGGGAAGTGGGGCGAATCTAGGAAAGTGGGGTGGGGGGAAAGGGGGCAGGAAGAGGTCCCAGCTCCCTGTGCTGTGCATATGACTTCAGGCCTCGACCCTCTCAGTTTCAGATCTCGAGGAATCGGCGGCAGTTTACAGGAATGTAGCGAGCGAGTGTTCGGCTTCACTGCTGAGGCAGCAGCTCTGAAATTTATTGCATCTCTCCGCTTCTCGCAGGCAGCCCTTATTCAACTCGTCACCCTTAGCTTGGCATTGCTTCTTTTCTTTTCTTTTCACGATTCTTTCCTTTGGAGAGATCAATGACGCTTTCCGGGGGGGGGGGGGGGAGACAGTTTTTTATGTACATATGGAGAGTACAGAATGTACCAGATGCTAAAATTGCTGCACATGAAATTGAACAGCAGTGATCCCAGGCGAGCGTGCTCAGATGCAAGACTGGCTTTGTTCAGTGGTGGGCATCACCAGGGATGGGCAACTTGTGGCCCTCCAGATGTTTTGGCCTACAACTGGCATGATCCCTCACTATTGGCTCTGCTGGCTGGGACTGATGGGAGTTGTAGGCCAAAATACTTGGAGGGTCACACAGGTTGCCCAGCCCGGCACTATATGGACACTTACTAGGGAGCAAGCCCTATTGACAACTCACTGGAAATTCCTTCTGAGGAAACTTGAACAGGATTGTGCTAGCTGGATTATTTGGATCCACTCCAGTCTGGATTCAGGCCCAGTTTGGGGACAGAATCAGCCTTGGTCACCCTGATGGATGTCCGGGGGACACACAGGGGAAGCGACCCTGTTACTTCTGGATCTCTCAGTGGCTTTTGATACCGTTGACCACAGTTGCAAAAACAAAAGGAGAGACAACTTTTTATATATATAGTGAGACATGCGCCATCTTTGTTCAAGGCCGGTCTGTGCAAATGTTCTCTACAAATATTGGGGGGTTCACATGCCCCACCCCAGACATGCACACATGATGAAAGAACACGTGAGGGGGCTGTGGCTGTGGGGTGGTACAGACTGGCTAGCCACACCTTTGCTCTTGATATGTGCCAGATCCCGGATGATTCCTATGGCGGAAACACTTCCCCTCCACTGTCCACACATTTGGACAGCATCAGAAAGGGCTCTCCCTGTATACTGATGTACATGCTCAGAGAGCAGCTCCATGTGAGGGGTGCAGAGGAGCTCTGTGCAAATACATTAGTACGAGAGAGAGACCATTTCCCCGACTGTCCAAATACGTGGATGTGTGGGGGTGCATTTCAGTAGTGGGATGGCATGGCTGTGGCACATGTCAGTGGCCGTAGCATGCACAGTCCCACAACCCCCCTCATTTTTCAATTGGGTCATGTGAACCCCCTATTGTTACACCCTCCCCAGTTCCAGAGCTGTAAGAACTTCCAGGGGCAGCACTTAACTCAGATCGGTTGCCTTTGGAGGAGAGATCACTAGTTTTGTAACGTTTGGGTTTATATACAGACATACAGGTTGAGCATAGGTGAAGACAAACAGAACATTCCTACAAGCAGCAAATTCACTGGCCAGCATCAGATCCCCAAACAGTCACCCCTGCCTGAACTCCCAATATGTTTTTTAGGTTACAGTTCCCAGCTCAGCTGTCTCTCTCTCTCTGCCTCTCTCTCTCTCTCGTCTCAAACTGCTGTTTTCTTTGTTCCTTTACACACACACACACACACACCACACTAATTGGGGGTGGGGGGTGAGCTCAGGAAAGGTGTGTCTCCTTCCCCAAACTTCTGATGGATCCCTGTCCCCCATTCAGATCAATCCAGAAAGGTCCCTGACCTCAAGAAACCATCTTTTAAAAATCACCTCCCACAAAGTGACATTCACACTGACAGGAACATCAACCAGCCATGAATGTTCTTTTGCCTAGTTAAGGATATGGCCAGGGTGGCTGACACGGTTTGGTCAGGCTTTCATAAGACTATTATAGTCAGTGGTGAAAGTGGGCAGCAACCGGCACAATATCATGGAGTCCCAGAAGAAAAACATTTCATGCACATTCATCATCGCTGAGTTTAGGACCGGTTCGCATGTTACCACAACTGCATAGAAGCCACCACAGGAAATACCTTCTCAGATCAAGATGCTATTTCAAAGCAAGGCTTTAAAATGGTGTTCAGTTTAAGAAATTAAGAACTAGCTTTCCCCCCTTTTGAATGTGCAACATTTATTTCCTACAACTCAGCGATGTGTTTTCATGCAAATGTTTATTAGAAAGAATACAGAAGGCTTTTGCATTTAAAGTTGGCTCACAAAGTAATTATTGGATGTGATTTCAAAAAATACAATCGGAATAGTTGGTTGCCATAACAACAAACACACATTACATCTTCATGCAGATCAGGGGGAAAGGTGTTTAAAAATGTGAAATGCCATAAAGGGGGCCATTGTATGTATCCAGAGAGGTCAGATACAAAGTACTCAGATATCCTATCATTTGGAAACTCCTAAGGTTAAGGACCTATCTTTTCAGTTGGTTGATTTTGCTTGCTCTGTAACATTCCATGTATAATGTTACATTATACATTTCCATAGCAGCTCCCTGATTATGAACTCTGTCCCTAGGGAGGTTAGTTGGCACCCTCTTTACTGTGCTTCAGACAGGGAGCAAATATGGCCCTGTTCCACCAAGCTTTTAATGGTCCAGTAATGTCATCACTCCCTATTTTTATACTTATTTTATGGTACTAAAGGATTTTTTAATTAAAAAAAAAAATCCAGTCATGTTTTAATACAGGTAGGCAACCTGGTTTTGGACAACAATTCCCATCAGCCCCCAGCCAACATAGCCAATGGTCAGGAAGCTTGGGAGTTGTGGTCCAAAATCTGGAGGCTTACCCCTGTTTTAAGATGTTTTGAGTCTTCTTATTGTTTTATTTGATTTGCTCATCACCTTGAGTGCCTATTAGGTAGGCACCTATTATTGAATAAATAATACATAATTAAATAACAATGTTGTGGTTTGCATCTCGTTTCTCCACAATATTTTACATCCACAGTCTTTCCGTCTCTTAAGTATTTTAACCGATACTCAATGCTCTTAAAATAATGTTACCAAAAAAGGCAATGGCCTACCCCAATTGCCTGAGTGGTCAACTATGCTTATAGGCCAGTTTCCTTGCAATAAGAGAGAACTGAAAACTTACAGCATAGTTATAATTTTTGGTTATTTTTAAATATACCAGCAGAGCACATTGGGAACAAGCAGACTCCTGCAGTACAGAGTAAAAATGCTATTTCTTGGTCTGGATTCCCCAACAGCAACAATTATGTCCATCATTCAGCCAACTTCAGCTCACTATCTACCGGTACTTGTCTCTGTTCATATTCAAACTGCAGCAGCTTTTATTTTTCTGCCACACACAAAGGTCTATTTTCAGTCAGATGAGAAAAGGTGGTTTCCTGCTACCTGAAGTGCTTGCATGAACCCTGGGGTCAGGTGCTCTCCTCTCTCCCTCTTTTGCTCCCACACAGGGAAGCATCTGTTTCTGGTTTAAAAACCATGACATCCAAACCATGACATCCAAACTTGGGGGAATTGTGGTTTATTTAGATCATGGTTTGATAATAAGCCAGGCTCTGAAACCATGGTTTGATTCTGGCTTGTTCTCAGACTCACTAATCATAGTTTAACCCAGGGATGGGCAACTTGTGGCCCTCCAGATGTTTTGTCCTACAGCTTCCATCAGCCGTAGCCAGCAGAGTCATAGTGAGGGATCATGGAAGTTGTATGCCAAAACATCTGGAGGGCCACAAGTTGCCTACCCCTGGTTTAAACAAGCCACAGTTCCCTGAGCTTAGACATCACAGGGAACTGTGGTCCGTTCGTGGGATAGAACTAAATATTATCACCTGCTAACTGCTGCAGATCAAACTACTGTTATAAAGGAGCAGCAAGCAACTGCTGGTTCAAAACTAATTGGCAATCCTCTTTGGAAACAAGCAATTGTGTAGTAGCTTGCAATAGTAGGATTTAATGTGAGCTGGAGCTCTCTAGAGAATACGTTTCTAGTACGAACTGTGTAGCCACTCATGTTATCTCTAACTGATGTTTGACTAAACACTGAGAATACAGAATATGACACTGTGTTGCCATGCCACCATTTAATGCAAGCAGCGCTCTAGATACCTCCTTTGTGAAATACTGGATCTTTGCTGAGTTCCCATTAAAACAAGTTTATTAGTCACACATATTGTCTACAATGGTGCAATAAGGTAATTTTAGACTCTGGTCAGATGTCCTACTTTACAGAGGACAGCCCTCTGTTTTAAAGAGCTGGCAGAGGAGAGTACTCTGTTTGACAGGGTCCTCTATTTGAAGTCCAGTCTAAGTCTGGCTTAAAGTCAAGGAACCATAGGAAGGGAGATCAAGGGCCTTGAGTTGCTCATCATCAACAGTTATCACATGGACAGTTGACTGAGCAGGTGCACAGGTCGCCAAGCGAGTCTGCTCCACTGCGGTGATAATTGCATTTAGATTTAAACTACAGCTATTATTTCTAAATTTGCACCTATTTCTACAAATTTACATATGCAAATATTATGCAAATTGGTGTCTGATTTTGGGGTGATGCGTTTCTTCTTTTTGTGCAATGCATAAGTGGACACTGTCAGCAGGAGGTGCAGGGCAGTTTGGCGCCCTAGGCTAAATTATATTTAGCGCCCCCCCTCTCGTGCGGTGGGGGGAGGCTCCGGAAAGCAGCCCTGCTCTGTAACCTCCCTCTGCCGCCCCGCCGCACCAGACCCCGCATCCCGCTGCTGCCGCTGCCGCCCCCCACCTACCTTCCCACGCTCCTCCTCCAAAAGGGACCCCCGCGCTCTGTTTAAGCCCTGTTGTCCTGGTTCCTCCCGCCAAAACAGAGCGCAGGTGGGGCTCCGGAAACAGCGCGG